>VWPU01015524.1:0-48193 GCA_013398955.1 Callaeas wilsoni | reverse complement strand
CAGCCCCGCCGGTCCCGCCTCGTTGGGCCGCTCTGGCCGCATCCCCGAGGCCTCGGCCGGCCCCGCCGCCGCAGGCCCGCCCCGCGGCGCCATGTCGGGTGAGGGCAGCCGCAGGGCCCCACGTGACTCGCCCGGCCGCGGCCGCCCTTAAAGTGCGGCGGGCGGGCAGCGCGGGCAGCGCCCGGCAGCGGCCGCAGGTGAGCGGGGCCCGGGAGCGGGGGTCCTATCGCTGCCCAGCGCCGGGGATTCCCCGCGGCGGGCCCGTCTGCCCGTTACTGCGGGCCGGGCCGTGCTGTGCTCCCGGCGGGGCTAGCTGAGGCGAAGGGGCGATCGAGCTGCAGTGACCTCCCTGGCCCCAACCTTCCCCCCGGCGCCAGGGGCCGGAGGTGCCGCTGCTTCCCTTCTCCCCCAGCGGCCCGCGAGGATGCCGGGCTCCCTCCGGCGCTTCCCCCCTGGCTGTCCCGTGGCCGAGCCGCTGCCCCATCAGCTATTCCGGCGGTGGATGCAGCCGCGGGCCCCTGGGCTGCCCGCCCGGCTGTCAGCCTGATGCCATGGCTCTAGAGCAGCTCCGTACAGCGTGTGCACCCCGTGGGAAGCGCGCATCTGGTGCACCCGAGCTTAGTCTTGAGGGTAGAACTAAGCTTAGGTGGATGCAGACTCTATGCTGTGTGTATTGGTGTCAGCTCAGGGCTGGAAGGAGTTTGAATACCACCGGTATCATAAAAACACAGCAGGTACTTCCATGCTGAGCATCAGCAATGTGCGGAGCCATGGAACTGTGAGCTCTGCAATGTGGCAAAGGCAGGCGCAGGAGTGCTGACAGGTGTTAAAAATTGTCTTACTTTGCTGCTGTTCTTGTTGTTTAGGCTGATCTTTTTTCTCTTTGCAATAACTAGAAGTATCTGCCAGCAAATCTGTGATGCACATCATGGTAAGGAAATATTTCCAAATGCTGCCTGTAGACAAAAATCCAAGTGAGCCTGTCTCATGTCTTTATGATTTGATATTGCTAGTAAGATAAGGACCTTTCCTCAACAGCAAGTCTCATTTTATAGAGACATAAAGACATAAACCTTTTTTCCATGTGATGGGTGTTAAATCTCAAATCAGAAAACAAAGCTCCTTTGATTTGCCTACAGTGCTTGTGCCATGCTTGTTAGGAATGAGATACTGGGAATTGGCAGCACGTGATTGTGAGCCGCTAGCTTGATCACCAACGCACGCTTGGGGATAATTCTCCCAGATTAGTGCATGTGGATGTCAGGCAAAGTCCTCTGAACTCGGTCAGGGCTGTGACTGTGCACCCAGTTGGTTTTGCTTCACTTGTCAGTAGGTCTGTGCTGCTGATTTTTACCACAGCTGCTATGTTGGTACACAAGAGATCTAAGGCTCCCCGTTCCTCTTGGAACAGAAGGCCGGCGCTTCTTTCTCACATCTCCTGCCAGCTGGAGAGGTTCCTCAGGTGATAAAAGTAGACTTTCTCCCAAAAGGTTTTGCTTCATTGGCAGCTCAAGTGTAAACAGTAGAAGGTGAGTTCAGAGTCTTCTTGGCTGAACTAAACCCACAAAGCTTATGATAAGGACTGAGAGTGTGTGCTGGCTCATGCAACTGCTTCCTCCAAAACAGGCTCCAAAGTTATGTAATGCCTGGACAACATGCTGCTTCTCAGTGACAATTTTAAGTTTTGGCAGGTACTAAAGCAAATAACATGGATCCAAATTTTGTGGTAGCTCTTCCATAACTGTCTGTAATCCCTACCTCATTTTAAAGGCACAGGATGGGACATTTTGTGGTGCTAAGTGGAGTTGCGTATCCTAAACCTACTTGTACCACTGACTTGCAGTGCTGCTTTGCTTTCTGTAAAGCCAAGCATCACAGCTGATCTTGTTGTGAGGCAGTGAGAGGAGGATGGTCTCTGCTGGCCTTGTTTCCAAGCAGCCACTCTTGGTTACAAAGGGAACAGTGTATCTGGTAAAGAGTTAGTTGAGTGTGTGCAGTGGGACTGGCACAGGGGACAGTTGTCTGTGGACATGGTGTGTCCTGTGGAGAAGGCTAATGGTTGGAAATGCAGGTGTGATGCCAGCAAAGAAAACAAAGGACAGTTTGTGGGGATGGCCTGGTCAGAGGGGATTCTGTACTTTGTTTCTGACATAGCAATAGTTTGTGCATTCTTGAGTACCTGCCCCATTAGCACTGACTTTCCTACCTACACTGTAAAGCAGTGATGCCTTTTGGGAACAAACAGAATAGAAACTCTGAAGATGGATACAGTCCAAGAAGCAGCTGCAGTAGACAATAAAAAATATCTGCTGGCATGCCCAGCCCAAGGCCACAAGATGACAGAGGCCATCACCTAATTCACATGGGCATCCTGGCTTGCTGAGTTGTAGTCAGGGCAAAAGTGATGTTGAGCTGACTCTTCTGAGAGCCAAATTTGACCCTGCAGGCACAGAGGAGCTGCATCAAAGTGGCATGAAGCCAAGTGCTGTGTTCTTTCTCTCAGCACTATCAACATGCTTTTTATTGTGTTTTCACCAGATCCCCCACTACAGCTTACAGTGAAAGCTGGCAAAAGGGACTCCTTGATGGTGATGAATGTTGGGTCTTGGCACAGGCTTCTTTGATCATCTGCTGCCCACCTCAGCAGTACCTGCTCCTTGCAGAGACCCGTGTACTGACCGTACTCCTTCTGCTCCCCTCTCCAGAGCTCTCACCATGGTTAATGAGACCCAGCATACCTGCAGTGCCAGTTCCAGCTCCAGGTCTGATGGCGGCAGCAGCAGCGGAAGCGAGAGCTCTAAGGACAACTCGCGCTGCTCTACGCCGGTTCTCGACGCTGACCGGCACGAGCGGCTGCGGGAGAAGATGCGCCGCCGGCAGGATGCCGGAGACAAGTGGTTCTCCCTGGAGTTCTTCCCTCCACGCACAGCCAATGCTGCTGTCAATCTCATCTCCAGGTGAGCACTGCAGGGTGGGAGAGGGGAAGTATCTGTGGTGGAGGGCAGGGAAATAGCTAACGAGGCAGGCTCTGCCCCATGCTCTGTCTCCCCTTCCAGGTGACGAAGCAGGTAATGGGGCTGTGCTTTCCTGCTGAGGAGGGTAATGGACACCAAGTAACTTGTCTTCCTTGGAGGCCCTGAAGAGTTAAGTGTCACGGTGGGATTACTGAGGGGCCAGGCTGTTTCCCCTCTCCCATGCCCTGGGAAGATGGAGTAACCCCAATGTCACGTTCTGGGTCTGAAGCACAATGCTGGGGCAGAAAAGCACCTAGTAAAAGCAGAAAATATTCCTTGATGGACAATGTGCCAAAATCTCTGAAAGAGATTCCCATTTCCTTTCAATATTCATCCAGCAACTATGGTTTGTGTCTCAGTATTACAGTTTTAGCCTCTGACATTGGTGTCCCCATCGACATGCTAAATGAACACTGATAGGTCTCAGCAGAGCTAGGAGTTATTCTGGAGCCCCAGGAGCCACCACGGACTTACCTGGAGGAGAAGAGGGTGTTTCATAATTCTTTTTGTAATTGCTATATGCCAATGCCATATGTTAAACAGAAGGGCCTGTTCCACCTTGGAGCAGGAGAGAGACAAGTTAGGGAAGCCCTTGTCTCCTCTTTTAGGCACACTTAGGAACACAACACAGTTCTGGTCCATCTTTTTGTATTTGTGGCCTCTGTAGTTCAAGCTGGCAACGGGGGGCTGCAGCACAGTGTCCCACCTCAAAAGGAATGGCACTTGCATTGCTGTCTGTCACAAGCTGTATCAGTCTATTAGACCATAGAGGGAGAAAGTTTGTTGTACAAGAGAACACTTCAGTTGCCTCTTCTTCAAAGAAATTGTAAGCTCTTCCCCATAGAGCCTTCAAGGATGGCTTTCCTTATTTACATCGGCCACTTGTGAAACTCTTAGTGCAGCACTTTTGTGGTCTATCCTGTTGCTGTCATCCAAGCTCTCTCTGCCTGCTGCTGGCATTCTAGCAGTGAGCAAGATATTTGAGGCATAGAGAGGGGATTGGGCTACCTGGTGTAGGCTAACACAGCTCTAAACCCCACAGATTTGACCGCATGGGAGCAGGCGGTCCCCTCTTCATTGATGTGACGTGGCACCCTGCAGGGGACCCAGGATCTGACAAGGAAACCTCTTCCATGATTATTGCCAACACTGCAGTCAACTACTGTGGCCTGGAGACCATCCTGCACATGACATGCTGCAACCAGACCAGGGATGACATCACAGGGCATCTGCAGAAGGCCAAGCGGCTCGGGCTGAAGAATATCATGGCACTGCGTGGAGGTGAATCCTTCTGTCCTGTGATGTGTAGTGTGGAGGCTGTGCTGCTGTTGTGTTTAATTCCAAAGTAAAAACAGAGAAGTAGGATTTAGGGGCTCCTTCTGTGGGAATTAAATGCTGGGACTGTATTTCACCTGAGCCCTTTGTTAGCAGTCACTCCAGCTCAAGGGCAGACAAAACCAGTCCATAGGTAAAACTGCAGATTTGGGAGTTCATCTCTGTCTTCCTTTTGATACCAGGAGGTTTTTACAGGAGTAGCAGATTTGAGTTCAGCAAACAGTTGGAGAGAGCTGTGGATTTGTTCTCTTTTCAGATCCTACTGGTGAGGAATGGGAGGAAGAAGTAGATGGTTTCAACTATGCTGTTGATCTGGTTAAGCATATTCGCAACGAATTTGATGATTACTTTGACATCTGTGTGGCAGGTAATTGCCTTCTATTGCAGAGTGTGCAGTAGGGTCTGAGACTGGGAAATCAGCTCAGCAGTCCCTCCCTGGACCTGGGCTGTGATAGTACAATCAGACTGGATACTTCCTAATTTCTGCATGCTGTCCTGACCACATTTTTCATTTCTTCTCCCCTTCTCCCCAAAGGCTACCCCAAGGGTCATCCTGAAGCAGAGAGCTATGAGGCAGACCTGAGGCACCTGAAGGAGAAAGTCTTTGCTGGAGCAGACTTCATCATTACACAGCTTTTCTTCCGACCAGAAACCTTTCTCAAGTTCATGAAGGATTGTCAAGCCATGGGGATCACCTGTCCCATTATTCCTGGCATCTTCCCTATACAGGTGAAATCCAGTAATTTGGATTTGGGGAGGGAATAAGGATCTAGGATGTTAGGTTTGTGGGTCAGGGCCTGAGAGAGGTCTGTAAATATGCTCCACAAAATTTCAGGGAAGAGAGAGTGCTGAATGTAATAAGTCTGTAGGTGGTTTGCCAAATTAAACTCTTAGGCAGCTAATAACAAGCTGAAAAGGCTTCTGTTGCCCATATGGCAAAAAGGGATATAAAGGACAATGGCCTGCTAGTCCTGAGGTCACTGTCAGCATGCTGGGCTCAAGCAAGGACGTGGGGAGAAATCACCCAAAGTGACATGACCTGGACTGTGTTACCATCGTAGAGATGGGGCCTGGGAGTAGACTCCAGGAGCCCCAATTCTAAATCTCGTGCCACAAAACCAAGGTCAAGTACCTGTGTTACCGGGATGGCAAAAAAAGAGTCTTGGAAAAATGACAGTCTGCATCCTCATCCAGGGTTACCACTCCCTGCGCCAGCTGGTGAAGCTCTCCAAGCTGGAAGTGCCTCAGGAAATCAAAGATGTGATTGAGCCCATCAAGGACAACGATGCAGCTATCCGGAACTATGGGGTGGAGCTGGCAGTGTCCATGTGCCGGGAGTTGCTGGACAGTGGACTGGTGCATGGGCTCCACTTTTACACCCTCAATCGGGAAGTGGCTACGACCGAAGTCCTGAAGCGCCTGGGCATATGGAAAGAGGACCCAAGGTGAGTAGAATGTGTTGGCTTCTGTTAGTTCCACTTTTCCATCCATCCATCCATCCATCCATCCATCCATCCATCCATCCATCCATCCATCTCATCTACTGAAGGTACAAACAATGGATGAGTCAATACCTCTATCTCCTTTTTTTCCTTTTTTTTTTTTTTCTCTTACCACCTTTTTTGCATTTAGTAGTTCACCCTTCCCGCAGATCTCCAACAAAAGCTGGGAGGAATAGAGGGGACAGTCAGGAGGAATTTGTTTTAGTGAAGTAGCTTTCAAGTAGCCATTCTGGGACTTTAAAAACCCAGAGCTTAGAGCTGCCACTTGGAAGAAGCATGTTTTTGATGCCCATCACAACCCCTTACAGACTAGGGGTATGCTCTCACTGTGGATTTCTAGGGTTCTGTGCAGCTGAGAAAGGGAATGTGGACTTCTCTCTGAGTCCACAGGTTTCAGCACGGACGAGAAGAAGCAAAGGAAAATTGACAGCTGTTTTTTATTTTGCCTTGAAGTAGCTTCCCATAGTGCTTTGCCTCTGCCTTTTCCAATTTCAGGTGTCAGTCCTGTACCTTAACATTCAATAGACTCCTTCTGAGCATCCTGTGAGGGAACTGAATAGGAAATACTTTCCATAAAGGAAGAAGAGTTTCCTGTGCTACTTCTTGACAAACAGAACTCTTCTCAGCCCCTCTTATTTCTCCCTGGGGCAAATCGCACCATGGGAAAGGCTTCCAGCCTTTAGTGGAAAGTCAGCAGAGGAACTGTGTTAACATCTGCTCATCCCATGCAGGCGGCCTCTGCCCTGGGCAGTCAGCGCTCACCCCAAGAGAAGAGTGGAAGATGTCCGGCCAATCTTCTGGGCCTCCAGGCCAAAGAGTTACATCTATCGAACTCAGGAGTGGGATGACTTCCCCAATGGCCGATGGTAAGCTGTCACCTGCAGTAAGGCAGAGCTGTGGTAGGAAGGCCTGGTGTCCTGGGCACACTCGAGGTGGCTTCATAACAAAGGGTCCCCTGTTGCTTGGATTTGAGTGAGGTGAGGCGAATGGCACCAAGATGTTGAGACTTTTGGTTTCTAGCTGGGTTTTGTTGTGTACTTCTCTTGCTGGTTGGCTGTCTTCCTGCATCACCAAATCAGCTCATCTTCCTCAGTAACTTCAGGTCTGTGTCTTCTCCCCTTACAGGGGTAACTCTTCCTCTCCAGCTTTTGGGGAACTGAAGGACTATTACCTCTTCTATCTGAAGAGCAAGTCTCCCCGGGAGGAGCTTCTGAAGATGTGGGGAGAAGAACTGACTGGTGAGGAAAGTGTCTTTGAGGTGTTCACGTGTTACATCACTGGAGAACCCAACAGGAATGGGTACAAGGTGAGTGAGAGCCCAGGAAGGGATGGTCAGTGTGGCACAAACAATAGTGCACATTTCGTGTTGCTCCTGGTACCACATTGTTTTTGTAAAGAAGAATTGGCACTTCTCTATCCAAAAGGATTTGCTGGCACACTGGTTGAAGAGAGTCCAGCAGTCAGAGCTAAGGCTCAACATAAAAGGAAAGGTGCTATACTATGACAGGACCAGTATCGATTGACTTCAGCAGTCATTCTTACAGTTGAGCATATCCTAACCCTTGAACCAAACTCCTGAAGCAGGTGTGTTTGAGACCATTAAGGCACTCCTGAGTTCCTTCAACACCCAGATGGTAATCAAAGGGTTGTTACATCCATTGTGAGGCATCCTTTCTCCTCATGGCAGGTTACATGTATGCCTTGGAATGACGACCCTCTTGCTACTGAAACCAATCTTCTGAAGGACCAACTGGAGAAGGTCAACAGACGAGGAATCCTGACCATCAACTCCCAGCCAAACATCAACGGCAAACCATCCACAGACCCCATTGTAGGCTGGGGGCCCAGTGGAGGTTATGTTTTCCAAAAGGTACTGTATTACTCTGGGCTAGGCAGCAAAGAGTTATGACCCAGTTTGGTCTCTGTTAGGCTGGGAGGTCCCAGGCTTACATCCACATAATCCTTCTGCCTGCACCTTATCTTAATGCCTTCTTGGTGAGATGAGGCAAAGCTCCTTTGGTGTCTGAAGAGCCACAATGCCATCTCTGTGGCTGACTTCACAGCTGTTTTCCCCCACCTCAGAACATCTACTGAACATCTGTAGAGTCTCATGGTTTTACTCTCAGCAAGTAATTATTGGTAACTTATTTCTAGAGCAGGGCTGTGATGTTTTATATATACATATGTGCCTGCCCCCTGCATCTGATTCAGTGATGCACAAAGCACTCAGATTTTTCACAAAATGGGAATCAATGAGGTAGTATCTCTACCACCCAGCATCTCATGGTGATAAAGGGGTATTAAAAAATTTCCTCTGTCCTTCTGTATAGTAGAGTTCTCCACAGTTGCTCCCAGCCCACTCAGTGTGCTGAGAGAGACAAATACAACTGTCACGTTCCTTCCCTGGCCTGCCATGCCTGTCTCCCCCTGTCAGGCCTTTCAGGCCCTAGAGCTTGCCACTAATGGCTGTGATAGGAATATCCCATCAAGGTAAATGCCAGGCAAGTAGCTCATACTGGAAAACAAAGCATCCTTGTTCAAAAGGGATCCAAACCAGTAAAGCCAGAGACCAGCAGATGGCAAATGCAGTTATGTTTTCAAAGGAAATAATTCCCCTGAGGTGAAGGAAATCCATCATCTCACACAATAGCCAGGAAATGGGGGGAGGGGAAGCAGTTGTTGGGAGCAGCCAAGCACAGAGCAAATACAGAATTTGGTTGTATAAGCACACGGGGAGAATTGTGAACAAAAGAGGAGGACAGGGAGAGTGCTTGGGAGAGCCCAGCTGAGACCCCTGAGTTCTGCTCTCACCAGGCTGGGCTGCCTTGGCAAGACACTGCTGTAAAATAAAGATTAGGCTCAGGCTTCTTCCAAGCATTCTGGCACAGACTGCTTCCTTGTGCAGCAGTTGTGGTAACACTGGAGTTCATTCCAGCTTGTCTACTTGTGTGGATGCAAAACAGGAAGCGTGTAGCTTTCTTGAGTGCACTGTTCCGGGGCTGTTCCCTCTGCTCTCCCCAGTTCTTTCTTCCCCTAGCTCACTTACTAATTTGCTCTGCCCTTTGCTCAAGCCTCTGTAGTACGCGTTTCTGGGGCTGAACGTACAAGGCAGCCCAGACTCTACTAATGTCCTTGTTTTTGTCCAGTTCTGCCGTGATTTAAGGCTCTGATTCTCTTTCCCCGTCTCCATCCCTCCCTGCAGGCATACCTAGAGTTCTTCACCTCCAGCGAAATTGTCACGGCACTGCTCAAAGTGCTGAAGAAGTATGAGTTGCGAGTGAACTACCACATTGTCAATGTCAAGGTAGGCCATTATTCACAGGACACTTTCCTTTCGCCACCTTGGGAGAGAGACAAATACCAAATATTCAGACATGAGGGCTGATGAAGGGAAGGGGAAGTAAAGCAAGTGTGTGCTGCAGTGTGCAGCAGCTGTCTGATCCCTTAACAACGAGAGGGTAAATACACTTTTTCCAGCTCACTCGTTCCCTCCTCCAGCAGTTGCTTCAGAAAGGTTTTCCTTCCTTTGGCAGGGCCAGAATATCACCAATGCTCCAGACCTGCAACCCAATGCTGTCACCTGGGGCATCTTCCCAGGAAGGGAGATCATCCAGCCCACTGTAGTGGATCCTGTAAGCTTCCTCTCTTGGAAGGTGAGTCCTCCCTTCTGCTGGATACATTGCTGTGATGCCTTGGAAGTTCAGAGTGTCTGGTTTGGTTTTAGTCTCTGACACTCCTCACAGTTGAGGGCTGCTGCTATATTGGCTTGCAGAGGCACAGGTCTTGCTCCTCCTTCTCCCTCAGCTCCAGCAAGAGCTGTTCCCAGACACAAAGCACCCAGTAATGGGGATCGAGAGCCACTGCTGTCACTGTAGCAGGCCTCAGAGTGCTGGACAGTGGCTCTTCCTCCCCTCTTACACACACAGGGGCAGCATTGAGCCATCCATTGTACTGCGAATGTGTCTCCTTTCAGCTCTGGACATTTCCCGCTGGCTGGAAAGCACAAGGCTCCTTGCTCAGCTCTTGCCATTTTTACTGAGAAGAAACAAGCCACAGTCTGGCCAGTCATGTGTAACACTGGGTATCTCAATTTCAGTAACATGGAGATGTTACCCAACTGCCAACCTTTTTTTTGTTCCCATGGCAGGACGAGGCCTTTGCGCTGTGGATCGAGCAATGGGCCAAGCTCTATGAAGAGGAGTCACCCTCTCGCATGATCATCCAGTACATCCATGACAACTATTACTTGGTCAACCTGGTGGACAATGACTTCCCACTGGAAAACTGCCTCTGGCAGGTTGTGGAGGATACTTTTGAGCTATTGAACTCTCCAACTCAGCAGTGAAAATTCTTCTAATCTCTTACTTCCTCCTCCCATCCACTGACTTTGGAGAAAGCAGCAGCTCCTGTGCAGACAATGAACACACTCCTAAGCCATGACCAGAGTGGTGCTCTGATCTACCCACACTATGTGCTCGTGTGCCCAGCACAAAGGCTCCCTGAGGTGTTCTCACTGAACACTAGCCAGAACTACCTGAACCTCTGAGCTGAGGCTCCAGACTAAGCCCAGAGGCCAGGGTCTGCAGGATGAAGAGCTGCTAATCATGGTTACACTAATTACAGTAAAAGGAGAACACGAGATTCTGGTAACTTTCCCATGCCAGAAATGGTGGCAGGGGGACAGAAACACTCCTGTCAGCTGTACCTATGCAAGGGGATTATATCAGCAGTTACCAACCTGGAAAAGAAGGTCAAATTGCTTTTATATTGCACTCTTAAAGTGTATTTCTTCATAGTTGATCGTCAGGCTCTTTTGCACTCACTCCAGAAGAAGGTTCAAATTTTTTTCCTAATTTTTCTCCTTGTATTGTATTTCCTGTTTTCTTTTTAATAGGACTATGTGAATTTCCATTCTGGATAAGACTCAGTAGGAATCACACTATTTCCTGGATTATGTACAATAAAACACATGCATACAAACGTCTCTTTTACTAGGCCATGCTCTAGCACAGACTCATGTTTGCTAATTAATCACCTGGCACAAGGGAAAACTTTAAGAAAAGCAATTGTTTCTGGGGCAGTTCTGCCTTCACTTTCAGTGCATGTCCTGAGTATGGCCCAAGCTCCATGGCAGAGCGGAGAAACCTTAAATCCTAGAATTTACCGAACGTAACCAGCTACGCTCTTTGGCTCAGTTCTGTAAAGTCATGTATCCTTTTGCAGTGCCTGTAGGGAAAGATAGGTTATCTTTCCTGATCTAAGCTTATCTTTCCTGCCCTAATGACTCTTAACAGCCTTAGGCCCCACGGCATTGGAATAAGGGGTTGGGGAAGCTACCGAGGCTGCTTTGTGTACTTAACAATCCTGCAAAGCTGCCACAGGCTAGGAAAACGACCTCTGAGCAGTTCCCAGTGGGATTTCAAGATCCCCACCATGCTGTGAGCATCTCTTTCAAACAAGCAAGGAAGAAAAGCCTTTTCCAGATTCCTCAGACCCTCTTGTTACAGCTGTCTGAGACCGGGCTCATATATCCAGGGTAATTACAAGGCATCAATCATAGAGGCAAGTAATGGGAAGGCTGGGGATCAGACACGCCTGTCTCGCCTCAGCAAAGCTTTTGGTGCTCAGCTGTTCCCAGCAGGTTTCTTCATCCCTTGCCCATTCAGCACAGAAATGAACCAGCAGGAAGCAGTCAGGAGGTTGGCCACCCACTGAAAGGCTTAATGAAGAGCTGATGGACCTAGACAGGGGGAGGAGGTGGGAGCCACGTGGAAATCTGCCCCTCCCAGGGTGAAAGCCAAATCTAAAAATAAAGACCTGCCCAATCCAGACTTTGGAATCAACAGGATCCAGCACCCACAAACTCCTGCTCATCTCTAAGACTGTATTTGTATAGTCCCCCCTTGACACCAAGCTCCTGTCCAGGGAAAAAACACTAAGTAAAAGGAAAGCCTGCAAGGTGTTTCTTTGACCTTTAATCAGAACTCCTGCAAAAGCAGGGTCCAAAGAAGAAGAAGAATGCAACCTCACAACAACTGGGTGTAATGTCTCCATTTGTGCTGCTAAGGAGGTAGGATACAAGTCCTTTAAAGAGGACCTTTCACTAGGTACCATCTCTTCCTGGTTGTTCTTTGGCTGTCATCCTTCTGGCCGGCAACATTGCTTCTATTTTAAGAGCAGAATGTTCTCTTTCTTGATGGCACAGGACCAGCTCTTTGTTGTGACAGGAGCCGTATCCTCCACGTGTCCTGAAATGAGCAGCAGCTGCAGGCAGGCCCCCTCCATTCAGCAGGATCCTTTGTCCTTGCGCTGGAATGCTGTGAGCTGCTGCCACCTTCCAAAGGCCTGAAAGAGGAAAGTGGATAAATCAAACACTCGGGTTACCCTTGAGGGGCTGCGGCCATTCTCACAGAACCTGTAAACAGCTTTCCTTCTAGCAATGGCTCTGCCAGCTGCCTCACCCTTCACTCAAAACCCTTCCCTGTCTCTCCAGGAGCCAATATGGGGCATGCAGAGTACAAATCAATGTGAGAGAAGAAAGACCAATGCTCCCTCTGCCCTCTAATTTCAGTACCTGCTCCTCTCTCCTTAGAGGAGGACCTAATCCTACATGAATCTTTGGGAGGCAGGCAGAGGAGCAAACTGGATATGAGTTCTAAGGCTTTGCCTGCTCACTCAAATTCATAATTATTTGCTTGCTCCTGGGTGCAAGTCAGCACAGTCCTCCTGCACCAATGTGGAGCCTGTTTCTTCCCTGAGTGGGGTCTCAAGGCAGGGGATGAGGGGATTAACATCACTAATAACAGCAGGGAAGGGGGCACATGTCAGGGAAATTGACTCCTGACACAAAGCTTTGAAAAACATCCATAGATGAACCCATGTAAAGCTGGAAGCTTTTTTCCTTTTTTACTGGCAAGTCCCGTTCCTTGATGTATTCAACTTTTCCCTAAGCAAGTGCATTGTGCAGGGAGAGAGATACAGGGAACACCAGTTGTCCCCTTGGAGTGCTTTTTGTACCACTGAGGTCCACTGAATTGAAGCAGCCATAAATGCTTACCTGAGACAGGAGGCTCCTGGCTTCCTCCTCCAAAAGATTCTGCACCACGCAGCTTTGCAAATATCTTCGTCTCCACACCCTCCAGGTCTTTTCTATCAGCCGCTGCTGGTCCTGCCAGAGGAGGCAGCACACAGATTAACTGGGCTCTGGCAGGCAAACTACCTCACTTCCCTCCAGTCCCACCTTGTTCCAGTTGCTTTCCCCGAGTCCCTCTTAAAAGACTTTGCATTGGTAACAAACAGAGCGGACTAATAAAAGAGCTCTTGCTGAACTGCTCTCTCTGGCATAGTGTGGCTAAGTAAGTCCCAGCACCCTGGGGAGAGGACAATGCTCCACTGTGCTCCAGCACAGCTCCTCAGTGACTGTGCCTGTGCTCACACTACACAGGCATCATCTTGTTACCTGGGCAGGCCAGAGCACACCTCACACAGCTAATGCCCAGGAACCAGACAGAACATGGGTGTGAGCGGAAGGGGAAGCCAAATGACAGCTCTTGGTAAGCTGTGGACACCAGTGGGATGTATCAGGAACACAGATGAGGACAAAGATGGTAGTAATTGCTGTGAACTTTTTGCACAGTCTGCAGACAATCTAGACAAATCCTGTTTCAGCTTCCCATCTGTAAGGGGGAACTAAATCTGTGGATATGCCAGTCTGTCAAGCTGACATTTCAAAAAGAATGATGGAAAAACTAGCCTCAGCAGCAAACCAGGATTTCTGGTGCCTACTGGTACTTGTTAAACCCCCAGGATGTATGTGAGCCTACAGGCAGAGCAGGCTTGCCCAGTAACACCCATCACTGCCACCCCAGTGGCACAGACACTCACCAACACCTGAGCCAGTATCACCACCCTCCTGGCTTCCCTCCACTGATGCCATCCCCTTGCCAGACAGAGCAGTCTCCTGTCATGCTGGCACCGGCACCGTACCACTGTGTGATGCCACCACCTCAGATACTTCCTCCTGCAGGCAAACGAGGCAAATAAGCTTTACCAGCCAAGGGAGCCCTTCCCTGATGCTATCAGCAAGAGGAAGCCCAGAGCCCTCCACTCAACTTACCCACGCCACTTCTTATCCCACTCCTCCAATTCCAGCTCTGCTGTGTTCTCCTGGATCCTTGCATGTGCACGAGAGGGTCCTACCACATCAGGTCTCTCCAGCAGCCTTTCAGCCCTGTTATGGTTCCTGTAGATCACCAGCCAGCGCTGAATGGCACTGGGAAAAAGTCCAGTTCGTGCTGAATCTTCTTGTCTGCCTCTTCTGCTTTCTAAGAAACAAAAGAGGAATCACACAGGAGCTAACCTTGGAGCTAGAGAGGGAGAGATCAGAGCTGCCATGAGCCTCTAGTCCTTTGACTCCTGAACACAGAAGAAACCCACTGAGTTTGACTGCCATGAGCTCCTACTCCACAGAGGAATCCCAGTCACTTAGCTGCTAAACACTAATCCCCTTCCCTCCTCACTCACACTCCCCACATAGCCCTGTAAAAGGAAGAGAGGAGGGAGAATCTTCTTACTCATGGGCCAAGAGAGAGACATCTTCCTGCTTTTCCTAACACCTATGAGGGTACTGCACTGCCGTAAGCACTGGGAAAAGGCAGCTGCTCTGGTCCAGTAGTTGCAGGCCTGTAAACAGAAATAACACAGCTGCAGCCAAGAGTAAACACAATGCACACAGCACTCACACGAACCAGTCTTAGACAGTTAGGCTCACAGCTCTGCAGGTAGCTTAATGTGCTAGACCCCAGGCTGAAAACTGCACAGATGAGATCCCAGCAGGACTGACTCAGCCCTTCCAAATCAATAGACCTCTTTGTAGTTTGCTAGCTGTGTCTTTTGAAAAAAGCTGCAACTCTGACAGCTCACTCTGCTCTGCAGGGACAGTGATTATCCCATCTTATCTTTGAGGAGAGAGGAAGGAGTGCTCTCATCTCTGTGGTCAAAATGTCCCCTTTCCTTATTGCTGTGCTCCATATGGTTGTTGCAATCAGTGCCAGATTATGGTGATGAAGTTGTGTGCACAGTCTGTGAAGAATTTCACAGCAGGGACTAAGCAGTCACCACAAATCAAACCAGGTTTTTATACAAGCCTTGTCACACTACCTCAGTGCCTCATGACTCACTGAGTTAATAATAACTGTCTCATAGGGACCTTTATCTTCTCTTACTTGTTTGACAGTAGCCACAGATCCCAGGCACAGGGCTTGCTGTCCTCTTGCAGCCACTCGCCAGCGGTGACAGGCTTTACCTGGAGAGGGCTCCTGCCACTTGTGGTTTCTCCCTCCTGGCACTTGTTCAGCTCTCAAGAGTTTGTCCCTCCACTTAGTAAAGCTCACAACCAGGAGACGGTGCTCTCTGACTCTTTTAAAATAAGAGAGGGCTTCGTGCTGCCTCAGTCTATGTGCAGTGACCTGGGCCCAAGTGACAAGGCACCTGAAAAACAGTTAAAAGCACAGAAAAGAAGCAGATGCCTAAAGTAACAGTTCCATTTCAGACCGAATTCCACCATGTCACCTGCCCTGCAGTGTCCCACATAAATGGTCAAAGCAAGCCAGAGAGCACTCAACAAGAAAAAAGTCTGTTCCTATTATTCCTTCTGCAATCAGGATTTATGCATTGTTCTCCACGCTACATATTCTTCCAGTGCCTCATCTTTGGGAGGTGCAAGTTCAGACTCTTCAACTACAGTACCTTTCTGCTGAAAACCCACTCTCTTTTTACTTCAGGTTCTCAGGACTGTTACCTCTCACCTACTCAAAGCCCAAGAGAATGCCTGCTTCCCTCTGGCCACTTTAGCATTTCCTCCTCCTCAAAGGCCTCTGCAAACTGAGTCCAATCTTATACTACACTTTTCCTTTGCCTACAAAACAAATGCTTTTCCTAGGCTGCCTTGCCACTACACATACTGGATCCTACCCCCTCCCAAAAAAACCCAACCAAACAATTTAATTAGTCAGTCTTCAATCTATCTCTGTGCTAGCAGCTGACATGAAAGATGGTGCTTGATGAAGGCTTTTTCGTTTTTTCATTATGGGATGAGAGTAAAACTGCTAAAATCTCCTTCAGCACGGAACCCAGCAGATTCCTGAAGCCTGCTTGCAGCATTTATGACAGCCGCTTGTTGTCAAGATTCAGATTTTCTTTCTTGGCTGTCACAAACTAAGGCCCTGTGTATGTGGGATGTACAAGTAGAATCTTTATGGAGACAATTTTATTCCAAAAAATCAACAGCTTCAGAAGTAACTATTACCAGCACTGCAAATCTGCACCCACAATAATCTCTCTGTATCTGGCAGGCTGATGCACAGGAGGCCAGTCTTCCTCTGCAACCAGAGAATCCAATCTGCTTTTAACTCCTGGCTTATCCTTTTGGTTCCTTGTTCCATTAGGACTTTCATTATGCAAATCACCCCACTGCACCATAGGGCAGAGGTGTAAATATCCTGTGCCTGGCAGGCTTTTTGGAAGATCAAGAGAAGCTATTGCAGGTTATCCTAGCATGAAAAATGCCCCCCTCAGAAGAGACAGAGCTCAGCCTGTACCATATCCAGGTGAGAAATTAGAAGCACTCTCTCATCAAAGGAGACTCAGAAGGAAGATTAATGGTGGAGACATACTCAACAGGAAGGAGCAACATTAAGGGCTTCTCCCAAATAGAATTCCCACGAGGGAGCCACACAGATGGATTTGCAGAGGAAAATGCAATTGGGTGGGGTCAGTGCAGAATCTAAACATCACAGCCACCAAAGTTTTACTGGGTTTTTAGTTGCTCTTTCCTCTGCAGATCTTTGTATCCTCGCAGTCTGAACCTGCAATTCAAAAGAAAACCTGCACCTCTCATGCCTTAAATGAACCCTTGACATAAATAACTTTATTCATTCTTATCCTCCTGAATTACTTTAGAGAAACACTTGAACAATCCTGGTTCACTACAGCTGGACACTTCTCTGCACTTCAGGCAGGCACTGGCTTCATACAACATAAACCACAAACAAAACTGTTTTCAATGAGAAAGCCACTGAACACAATTAAGAGAGAAAAGAAATTAAATTCTTGTGGTTTTGGGATCTGCAACATAATATAAGAGTCAAAGACAGACTACAGCTTCACTATATTGTAATAACACCAAGACGAGTTCAATATCATGGTTCTCCCTTCATAAGCTTCGTACTACTTTGCTGCAGGAATAAGTTTAACTCAATTTTTCACATTAAATTAAAATCAACACACTGTGTCCAGAATCCTAAAAGACTCAGATTTGTAAACATCAGATCTCTGTAAGACCTCTGCCCACTATCCCTTTCAGCAAATACTGAAGTGCAAATGAGGCTTTCAATTTTTAAACTACATAAATTTGTTTGCATCTCTCCCTCACTTAATGTACAAATACCACCCTGCATAACTAAGACTGAATACAAGTTCTGGAAAGAAAAGAATTTTTGAATGGGAAAAATGAGGTGGGGTGTGAGACTATAGGTAAGAGACCCCTTAATATAGCCACATCCTCAGAGAAGTGCTCCTACAGAAGCTCCATTTACCCATGAGCTACCCTCACTTTCAAACCCAACTCTGCTCTTGATACAGGGGATACTACTACATAAACTGCTCTTCATGCAGAGCTTCCCTTGGAAATGCTTTGAGAGCAAGAAACAAACCTGTGCAGGAGAAAACGTTCCCGGAATAAAACAGCATATTTCTGCTTCCCCGTTTGGTAATACCATGTCTGCAGGACCAGCCTCTTCTTCTCCTGGCAGCTGTGCCAAGCCCATCGCTGCTGCAGCTCTCTCAGAGCACGCTTCCCTGGGAGAGAGCACACCCTCCTGAGCTCAGCCCAGAGACTGTTTCTCCATTGCAAAGTCCAGACAAGAGCAAAGAATTCATCTGCTGCAGACACCAAATGGGACCAAACTCGCTAAGATGTCATGTCCTTTCTTAAGCAGCTAAAGAGGCTTTTCAATTCACCTTGTAGTTTTTTGTCTGCAAGGCAGTCAGACCTTCTTTTAAATTTTCCCTGCAAGACATCACAGATTGCTTCCACGCTTGCCTGCAAGGCAGTTTTCCATTAAAAATTGGGAGTTTTTCTTCCCTGGCACAGCGTAAGTACTTAGAGCATATGGAATTCCTTGAGGGACCAGGATTGTTAAGCCACCCCAAAAGATACACTCTGTTCCCACTGAAGCAAAGCCTGACTGCTTGGTCTGAAGAGACATGTTCAAACTTGGAATGCTGCATGGAACTCCATTTAACTCCCCAGCTGCTAAAATACACTGCTTGAACACTCTTTTTGTAGTGCAGGTAGAAGTGCCAAAGGAGCTTCTTTCCTAATACAAAGCACTACAAAACAGTAGAGGGCACATGTCCTGCTGATAGCCAGAAGAATGCAGTGACACATGCACCTACTGACTCCTGGAGTAGCATGTGCCTTTCCAGAGGAGCAGCACACAGAATTACAGCCAAAAGTGTGACTTTCTCCATCCCAACCATTCCCAGAGCTTCCCTCTCCTATAGACACAAGTGATGCAGTGGGATGGGGTAACTCACTTTGCCAGCAGGAATGCCAACGCCACAGAGCATCAGCAGTCATCCGGTGAACATTACACCTGAATCTCCGGTCAACTTCCACCTTCTGGGCCAGTCTCCTTTTCCACAGGCTGAAAGCCATCTGGAAACAATGAACTTCATGTTTTAGGGCTGCTGCTGCTTTTTGGTTCTTATTTTCCATGACCCAGTGGTGCCAGCTGAGAAAGGCTCTGAGAAGAACAAAGGTTGCTGCACTGACTGTAGGAACAACTCATAGATATACATACCTTTGTAACAGAAAATTTAACAACAAACATAACACGAGGGAGTTTTGGAAACACATCTGATCTGTTAACATCCTTTCCCCATTAAATGTCAGGGGAAATGATGGACAGGACAAGCTGTTGGGAGTAAGGTGTTTTGTCCTGGCTGTGCCAGGCCTGTTGTGCTCTTCAGCTTTGGAATCAGTGGAGAGCAAGGCCAGTTCAGTGGATAGGAAGTTATCAGGACTCGTTATCAGCAGATCTGGGCTTGCTCTAATTTGTGAGGCATTCCATCAAACCAGAAATTATTGTGTTCTGACATAGTAATTTTGAAGCTAGAAAAATCCCCAAAAAATGGGCTGCAAAACTCTCACTGAAGACAAAAAAAAAAGAAAAAGCTAGAGGAAGAATTTTTTCTTTTTTTTTATTAAAGCAAGTGTAGAGCTTTCAAAACAGAGAGCTTTAGGAAACTTCTGGAAAGCATGATCCCTACCGAGACAGCCGAATGCGCCTGCAGTACTGCTGGGCCTTTACATGATGTTGAGTTCGAGCTGACCAGACAATGAAGCACCTCTGCAGGCAGTATTTCTCTGATTGCTGCCAGCAACTCTTCACCTCCTTGTCAGAACTGCAGCTCTGTAATCCAGAAAGGCAAAAAAGGGCCTTGGACTGCTGTTATATCAGTTACTCCACACAGCTCAGCCATCTCACCTTGCCACTCTGATTTCTGTGATTGCCCAGCTCTGCTGCTAACCCACACAGCCCACATGAACACCCAGACATGAGGGTCTAACACATCCCTTTTAAATCCTTGACACCTGCCCCACTTCCACTCAGCTGACAAATGGTAGGGAAGAGTTACCCTGAGAAAAGCCTCAATCTCCCAAACCTTCTGTCTGAGAGAGAACAAAAAAGACAAAATAGCAGTGAGACCTTCCATATGCTGATATTGAAACCCAAAGGCTCTTTGCTAAATTTGGCTATGCAGAAAACAGTTGTATATTTACATTTTACACAACACTTTCTAGCCTCACCTCTTCCAATGCAGAGTAACTGGTGAGAGGCTGGGAATTATTATCTGGACTCTGCAGCATCAAAGACTGCAACTGGTTCCCCACAAACCTATTTCTTCTGCAAGACAAAAGTGTTGGGTGGGGGGGGAAAGAAAGAGGGAGATAAAGTCCCCTGGAAGGATGGTGTGACATGACATGAGGGATTATCCAGAAGGAAGGAAGTCAGCCAGTCCAAACAAGGGGTCACTCCTACCAGCATCCCAAAAAACCAGTCTCTAACTCACCCAGATCCAGGGAAGGAGGTCTGCAAGCACAGCTCCTCACCCAGCTCAGCTGGCAGCTCTGTGCACTGGTGGAGTTGCAGGAAAGAACTGTGACACGACATGTGTGTGACATCCTCAGCAGCCAGAAGGGAGAAGCCGTGCTGGCTGCTGTCACTAAGACTGCATTCCTGCAGGTATGAAGGGAGGAACACGCTGTGATGTGAGTGTCCTCACAGTGCAAGCACTCAGCTAACAGTTCTGACCATGCCGTTTACTCCTTTTCTTACCAAGGATTCAGGCAAATCCAGAATGCATCCAAAGGAACTGCAGGCTAGCCAGGACACCTCTGGAGTCCGAACATGTAAGTGATGGGAAAGCTATTTCTATACTAGTAATTTCCATACTGAATCCAGAAATACATGTATTTCTATACTGAGAAAAGGGGAAATGGGCATATGCACTGTCTCAGTGAGGAAGCTCTTTATATCTCATCCCTTCCAGCTTGCAGCCACAAGCAGAAGCAAGTGTACAAGGGAACCTCACTGGCTCAGCACCTTCCCACATCTCTAAATGATGAACCAGAAAAGGCACAGACAGCATTGACTTTACACTTTCAGATTACACTTCAGCTTCAGGACCCCACAGATTCAGCACCAAATTTTAAGCACAGTTTGCTGATGACAATATCATGTCAAAGCAGAAATTTTCCCCTGAAAAATCCCAGCAATTTAATACCTCAGAGCAGTCTGGGTGTACCAAGACCATCTCACCTTTTCCAATGAGCTTTGAGAGGTCAGAGTAGCTGGTGCACTGCTGTCAAAGCCAGATGATGTTGAAAGGTCCTCAGAAAACAGCATGGCAAGAGGTTCCTCATAGACAGGTCTATGCAAGTGCTTAGAACTTTGTTCAATTGTCTTCAGCATGAGATACTTTTGGTGCCATAATTTTAGAGTTTTTCTGAGTTTACACTGCTCCAAAGTCTGAGAGAAAGAACTGAGACAGAAAAGTGATAGAAGAAGAACATCAGAGGGGGTGACTAGCATAGACATGATGGACAATAGATAGGGTAAAAGGGGTTCTTGCAAAATGTTCAGAAAGTCGGGTGGACACTACTAATGGGGGCAGGGCTCCAGGGACTGGCTCTTCTGCACTCACTCAGCTTTGTGATGCTCACACAGCCTTGTTTTCCATAGCAGATATACTCTCTGCAGCTTCAGTTTTTGGCAGATGTCATCAAAAGAGTAGACTCTTTTCTCCAGAAACTGTCTCGCTCCAGTCCATGATGTCTGACCTTCTTGCCTCTTTGTCACAGTCTTGTCAGCTACTGAGCTTGTAACTGCTCCTTAACCAGTTACATAAAGGAACAAGAGATTGTTTGTGTCAAGGCATTCCAACTCAGCCCAGCCCAACCCTTAAATTGCTTCTTTTCAGCAAGGTTTAAGAGTTTATGTTTGGTTTATGAAGCAGAGCGACAAATCTCCCTGTAGCTTCACTGACACACCCAGAACCAGTCCTCTGCCCACTCTGGTTTGTTCATATCCTGTATCATCTGAGCCCCTCTGTTTTAAGGCTGTTTTCAGTGTACAAGAAGAGGAAGAAGGAGCCTAAGCACCTCTAAAGCTTAGATTCTGCACAGACCCCAAGCTGCTCACCATAATGCCGCCTCCATCGTAGGACGAAGAGGTTCACCACTGCCTGCTTATCACTTCCTCTGACCTGCAGCATCTCAACCCACTGCTGGAAGTACTTCCTCAGTGATACTGCTCTGAGATGGGCCAGTTTGCACCTCTCAAGTGCCTTCTGTTCAACAGCCTCCTTCCATGTACTGAAGCACCTGAGAATACCAAAGGAAAATGTTGAAAAACACTTACACAAGCTTATGTGTCTTCCTGAGACTGGGTTTAGTTCGGGAAAGACAGACAGAAGCTGTCCCCTGAGCTTCTATTTGTTTATTTCAGTAAAAAGCCACTGTCATGCATAAGGCACAGCAGCACAGTGGCTGCTCTCGGGTTTGGTCTTTCAGGACATCAAAAGTCGGGACAAAAAAGTTTTGGCAGTGCATAGGTGGCAAGTTGTAACATCTCTGGCCACAACAGTTCCTCTTCATGTTTCTACCCCTACTTTCAGCTTTATTAACTCCTAAAACAAAAGAATAGATGGCTTTAAGATGGAACAACTATTACTGTCTGGGTTGGCTCTGTTATTCCTTGGACTTTCACAGTGAACAGATTTTTCTCGTGAAAAACAGACCTCATCAACTCACCGGAAGACCAAGTTTCTTTGGATTTGAGTTGTCAGTGTTAGAATCCGTTTCATTTCCAAGCTTTGGGAATGCCACATCCAGAAAATGTTTCGTAGCTTCTTCTTTTCCAGCAGAGCACAGGCTTCCAAAAGCCTGGCTTCCTCTTTGCTCAGCAGCTCCTTCTGCAGGCGCCACAGTCTGAAAGCTGCTGTGTCCAAGGGCAGGAAGACATTGACAGGAAGAGAAATAACAGAAGAACTTCAAACAACTTAGTGTCACACAGCAAACATTCCCTGGCTTAACTCCAAGCTGCTACAGGAAGGACACTTAAGGAAGGCAGCTCCCGTTGCTGGAGCAACACGTGCTGCAGCTGAATTCATACAAGAAATGAAGCAAAACTTGTATGACATGGTGAGTGGTCATCCTCCACCATCACAGACACTGGCCCAGCTACTTTCAGGATCATGTTCTGAAAGCGCTCAAAGCAACAACTAGACACAAAACCACAAAAACTAGTGAAACAGTGATTATCTCCAAGCTGTTCCAAGGCTCTGGAATGTATGCTTACCAGCAAGCCGTCTCATGTCTCTGATTGCTTCAGCTCTCCAGCAGAACTCATCTCCTCTCTGCCTAAGATGAAGCTGTGTCCACAGTTTTCCCACTATCCTGAAAGAGCCACAAGCATGCCTTAACATCCAGCTGTCCAAAGAGGCACGAACAGAACAGAATCCAGGGCTTTCCTCTCTCTTTTTGTCTTAACTTGTTCTTCAGGCTTTTCTCTACTGTCAAACTACTGCTAGAGACTGTAGTATTGCCTCACTCCAATCTCATTTACACCTGTATCACATATGCAGGTGATGGCTGAAGCCAAGAATTAGTACAGGAGTATTTGTGCCAGACACTCAAATCAGACTGCAAACACTGGTGCACAGAAACTCCGAAATAGGATTGTTTAGTTCTCAACATTAAACGACTAATTCTTGCAGTGTTTATCCACAGCAATACATCCAAGGACATGGAAACAAGTCTGCCATCATTTGAGAAAAAAAATTCCCTGTTTTTGTAAACCTCCCTTTGTCCAAGAGAACAGAAAGAGAATGCTCTCTGCTTACCTACAAGCCTGCTCTGCTTCCTTTGAGTATCCTGTTGCAAGCTGATGCTGAGCTGAGGTTGACATAGTTGCTAATCTTCCTACTCCAAAAATCCCCGCTGATGAACTTTGGGTATAGGAGTAAGGCTCAGGCTGCAGAGCTTCCTTCTTGCTCTGTTTTGCCACAGCTTCCTTCCACTGAAGAAGAAACCACATGATTACAACAAACTACAGACAGAGTATTGGTACCAGGGTCTACATCACTGAATTTCACGTAGGGTACCCCTTCCTCCTCCCTGTCCAAACAGGATTTGTGCCTTCTCTGACTGCAGAGCAGAAAGCTTGTGGCACCACTGTCCCTAGCCAGTGCTCACCCTCTGGAAGCTGGCAGCTAGCAGAGCTGAAGCATGTCTCTGCTGGGCCACCTCCAACTGTGTCCTCCTTTGGTGCACAGTGCACTGCAGAGCACCAAGGCCCTTCTGAAGCAGCTGGTGTCTGTAAAGCTGCCTGGCTGCCCTCTTCCGAAGGGTATGTCTCCTCCAGGCTTGGAAACACCTTGTTAGGATTTGTTTATCACACAAGTGCCAGAGACTTAAAAATAAAAAACAGAAGTGAGTTCCAGTTAACAGAAAGGAAAGTTAAACCAGCCAGGAGGTGGCAATCAGAGTTCAGCGATCAAGCTGTAAAGAGGTTATTTCAAATCACTCTCTCTAAAGAATAGAAAACATGCAATCTCACACCCAATTAAGGAATCACTGTTGCTAAAATGGTAGCAACCTCATTCACATCTTATCCACAAATTTTAATTCCACCTCATGGATAAGTCTAGTTCTTGATCTTCTCTAACTGGAGCACACTGGAATTTGCTGCACTGAAGAGTAGCACTGATGGTACCAACACTTCTTCATTGCTAGCAACAACCAAGGCTGAATTTAGAAGATAGAATTGAAAAGATACAGAAATTCTCTTTTAGATCATGCTCCATTCTAAATGACAACCCTCTGAAAAGAAGTGGATGCAGCCCCTCAGCCAACCACAGCAGATTAATATAGGGTAAGTCCTAAACCCAAATGCTCCCAGGGACATGGCCCCTTAGCCACTTTGCAGAAGTGCTCCTCTGTTAACCATGAGCACACTCAAACAAAGTCTTTTTACCTTTGCTCATTCACCTTCAATGACCAGAAGCTGTTCTCTGTGATCTGCAAACAGAGAAGAGACAGTAATTCACAATTATTCACACTGCTCCACTCTATTGAAGAATTTGTCTTTGTGGCACACATCGTTTTGGATGGAGACCAGAGCAGGGCTGCCTCAAGGTCATATATTATGTGAGATGCCTTGGACACTGCTCTCACACCATTGCTCTGTGAATATTCTTACATACTTCAGACATGAAAAGGCACAAAAAGCCTGAAATCTCAGGGCCAGGCAACAATGCGCGGAGTAAAAACCAGTTTAATGCTTTCCCTTGGCATGCAGATCAGAGAATACAAACAGGTCTTAACATCCCCAAAAACAACCAAGTTGACAAGCTGGTCTTTAGGAAGAAGCATGTGA
The DNA here is from genome assembly GCA_013398955.1 of Callaeas wilsoni. Classification (NCBI taxonomy): domain Eukaryota; kingdom Metazoa; phylum Chordata; class Aves; order Passeriformes; family Callaeidae; genus Callaeas; species Callaeas wilsoni. The sequence goes on along the minus strand of VWPU01015524.1, from coordinate 23,338 downwards.
GATGGAAAGATGCATACGCTGGGATGAAGAAGGACTGTAAGAAACGAGATTCTGGCCATTCGGTGACAAGAAAAAACTATAGGACAAGCATCCCCATCACTTGTACCTCAACTCTGCACCTCCAGCAAGTGGCAGAAACAAGCACAAGTAATACCTGTGAACAGGGATGCTTCACAGTGAGCACACCCTCACCTCTCTGGGCACAGTTTTCTGTGTCTGGCTCCCTTCTTCACAGCACCGTGGTTCTTTGGCATTCCTCTCTACAGAACATTCTTCAGACTGCTTGAGATTGCCATCAGCTTCCAAATTCCTCCAGCTGATTTGGTAGGAGTATTTGTTTCTCTTTCCTTCTCTGCTCATGTTCATACAATCTACATCAGAATGTTCATTAAAGCCTTCTTCAGCCACGGTACCCAAAGGACTGAACTGGCTGCTGCCCACTGCAGCCGTTCTTCTGGCTGCTCGTGATTTGGAGTTACACACCTCTTCTGACTCTTTCCTGCACTTCAAATGAGAGTTGTTGACTTCTACAGATTTAACACTAAGCTGCTGGCCTGGTCTAAACTCTTTATCTCCAGGATGAGAAGTGATGCTCACACACACTTCTGTAGGAGCACCATACATGGCTACACCAACATTCATCTGAGCCTCCCCCAGATCTGTCTCGAGCACCACCTGCAGACCCTCTGGATCCAGACTGACTGAAAGGTCTTTCCTCCAAGACTCAACACATGGAGATGCCCCATTAGATGTCTGTTCTCCTTTAACAACCTTTTCAGGAGAACGACTTTTTCTGTGAACATAAAGACTACCACTTTCCAGAGATGGTTTTACCAGGGACCGGCATCTGAAGAAAGGGGAACAACTGAAGGAGGAATCTGCTTCTGTATCCACTAGCCTGCCAGAGCCCACTCCAGAAGCAAGGGTTTGTGGTTGGATGCCATCTGAAATTTTGGTTCTCCATGTGTTTGAGCCAATGTGTCCATATCTGTGAGAGACAGAAAGAGGCTCAGCAGGACTGAAGTCCCTTGTCACTGCACTAAGGCTCCAGTCTTTAGCAAATGGGACACCCCATTTCAATCTTGCCTGAGCAGCACTGGTTTTTACTGCAGCTAGCTGTTCTCCCATGGTCAGGATACTGGGACCTAAATCATCAGGAGTAAAGCATGAATGGCCAGTGACTGGAGAAGACTTGGGATCCAGAAGGAGGGAACCCCATACCCCCATCAAAGCACTTTCTTGCTTAAGCCTCTGGACTGAACAGTACAAGCTAGCAGAAATCCGTGAGGATTGCAAAAGAGACTGAAAAGACTCCAAATTAGATGGACCAAGATTCCCCAGGGTCAGGGCTGAACTGTGACAAGCATTCACACTTTCACTTGAGCTCCTTAAAGAAGGACCCACCACTAATTCATGCCTAAGAGTGGAATCTGCAGCATGAGATGACAAATGTGCTTTGACCAGTAAAGGGTTCACAGGTTCCATACGAGAAGCAGCAGAAGGCTGATGCTGTTGGTTTTCCACCGGATAGTCACAATTCTTGTTCCTTCTTTCTGAACAGTGATGGTGAGCAGTGGGTATGGAGCAGCTACCAGCTGCCTTTGCTTCCTGATGGTGTTGTTGAGGAAAGTCAATACTCTCACTCCTTCTCCCTTCTAAACCACAAGCCTCAAGGTGCAAGTGCCTCTGAGGGAGAGGGAGCACTGACGAATCAAGATGGGGACTCTATGAACCACACACTCAGAGCTGTGCTGCTGCAGCCTAGAGCACAGATTATCCTGCTACAGCAAGCAGGAACTGGAGAACTGGCTGGCAGTGTCCAGGAACGGCTGAGAAGGGCAGGAGAGATTAGTCTGTCTCAGACTGGGATCTCTTCCCATCTGACAGAGGTGTGGTACACAGCTAGCCCTGTGCTGCTGTCTCTGGGCTTACACCAAATGCTGCAGCCTCAGGCCAGGGGTGAGAAATGTCTACTCAACTTCTAGTGCCCAAATACAGATTGAAATTCACGTTCTTCTGAATATTTCTTTGCTCTGAAGAAAAAGAAGAAGAAATATAAGCAAAGGACCATGCGTATTTCCTATCTCATCTTGCCTAGTTTGCCAAAGCCTTTGGGTACTTTCCTTGTGAATTTCTTGTCTTTGATCCACCAGCCTCAGTCCTGAAAGTGTCATGGACACTACTCTCTTCCTGTTTTTCAGCAGACAATCATATCTGGCAGAGCAGGAATGACTGAAAGGGACAGATTCCGTTCTCAACAAAAAACCTGGAAAACAAAGACTTCCAGCATTATACACCTGCAGCCTCAGAAAGAACTTGTTGCTAGCAAGGCTGAATTATACTGCTGCCAAAACAAGGTGTGTAGCAGCTTTTACAGGATGCTTTACATTTCACCAGATCTACATGACACCGATCAACAACAGGTCTAAAAATAATGTTTTCACAGAAGCCAGAGCAACATGGTTCCAGCTGGCATACAATGCTTACCCCTCATCACTGATGGGAAATCCAACTCAGATTTCCTCCATGCTCGTATTTTGTCCAGGGCTCGTAGGAAGGGTAGGGCCTTGACTTAAAGTTCTCTTTAACTGCTTTACAAGTGAAAACTTGTTCACGTATCATGCTACAGCCCTGCAAAGGTTCAAGACTACACAGACTTATTTCTTCTTGTCTGCACTGAAGGATGAAACAACGTTTACATATCCAGAGAAGCCACAGTGTCCCCTAACCTGGGAGATTTACAGCATAGCTGGGAGACCTAATTCGCAGTCTAGCCACTAAGTCTGATGGTTACACATATAACATTCATGCTGAGAATGGATTCTGAAGTTGCTGCTAGCAGGTAAGTGCAATTTGAGAGGACTGTGCTTCCATTCCGTCAGATTTTAAAAGCAAGTTGTCAATCACTGTCATTCTAACCACCATTCTTTTCCACCTCTCTTTTAAAAAATGAAAATGGTATTGTATAAAGACACACACATCACTATCATCTTAAAACCCCCTAGTCAATCTGAGAAGAGACAGCAAAGGCCTATGAAATCAATGCCCATTGTCTTTTTCAAACACACTCTAATCCCAGAAAGCCTCCTGTCAAATTGCACTGTTTCCAAGCTGTGTTTATCTCATTCTCTTCTAAGAGAGCATTTGAGGCTCAGTTGTCCCTGTTTGTAACAGCTCATTTTTCCCTCTCACATGCAAACTCCTTCAGTAATCACCACAATCTGGGGCGCAAACACAGCTCCTAAAGCAGCAGGAGACAGTCAGGCGGGTGTTGCAATTATCCCTGGGAACTGCTGTTACGGCCTTTCATACATCACCTAGGGTGCCATGAACAGAAAGATCCCATTATTTTTTCCAGACAAGTTGAAGTTGGCAACTACAGAGTGAACAAAGCACAGCTGGCTTCCTTAGGGTGCCTATCACTGCATGAAGTATAACCACAAAATGCAGTGGACTGGTGCTCCATGGAAGCACTCCCTGCATCCCAGAAATATCCAATCAACGTATCACAAAAGGGTGTTACAAAGGATTTAATCGCAAAAGGACATAAACCCGCCATGTTTATCAGTGTTGTTTTGCTCTGTGAACACCCAAAACTTGGCTCTGGACTACCTTATGCTCAAGAATCTGGACATAATCTATTTTCTTGGTAATAACCTATTTTCTTGATAACTCGTGATTTTTTTAGCTCTCCATTTCAGTTCTTTGTGCTAGGTACCAGGCTCTAAACACATCACCATGGTTATGTCAGGTGGTGTCCTTCCCCTCACTCGTTCCTAATTTCAGTCTCATTGAGATCTGGAAGAAATAGCATCCTTTCAAAATCATGTTTGTCTGCCTTCTGAAATTGCGACTCAGGACTTTAACATAACTTTTAAGCAGGAGGGTTAATCTCACTCACAACAAGATTTTATGAAGATCTTTTTTAAAACTTCTTCTGAGGCCAAAAGAGACACTCAAGGCGAACTGCACATTTTATGAACTGCAAAATCCATGACCAATGGATTTCATATTAGTTTTTATGATTCCAACTAAAATATTTAATGCGTGCTTACTATATACATACTTTGCAGCAACACACCAGTGCATTAAAACCTGAAACAAAGTCAATTAAGGAAATAAAAATTAAGATGATCAAGTTATTTCTGTTGTTATAAGCAAAAGGAAGTAAATAGCACAGTTCATGAAAAGTAAGTCAAGCTCTTTCAAGCAAATGCCATTTCAGCAATAAGGTAACAATGGTAGATCCGTAATAAACACATATGCGCTGCACACATTGTGCTCATTTCCCCATCTCTGCAGACCAAGGCTGACCCATTTCACATTCCAAGCAGGGGTCAGCGATTACTCCGAGATCACACTTCAGGTGCCGTAGGAAGCAGGTTTTTCCCCAACACTGCTCAGCCTTACAAACCAAACCAACCATCGCTGCGGTCGCATGACGCCTGTGAGATCGACAGGCGCACACGGCTGGCCTTCCCTCCCCGGTGCTGCTATCCCAGCACCCGCCCGTGTCCCGGGAAGCGGCCGTGGGAGCGAGAAGCCCCTCGGCCACGGCCCAGGCTCCGCTCAGCAACCCCGACAGCTCCACTTACCCACTCCAAGAGGCACCGGCTGCACGGCTGGGCCCCGGGGACTGACCGCACGCCTCTGGGCCGGCCCCTCTTCGCGGCGACAGCCCGCCTCGGCCCCTCAGCGCCCGCGCCCCGCGCCCGCTCCAGCTGGGGCTCCATAAGCAGCTTATCCCCGCGATTAGGTCGCTGACCGGGGCTACAGATGGCCGGGGAAAGCCGCTCTGGGCCATGGCTAATTAAAGCAGGGGCCCGGCCGGAGAGAGGGGGGCTCATCCCGGGCGGGAGCCGTGCCTGTTCCGGGCAGCGCCCCAGGACAGGCGCCACGTCCTCCTCCTCCCCGAACCCGCCAGCGCTGAGGGAGGCACCTGCCGTGGGCGGGCTAGGCTTAATCCTGGGGAGCTACCCGCTCACCACCAGGGCACAGCAGGGCCCGAGGACTGTAAAAAAACAGAGCAAAACCAGCCGAATGGAGCATTGCACCTGTCTGGGTGAGATCTCGCTGAGACCCCAGGAGAACCCCACCGTGAAGCCAGCGAGGCCATGCTCTGGCACAGCAGCTCCGGGAATCCCCTGACGCCCTCCTGAACCAGGTACAAACACACTCCTCCTCCTCAGCCAGGAGAGGGGTCTGTTTTTAGCATCACCTCGGATTTACTGCCCAAAATAGGTATCCTTGAGGTACTGTAAGCTGAGTGTTACTCCTGCCTTGCTCTGCTCCCCGGAGCTCCGAAATGTACCAAATTGTTCAAAGAGAAACACGTGGCAGGTCAGCTAGATGGGTATTTCCAATGTACAACATCTGGGAAGGCCTCCCCAGATATAACTGACTGTGCCAACACTCAAACCCCACGGCATTTAAAGCAGTGATTTTCAGTCTGTGGTCCATGGGTCTAGGTAAAAAAAAAAAACCTGAACATTTAAATGTGTTATTCAGGGATCTGTGCTGTCACTGCACAGTTCTAAAGAGCTGGAAAAACCCATTCACATAAAGGCTCTGGAACTCCACAAGCCCCAGCAATTTCTGCCTACTCTTTCCTTCTTTGCCATCTAATCACAAGAACAGACCGATTCCTGTTCTTGTGCCCTATTATACATAACTCCTGTAAAATGAATGCACAACACTTCTATGGCATTTACCATGTGCTTGGTTCAGGTACACCAAGAGGTCACTGTAGTGCTTGTGCAGCAGACTAGAGGAAGCATCTGCTTACGTTTGAAGTGATCAAAGTTGGGAGAAAACTGCTTGGTTTTAAAAATACAAATGGAATGCCTCTGGAGGTTAGAGCAATGTTAACAGGGGTCTTGGTTACTGAAGAATCAACACAGCAGCAGGTCTTGTCAAGAGAAATGCAGTTGTAAAATAACAGATATAAACTTTGAAAATGAACTTGCTTCAGGAAAATACGTATCTTCCTAGCACTAGAATTCTGCCAACATACTAACATACTTCTTTTCTTCTGTAAATGAATCCTGTTGAAATTTGTTTGTTTGCTTGCTTCTGGGTTTTTGTTTGTTTGGTTTTCTTTTTTTAGAATCTTACCTGAAAGCCACAGGACGGATTTATTGTGCATAACAACAGTTTATAGTTTGTCACACCCAATGAAACTCATGTCTACAGTGTAAATAAATCCATCTTTCCTTAATCTCCACTTTACTAGCCCATCTTCCCACCCACACAATTATAAGCAGTATCTTCTATTTCTCAGAGTAAAGCTTAGACTAAAAGCCATCAGAGCCCTGTAGACCTTCCCCAGTAATGACCCTCCCAGATTGCCTGGCTACAGTCCCAAGCCCTCAGGAAAAACTACATTTTCAAATGAGACATAAGTGACCAGTGTAACTTTTTCTAACACAGAAAAACTGTGTTCCTTTTATAGTTTTCTTAGAAAAATGTAACATTTCAAGTTCTGTTAAGACAGGCAGCTGAAGGCAAAAGGATATTTCAAGGCACAAAGGATCTATAATCTACATTCAACAGTCATTTTAAGTATCCTGAATGACATTCAACTTGCATAAAAGCATCAGTTAATAAAACCCAATACCAGATATTGGGAGCACAAGAAGTTAAATAATGCCATCAAAACCAGCTCTTGGGAACTGCCAGATATTTCTTGGAAATATATCTGCATAAAATATTGTTTTAGGGCAGTCTACAAGCCTTTTAAAGATTGCTTGTCCAGGAGTACTTTGAGTGGTTCTCTTACAAAGAAGAGGAAGCACAGTGAAAGACTGGAAGACTGCAGAAGGTGCATCCAGTCACATGTACAGAGGAGGGATTTAGGGGCAGGGAGGAAAGGAGAGTACTGGGATTACAGGGAGTCACAGTGCTTAACATGACACCTCCAGGATCTTCTGGACTTACTGCAGAACCCATCTGCCTAACCTTTAGGTAGGCAAAAGAAGTATCAGATCTTCTCCCGTTTGCCCAGCAGCAGGTGCTGCTCCGGGGGAAGGGTGGAAGGCTCGGCTGGGCGAGGGCAGTGTCTGTCCTGGGCTGCCTCAGTACGGCGCCTGGGCGGCCTTGCCTGAGGAAGGCCACTGTGGAGGCGCGTCTGGCTGATCGATGGGCTCGTACGTGCTGCGGTCCTGGCCTGCACCGGTGACACCTGGATGGAGATGGAAGAGAACAAGCTTGGGACAAAGCCAAAAGCACCAAAACTGAATGCTCTAGAAGAAACCAATAGCTCAGGAGCACACATTTTACCAGCTCCCAGCACCTGTGGTCTGTGATCCTCACAAAACAGGCAGGAGGTAAGAAAAGTCATCCTTCCAGCACGCCTATTCTTTCCTTGAGAAGTGCTCTCTTAGTAGCCATATGGCTGTGTGGAAAGCAAGACCCACAGTACCCCGTAGCAGGACAACAGGTTCCTGTAATGGTGTATTTCAGCAAGATAAAGTGTATGAGAGCTCATGGAAAAATGAACAGACAGAGCCAGAAGCTGCAGCAACTGTGGCTAGCTGACAGCATAGACTGAAAGGCATGATGCGTCCATGAATCACTCCTCCCAACAATGCAGCTATGCTTCAAGTGTGGCATTAAATTTGAATCCAACAATGCTCCTAACTGCACTATGAACAATTTGTCTGTGCAAAATCATGTTACTGTCCAGGGGATGAGCAGGGAAAGAGGAGGCAGAGAATGTGCGTGGACAGCTCTTTATCTATGGGCCAGGCATTTGCCATGGGGAGAAAGCAACCTGAATCACAGATAGCCACCAGACTGTGAAGGGTTTGTTCTAAGCAGCAAAGATGCTCCCAAGCAACAAAGAGAGACTTTGTGTAGAAAGAAAACAAGACAGAAAAGGCCAGGAAAATTTCAACACTGCTGGGTTCAAAAAAAAAAGCCAGATAGCAGGGAAACGAGAAGAAATTTGTCAAGCACATTCAGCACAAAACAACACACAGCACTGAAAATCTTGAAAGAAAGACAGTTCAAGAGAGTATATGAAATTACAAAGTGCCTGAATTCCCACCTGTGCCTGAGAGGAGACTCTGAGTTTGGGATAGTGTGGTTGAAAAGAAGTGCTCCCAAATTCCAAGCAAAGAGATGAACTCCTCAATGGTACCTACACTTTCTATGGGACACACATGTCAAATCCCAATGACAGGTAAAGTGAGCAGCTAATAAAAACTGACACAAACAAGACTCACATGCCTCCTGACCCAAGTAAGGCCTATCCATCTGGATTTTCACAAGTAGCTGGCAGAGATGACATCCACACTCCACTAGCAGAGAGGTGCAAATAGCACACAGTGCCCTAAGCCATAGTTTCCTTCCATCGCCTCTTCTCCTCTGCAGGTTTCCACCTCTTTTCACAGGAGTGTGATCTTTGCTACCACCAAAGCGGAATAAGAGACAGCTTCCAGAAACTGTAATGCAGGTACAGCATCTTTTGTCCTGCACAGCCTTCTTAGGATGACAAACAGAACTGTGCCAGGCTGCAGGTTTTGCCAGCATGAATTCAAACAATCAATCCCTGGCAGTGCCTAGGCATGAACTAGCACCAAGCATGTTTGGCAAAGGTGACCAAGACCCAGAACATCTAGCCACAGCCCATCCTCTCTGGCAAATCTTCCTCATTATCATTATCAAATACAACCAGGGGAAAAATTAAATGTCTCCAAGCTAACTCCCATCAGGTAAACATTAGTCCCATTTTCCACATGAGAAACAAAGTCCAAAGCAATCAAGGTAAATAGGACATGTGAGGCCCACAGAAAGCATGGAGTTAGAAATCCAGCTTTATTTCCCTCTTGTTCATAATCCAGCCAGAGGAAATACTGCCTCTACTTTCCCTCAGAAGGAGAAGAAAGGGTTGACAAAGAAAGGACACCCAAAAGTTTCCAACAAACACACACAAATGCAGGAGGAGGAAGAGAGGAAAAGCCTCAACATCACTGTGGGCAACACGGCTGTCAAAAACTTCAGGTCTGCAAGGGGAGAGAGGAAGAGTATAAATTTAAGGCCAAAGACACACCAGAACGACAAAATGGGAGAACAAACAGGAGCAAGACAGAGCAAGCACCTCTCTGCCTGGAAAGGAGGGCAGAATCCAGTTGCACAGAGCTCAGGCTGAAGGATCCAAAGTGCAAGGCAGCCCCCTTAACGCCTGAGGTGGCCCACACTGACATGGAAGCAGAAAAAGCATCCTACCTATATTAAAGGTGTACTCTCCTCCACGCTCCCGATACATTCGATACACCAAATAGCAGGACACAGGTTTGAGGAGGAGACTGAAGATGGCCATGCCTATACTGAAACGCTTCGCATCACTGAGGAAGTCGTGTGAGGGGTAGAAGATAGAGATGTGAATGATGTCTGTGAGGACTGTGAGCAGCAGCCCAGTCAGGAACTGGAAACAAGGAGAGAGAAAGGGACATGGAAAGAACAAGGGTTTCACCACTGACAGTAACAGTTAGCATCTGTTTCCTGCGAGATCTGTGTTGCACAATCAGCCTTCACCCCAGTATCACACAGCACTCTTGGTACTGCCCCAGGCAGGCAGATACTCCTAAATGAATGATCTTGTACTTCATGCCTTTTCTTCACATCTGTCAGACAGCTTCTCATAATATATTCTAGAATTGTTTATTTTTGTTTGCCAATCTATTCAATGTTCAGAAAAGGGTTTTACAAAGCCTCTCCAACTCAAGCATATTAAACACTTTAAGTCCTCATCTCGCATTACAAGTCAAAACAGCAGGTTTTGAATCAAGTATGTCTCATCTTTGAGAAGAAAAATAATTGACAGTGAATGCTTCTCACCGTGGTTTACAGAGCCATAGATTTATGTGCTCTCTTAAAAAAAAACCAAACCCACCCAAACAGGGAATTGACTTGTTCACTGCTGTACTGGGAGCAGCTGAAAATCTTCACTGGCTCAAAGACTCTGCCCTCCACCCTCTTCCTGAGCTGCCTGGGAGAGACCAATACTCTTACACTCACCATCGTTATGGCATCAAGGGAATCTCGTTGCACAATGGCCCAGATCCCCACTGCAAGGACACTGAAATTTCCCCAAGCATAGGAGAGTGGCAACATGTAATTCATGCATCCCCTGCCAAATGAGACAAAAAAAACCAGCTCACATTCACAATAAGCCTGCAACAGTTTGCTTTCATCCCTGTTCCCATACAAACACCTCACTCTTAAACTTAGGATCTTCTTGCACACAGGCACATTCAGGGAGTGCTGATTCCCAGGAACATCCCATTCCTGGTTTGAAGGAATACCCTCTTTTCCACCCGGCCAGACACTAATCACTCACCACACTGTGAGCAGCCAATGTACCAGAATGATAGCCTATGAAAAAAAAACACAGGAAGACAGGTCAGCATGTTGGGAGAACTCTGGGAGGATCGACATGAAATGGCACCGTCTTGTCTCCAAGGGATGGGTGGAAGAGTGGCCTGGACCCATGAACTGGTGCAGAGAGATGGTGAGGCAATTAGGACAGTGAAGACAAAGCTATTTTTCTCCACATCTGTTGCTGAGTATTTCCTGTGCTGCTACACTGTTGTCACTCATTCTTCTTGTCATCTCTGTCAACAGCTGATTCAGGGACCACTTTGCCTTTTCTAAATGAGTTATTAATTTTGGAACTCCAGAAAAGTTTGCACTGAAAGCCAGGCAAGCTGATTCACACTGTGCTAGCACAGTTTATACATGACCATCTGGCATCCCATCACCAAAAAGCCCATGGATAGCCATGCCTGCAGCTCCCAGAATTTCACTCCAGTCCTCAGCAAATCCTTCTTTTACCTCCTTCCAGTCTGTTCAGAGCAGTGGTCCAACCTCACTGCAGTATTAACAGACCTGAAGGCTTCTTCCAGGTCTCTGTGAACCTGATCCTGCCAGAGCACACAGCTCTTTTCACTCCCAGTGAAGCCACCGGGTCCAAATGCCAACAGTGCCCTGAGTAGCAGTAAGATAATGCTGTCACAAATTCTGTACTGTGCACGTGTCCTTAATGATCCTGATCCTTGTGCTCAATGGGACAAATCCAAGAAGAAAGGATCCTACTGTAATAAGTGATACAAGGATTCTCTTCACCACCACTTGCCATTTGTGTAACCAAGGAAACACACCCTACATGTTTATTCAGAGAGCAAACGGGAACAACAATGCATCACTTCAGGCTTCTTCTACATCTACAGCCTGCGAGTCACTCCAGCAAAGGGAGATCACTCATACTTGCTTTCTAAACATTTGTGAAAACAAGAATATGGAAGACAGGGTCTATTCACAGCCTCACTAAAGAAAGGCTGAAGCCTGGACATACCAGAGGATCCATGGGATACAGGCATGCTTCCATTTTTTCCTAGCTGTGAGAAAGGCTCCAAATTGGCATTTATGCTGGCCTTCATATAAAAAAATCCAAATCCACATCACCAAAACCCTTCTGAAGCACACTGCCCCCCAAAAGGAAAAAAAAGAAAATTGGGAAATGAGTACGTAGCAAAAGTCTAAGTTACTCGGTGGACACAGGAAAGCTGTATGCACACAGGAGCATTAAGACACTAAAAATAAATTAAGATCTACTGACACCCTGCTAGATTCCTTGACTTAAAACATCTCTCCATGCTCTAACTCAAAACAAAACTAGTTGCTGGAGAAGCGAGTGAAGCTGTGGCACAAGTGGAGCACAGTCAGGAAAGCACAGGGCTGGCCCAGCCGCTGCGGCTCACGCTGCTCTGCCAGGACACCACGACGCAAATGACACTTCCTGCACTGCACTGCCCCATCACAGCTGCTGAGCACTCGCTAGACTTCGCTGCAACTTCAAACACTGCTCAGACAGGTTTTTATTAATTAATTTTTTAAATTGTTCATGAAAGCTTACAAAATGCTTCACCACTCGCCACGCTTCCCCTTCTCCCAAATTGTACCGCAGACACAATGAAAAAACTGCTAATCAGTGAAATACAAGATGTTCCTGGATGAGAATGGAGACGTGCAAATAGCGTTTACTCAAGAGACTATCACAACATCAGGAAAATTCTTAATTAGGTAGTATTTAATTGCGTGTTACAAACCCACAAGACCTCTCAAGGCTCATCAATTAACATAATTAGGCAGGGTGGGTTTTTTTTTAAAGCTGTCTAGATCAATACTGCAGTTACTAAAATATGAAGTATGTTTAGTGATCAGCATAAAGTCAGGTAAACTAGGGCTGATGAGTGACTGCTGAAATAAAACCCAGACAATCCCTTTTTAGTTATTAGTCCAATTTACCTGACAGTTCTTCAGTGCACTATGGAATTGGCCAGCGGTGGTATGCTTTAACATAGAAAACATAGTGTTAATGAAAAGCTACAGTTACTATGTGAGATTAGTTAATTTGCAGGCAGTCTCCTGATAAGACAGCAGAAGAATTTAAATTTTTTCCATCTGTCCAAGGACTTAAATCTGTAGCTAAGACAGACATAAGACACACATATTCTTCTTTTGAGAAAATAACTCCTAAGACTTGAACTAGTGGTGAGAGCAGAAAATAAGAAAGGTGGGTCCTTTGTCCCCATCTCTTCTGGGAAAAAGGACGGCCATGTAATTAAAAGCATCCCATTGGAAACTGGGGAGAGCTAAGGAGAATTCCTACCTCCTTTGCAAATCCCAGCATGTGATGGAACTAATTGCCAAGCATAAAAAGAGCCTAGGTCTGCCAGGGTCTCATTAGATGGGAAACTCTTTGGAATAGGAACTCCTTTAAACATGCTTCAGCACAGAACTTGGCAAAAGGTTGAATTTTGACCAAGTTAAAAATTAAACAGTTCCAAATTACAATTATTTTCTTGTTGTATCTAAATTTCTATTTTACTTACTTTTTTTTTTTAATTTTAGAGTGAGCTCACCTACTCTATGAGTGACATTCACAAAACCAAAATATGAATCTGAGTGGCCACCTGTGAGGGTGCTCCTCATTATTTTAACAGAGTGATAATAATGAGAGTGCTTAAGCAGTGGGACAGGCTATCCAATAGGCTATCATGGCTCTGTTCTTATTTTAAAACTCAGCTGATTTTTGAGGTGAGCTGTTTGATCTAACTTTGCAGTTTGCCTTGCTTTGAGCAGGAGGTTGAACCCCATGACATACAGACATCTCTATTATTCCTTGATTCTGTGACATAGCATTTAAAAATGCCTAAGCACGAAATGTGTGTTTCCAGGCACATGAATTGCAGGGCATTGTCCAGGCTTGATCAAAGTCAAATGTTGTATTTCAAGGCTCTGCATGATTATTTCAATAATCATAGGTGTCAAGCTGTCATGGCAAAAGTATGGCTGTGCTGCTTCCCCCATGTTTTGCTGAGCATGGCTGTTAGAACCGAGCCAGTAGATCCTGTTCCATGAGCCTGTTCCCCACCCACTCCAGGGCAAAGCCTGCTACATTAATTTTATAGCTCTGCTTAAAGAGAGATCCCGAGGCTAAGATACTGCTCTGTTCTGGCACAAACACAGCTCAGTCATGCAGCTTTCTTGGAACTACTTCTATCACGAGGCTCATCTTTATAATCTCACAGAACTCATAAGCAGATCATGCCAATGAATAGTAGCAGTGTGTGTTATTTCCAGGCCCTTTCTGAGTAATAATCTTCCCCACTTTTGTAGTATTTTCCAGGGAATCAGGCCCTAACTCCAGAACAGTATGAAGATGAAGATATAACTATTAACTCTCTATTCCTGGCTTTTCAGCTCAGAGCAGAACTGGCAGACTCCACAACAAGGAATTTCTTAATGCTGAAAACAGGACAAGCTCACACTTTATCTAGTAAGAGATTGGGGAATGGTTGTCTGAAAAAGAGAAGAAAGGCAAAATTTTGATTTTGTTGTCTTCGTGACTCATTCATTGAAAAGTCAGTGTTTTTCAGCTCCCCTATCTCCATTTCCCATGGTAGAACATGTATTACATGTTGGCAAACTTTTTAATTAAACATCCTTAGTTTTCACTGTAGTTTTAGCATGGAAAAAAAATAATCAAACCAAGTTAAAAAACAAAGCAGAAGGCAAGATCTTTTAATCTTCCTAGTGCCCTGGGAACCACACAATAGTCCAAACTTGTCAGAGCAAAGTATCAGCTAGTTTCCAGAATGTAGTATAAACCGCATGCTGGGCCTTGAAAAATCCATTTGCTTACTGGCCTCTAACAAGGGAAGTTGCTTTTCTTGATGAACTAGTAAGAGGGGTATTCATCATTATATGAACACCCATCTTTTATTTAATACAGCCACATGAAAGCTGTCCTGTACAAAGCTGAATTAATAATGGCAGCTGAGATAATACTATTCTCCCATCCAACCCATAGGCAGCCTGGTCCAAGGCCACCACTCACAGCTTAACAAATCACCAGCAAAAAAACCCCTGATGTAATCAGTGATGCTTTCACTCTCTGGGCAAAGCTTTAACCGAAGAAAGCACCTGAACCATGCTGTATTAAATGAAATCACAAAGTAGTGAAGCTGGGAAAGGACACACACACCTAGAAATCTCAGGGCTCTGAAAATGTGAAAGACAAAAAAAAAATAGAAGAAAATGTCACATGTCTGGTAGCACAGAAGACATCAGAATCAAACACCAACATCAAAAGCAAAGTGTGATTTTAACATCCACTGGCTTGCCAGCAAGGAAGTGCTTCTTCCAGAAGTGAAAAATGTAACGTAACTGGTTGTTACGTTATCTCTTACATCTCCTTTCTCTGGTTATCAGATATTCACTGAAATTTCCAAAGTGCCCTCAACTGGAACCTGCCCTCCCCAGTAGAGAAGCAATTGCATTTATCTATCAGATGATAACTCCCAAGTAAGTGGGGTAATCTTTCTAAGATACTTTGCCTGACAAGCAAAAACTCTGTCTCCTCAGGATCTTGTGCAGTGTTTATCTTGGCTTAGCTCTGGTCAGCTGAGCTGGAAACCTCCGTGGACACTAGTTAATGGCAAGCTGTTGTCTCTGCCCAGTCCTTGGCCACTTTAGCAATATCCGTGAAGTAAGAGCAGACTTTGGAGTCATCACCTGGTGGGTTTAACCAAGAACCATAGAATACACTGAGTTGGAAGGGACCCATTGGGATCACCAGCTCCTGGCCCTACACAAGACACCCCAAGAATTCCACCCTGTGCTTGAGAGCGTTGTCCAAATGCTCCTTGAACTCAGACAGGCTTGGTGCTGTGACCACTGCGCTGGGGAGCCTGTTCGGTGCCTGACCACCCTCTGGGGAAAACGTTTTCCTGATATCCAACCTAAATCTCCCCGCACTCGGCTTCATGGCATTCAGAACTTCTGCAGCCTTTGCCCGTGTGATAAAAAAAAGTGGAAATATCAGTTTTTCCTTCTCAGAGGGCTCTGCAGCTCCGAGCAGGGCCTCAGCCAGGGTCTGGAGCAGGCATACGGCTGGAGAACTGTGCGAGAGGAGAGGAGGGGTACAGGGAGGGCCGATCCGAGCGCCCGTGGCTGAGCCCGCCCGGCAGCCCCGAACGCCCTCCCGCTCCCCCGGCCGCGCTCCCGAGCCCCGGGGGCGAGGGAAGCCCCTACCTTGAGGCTGACGGCCGGCAGCTCCATGGCAGCAGCCCCGGGACCGCCGGCGGGGCCGCTCCCGTGGGGCAGGCCCGGGCCCGGTGACGGCGAGGGGCGGGGGGAGCCGGGACACCGCCCCCGGCCCCACCCTGCCCGCGCCCGCGGACACAGCGGGCCGTGCCCGGCGCCTCTGGGGCGCGCTGGGTCCCGGCTCCGGAGCCCCTGTTGGAGTTGGCTGAGCCGCAGCTGGTCAGACGTGTTCCGGCGGGGGAGGCAGTCCGGGTGCTCTGCCTGCCTGATGTGAACCGCACGGCTTCTGATCTCGTTAATGCCTCGAAGGCGGGTGCCACGAGGATGGTACCGGACATTTCTTGGTGGTACCCAGTCACAGGACGATGGGCATAAACTAAGATACCGGAAGTTCCAGCTCAACATGAGAAAGAACTTCTTTACGTTGAGGGTGGCAGAGCACTGGGACAGGCTGCCCAAGAAGGGCATGGAGTCTCTCCCTCTGGAGACATTCCAAACCGAACTGGACACGTTCCTGTGTCACCTGCTCCAGGTGACCCTGCCTTGGCAGGGGGAGGAGGCAGCAGGGAGTTGGACTAGATGATCTCCAGAGGCCCCTTCCAACCCTAACAATTCTGTGATTTTGTTTCCAAAGCCACCACTAAGTTAAAAATATGCACAGATCAGTTTCTTGGCTGCGAACACCCAGCCAAAGTGCGCACGGATCAGTTTGTTGGCTCCAAACACCCAGCCAAATTCTTCCTGCTGCTTGCATATGCAATTCAGTGAGACAAGGTTGGACATTATACTTTGACTGTAATCGGTGTCAGGGAAAGCTAATGCGTGCAAAGGACTTAGCTTTCTGCAGGAAGAGAGTTTTTGTGCATATATCAGTGCTGTGACCAAAAAGTGAGGAGTGACAAAGAAACTGTTGATAGACACCAATAAAAAGGCTATTTTAAGGTGCTAACTGTGCTCAGCTATGTCACTCAACAGCTAAGTCAAGTTAAGGTCAGTCTTAGGGGTTGAGCCAGGTGGCTAGGATGGCTGGCAGGTACTTAGTTGCTTCCTTTGGGCCTGGATTTTCCCCTAGAACTAGATGACTGAACCCTTTCCCTGAAAACCTGGTACAAATAACGAGTTCTTCATTTCTCATTCTGAAAGAAAGCTGGTTTCATTTTAGAGCTAGAGAAGTTGGTAAGTGACCAATTCAACCCCACACAGTTCAGCTATAACTCACTATTTCCTGTCCAGTTCATACCAGCAGCCTTATCCCCAAAGTCTGGCAAATGAAATAACAGAACCCAGAGGTCAGGATGACACATCTCAAACTCTCCCATCCTTGCCTAATGTGTGCTGTCTGCAGTGTAAGACTGCAATGTCTTACTAGGTCAGTTCCTTTCTTGTCATTATTCCTTCTTACAGAAAAGATGGGGCCTCTAAGAAATTAGCTGGGTCAGAGGTTCATTGCAGAAGCTGGATGTGGAAATCCATGAGTCATCCTTCAGTCTCATTTCCAGTTCAAGCAGTGAGAATTGTGCAGTGCTGAACCTATCGTCAGACATTCTCAAATAAGCCACAAATGCTATCCAGCCTGTTCTTGACCATGTCCTGAGTGCTATTGACTGCTTGTATGCAGCACACGTCAAGATTTCCCAAGGCAAAGCATTAAATGCCAAAATGAAATTATCTAAAAAATGCTAGGAAGTATCAGGGTAAAACTGACTGGCTGCATAGCTCAGAATAGCAGTAAAAAACCCAAAAAGGCTGTGAAAGTCCCCTCAGGAATCTCTGAATGTGTCACTTTCAAATGAAAGATTGAAATATAACTCTTCTATTGCCACATGACATGAGCTGTGACTTCACTTCCATTATTGTGTCTTGCATGGACACATTACTGTGTCTTGCAGGGAAGTCCTGCCTCTATTTACAGAAGTGGTATCAAATGAGATCAATGCTAGTGGTTCCAGTAATGTCAAAGAATGACTGGATTTCAATGTAAATGACAAAAATATATGACACTTGGGATGGGGGGAAAGATAGAGAGGCTGAATAGCCATATTGCTGGCTCAGTGCTGTGTGTGAAGTGCACTAGGATGCCCTTCTGCCAAGACAGGTATCCGTCAAAGGAGAACTGTTTGTTACAAAGACAAATTCCACTGTCCCAGTCAAACGATAAGCACAGTTTGGATGCAGCAGCGTGTGGGCGTCTTCGCTCCCTTCAGCATTCTCACTCAGCCTGAGACAGTCTCGTTATCATTTATGCAGCATGAGCTGTAATTTGAATTGATGTGTCCACTGTTTAACACAAAGCATTTCTCCTTGTACAAGAAAAGCACTTTACTTAGTTTTGTTCATCAGTGTATCACGCAGTTACCTCAGCCCTGCTTATTATATCCTGGGCTTGCATGTCATGGATTCAAGGGACTTAGAAATGTCTTAATGATCTCGTGGGTATGAAAACAAGGAGAGCTATGACCGACATTATGCATTTGCATGTCTCTCACACCTGTGTGATCTGGGGGTTTCTTGTTTTTCATTTCTACTTTGTGCTGCTTGTACCCTGTAAATTGCCTCTCTGTGTAATCCACTTCCCCAGGCTTGATAAAGCAACACAACAGGGAGAGGAAGATAAGGAGCAAGTTAAAGAAGACTTGCAGGGAGAAGCAGGTGACCCAGGAGACTGGATACGGAGATTTTTGTGACTAGAAGACTGCTCCGGGTGAGTTCAGCCCACTGCAACCAATACCCAGCAATTAACTGCTTTATGCAAAATCTATTGTTTTTAAATATCCATTGGTTCACCTTGTGCAGACTGAGTAAAAGCCTAATACACAGCTGGATCCCCTCCTGACAGTGTAAAAGTGAGGCTAATAAGGCAGAAATGCTTTCCTTTGTGTTTTCAGGACATTGTTCCCTTGGTGGGTAAGGTGATAGCAATTCCATAGGGAAGTAAAGGAGTTAATACAATTGCTCCTGCTGTCCTTATCTGGCCCATGGGAGTGGAGACAAGCTCACCCCTCATAGTTCTGCCCTTCTTCCCCTCTCTAGGGGTTTAGTCTGAAGGTAACTAAAGGCTGCAGCTGACACCAGTGTCTCTGAGTTTTGCCCCTGGCTATGGAGTTGAGAGCAATGAAGGCACCAGCTCAGCACGAATACATATATTAGCCACAGAGCCTTTCTGAATAAGTAGTGAGGAAAGGCGTATAGAAGTTTCCTGGCTCTACAAACTCCCTTTTAAATCCCAGTGAGAAATCAGCAACCACAATCATTATCTGGATTGGAGGGGAAACTGAAGGCATTTTGTAATGCTGGTGGAAAGTCTCCTCCTGCAATTGCACTGCAAAACAGACTATGGCAAGGTGATTTGGAGAGTGGAGAGGGTCACATTAATGTGGTATCTTGACAAATGCACTCGGAAGTCCTTCCCAATCTCAGCAGCAACGAGCTGCTCCTGTGATTTTCTGAAATCTAACTAAAGCTTAGAGATATCATTAAGGGACTACTCTTCAAGATTCACTGACACTCCAGAAAATGAACTGAAACACCAGAAGTGGTTTTATGGAGTACATATGCTCACTCAGAACATTCCAAGAAAACAACAATGGGATTTTCTCTGATAAAAAAGATGAAAGCAATGTTTTTTCCAGGCTTTATGTAGCAGAGAATGACTGGCATGGATGTGAACAATTTGGTATAGCATGGGTTTCAAATTGAAGCACTTTCACACACTGTGGATTTACAACAGGGTAATTACTGGGGGAGGGAGGGAAGAGAGAGGGTTTCAATAAAACACCTCCAAGCGAAAATGAATGCAGACTATTACAGATCTGAGACAGAACGATTCCCAAGTGTTTTAATTTGTGCTTCCACCCCTTGCCTCTCTTGCAGTCATAATTTTGGCAACTACCAGCAACATCCCAGAGATTGAACAGCATTTGCAGAGCAGGCAGCTGCTGAAATGATTATGTCAAATCAGCATGCTGTTCTCTCTTTTCCATGTTTAATGATTCTTACCCTTGGAGAAGCAGTTTAAAGTGATGCATAACCCTTGGACTCTCAGAGGTTACTAACAACAGTAGCTGTAGAACAGGACTTTGGGTAGGACTTCGTCGCTTACCCTTCTTGCATGCATGCTCTGTGATTAACTTTAGAAATTATTGCACAGAGCCCTGCTATGGCTGGTTTGGGCCTGGTCCAAAATCCTTTCAAGACAACAGACAATCTTGGAAGAGCTCTGACTTAAATTCTCCGGGGGCAGCAGAGAAGATGAGTTTGTGTGAATTCTTAATTTGAGTTTTTTAAACAATTAGTTGAGAAGAACATATAAATCAAGTCTTGCTTGACATTCGTATCTCTCTCTCATTCAGACCTAATGCCCCCTAAGGCAAAACTGTCACTGACAGCACTGTGACTAAGAGATACTGGGAAGGAAGGGGAAAGCTGCTAAAAGTAACCCAGTGATGGTGATGCTCTGCGGCTGCTGTCATTCCTTTGAGACAGCACAGAGCAGAACTAAAAAGCTTTGCTGTGCTCACAAGTGGGTTGGACTTGTACAAATGTTGCCCTGGGGTTGTATATCACAGGCTGCTCTTGCACTCCACACCTTTGCATGTTATTTACTCAACAGCTTTCCTTTGCACTACAGTTGTGAATCAGTAGTTGATCTGGCTGATCCACAATTCAGGCTGATTCTTTTCACGCTGCTGTGGGTATGCAGCATGTGCCTGTACCACTGCTCACCCTTCCTGCTCCACCTCTGCAACACCACAGCTTTACTCAGCAGGAATAACACTTGGTCACTGGCTCTCTTTCTGAAACTCCAACGTGAGCAATCAATCCAGTAATCCCTGACTAGACTGATAATAGTTAAGTGAATTTTCACTGACCTTAACTAATCCCACCAATTAAGAATAATCTGTTCTTTATATTCAGAGTTAATAGCAGACCGAAGGCTGACAAAGCAAAGCTGAATGAGTAAGTCTCCTTTTAGAGTCTAAAAGCTCTGACAAAATTCAGACTTGCTTGTATTTCACATGATTTGTAACAAAGTCTTGCCTCAAACACTGTCCCTGATCCTACAAAGATCCCATATGTAGTGTAAGAGGCAAGGAATACCTGCATCACCAAGGATAAAGACTCCTGCAAAATTTCTTGCTCACTTTCAGTTGCACTGTTCCCCCCAGATTGTGGCTCCTACACTAAAAAGCAGTGTGATATCAAACCTGGTTTTGATAGTGCCTGTGCATGTGGTTCTCATCAGTGTCACACAGACCAGAGGCTGAGAGCTTTGCAATTGAATATGATCAATTAGGAGCCTTTCTTCCCTTTATGCTTCCACTGACAATGGCACTGGCAGCACCACCCACTACTCTGCATCTGGGCTGAAGGAGGGGCTCCATTGCTCTCCCTGGGTTAACAAACTGAATCCTTGCTGCTGTGGCATCGAGCTGAAGGCAAACCACCTTTCTTTTCTTCTGTCTTTTGGGCTAGGACTGTCATGCTGTAAATAGAAATCTAAACAGCTACATCCAACCACGTGGTAGGTTTTGCCGAAGTGCTCCCATACAAATTGCTCCTTTAGCAGTGCAGGTGTACGCAGGTCAGAAGTGACATTGTATTCACAGCACCTCTCTGTGGCCACGACTGGGCACTCATTATATTAGAGATGTAAAGTGTAACGCAGACAGTCTTTGAGTGAATACACAATGCAAAGTGGCACCACAGCATAAACAGGACTGCAAAATGGAGGTTTGACTAACTGAATGGAACACAGGGGGTTTAGGGAAGCTGTGTAAAGAGGATTCTGCCCACAGCACCGCGATTACTATTTCTGTTCCTAAAGAAAGTGCAATACATCTCCAGGCTCTTGGGTATAAAAAGCTTCACAGCTGCCTCCCCGCAGAAGTCAGGGTATTGGGGTGTTAGCAGTAGCAAAGAACATCTTCACCAGCTACCACTACTCAAGGTTAACACAGGTAGCCTTTGTTGCTCCAATGTATCACTGAAGCCAATAATTAAGTATTAATATAAAGATGTTTAAAACATCTGGCTGGCTACACTAGGCAGAAACCGTTATCTGCAATTTGAGTGAGAATACAAGCAACCTTGGGTAGAGAAATTTTTCTACCAGTGGCACAACTGTTCTATGTGATTACCTCAAGTCATCAGTGTTACCTGCTGACCAACTTCCTTATAAGCTTTTCTGGCTCCTCCACATCCTTGGGTGCAGTCAAAAAGCAGAACAGTTGCACAAAGGATATCCATCATATCTTTATTTACATATCATGGAAACACACATGCAACATGTCACAGGTTTTACTACAATGGAATAGCCTGTCCCTATCTCCTGTTACCAAAAACTTTATTTTTGGCTCACTAGGAAAACTATCACTTCCCCAGAAAGCTCCTACAAATTAATCATTAAAAATAACAGACCTGGCAGGATAGCTAAATGAGTGAGGGCTACAGGCTGGGATGTCTTGCCACATCCTTGCAGAAACCAGGTGGTTCTCTGAAAGCAAGAAAGGGAGGAAGGATGGAGTGGGATTGGATGGTCCCAAAGATGACAGGCAGAAGTGGTAGTGTGTAACAGCTAGGGAATATGTCTGGAGCAGTGAAAAAGGGAGAGAGCAAGAGGTCTGCCAGAGGGTACTCTCACCTAGGCAAGCAGCTTCCTGCTGATCCATTTCCCATCTTTGATTCCACCTGGATGCTACAAACTTCCTCTCCTCTAGGAACTTCCAGTCCTTAAGGAGGACCTATCTACCTTTATTCTCAAGCAATAATTGAGGGGTAAAGTTTAAGCTCATATTCCCTTTGCCCTGAAGGATCTTTCACATCTTGCCTCTCTGAAGAGGAGGAGATGAAACTGCAGAGCCTTTTTTCTGCCAGGACTATCAGAATGGGAGTCATGATCATTGCTTACTAACTGGGAGAGGGGGACTCAATTCAATGGCAGGAATGTGCTGAGGGAAGGGAGGGGGAGTGCAGTCCTGCTACAGGAAAGGCTGATGCCACTCTATTTATAATGAACATGAGTTTCAGTCTAGCTGGGACCTGGCATGTTCAGAGCCTGCAGCTTCCGTCATGTGCTCAACTTTTTCCTCTAATTCCCATTACTAGGTATAAACAGTTTGACCCCAGCTCCTGACCATACAGGCAGGAGTCCCAGCCTCCTAAACATTAATGAAAGATCCCTGCTCTCCATTGGCTGATTCAGGCTCCACACAGCGCCCTTTCCTCCGGGTCACTCTTCGGTTCCGGTGGAATTTGGCATAACAGCGTAGCCCTATGGAAAAGACATGCAGAAGTGAGGATGGACCAGGGCTCACTACAGCAGTAACACCAACTACCTCTCTGCCTCAGATCCTGCTGCACTGGGGACAGCCCCAGTGCTGTGTCAAATGGGGTGGCAGAGAAACGCCTCATACAGACAGAACACACATTGGTCTCTGGGCACTGGCATTCTGTTTGGCTCACTGTTCTGGTCTGGGATTCATTGTTCAGGCAGGTTTCACTGGCTTCTTGAAATACCAATGAATTATTCCAATTGTTTCCAGTGATTTTTTGGAAGCTCTGCTTGGTTTCCCCCTATTACTTCCCATTACTGTCTAAGTAATCTCTCTGTTGGGAAATTACTATAGACTTAATGTGCAGCAGCAATGACTAGGCACCTCCCCTTGCTATTTATTTCCCTGAAGCTTCAAGAGAGAAGGGAAGAGACTTTGTAGTGTTATTACTGGGA
>VWPU01015523.1:0-26019 GCA_013398955.1 Callaeas wilsoni | reverse complement strand
CGGGGCGGGGCGGGACCGGCCGCCGCCAATGGGAGACGGGCGGGACGGGAGCGCCGGGCACCGGGAGCCGCCGGGGCACCGGGAGCCGCGGGCAGCGGGACCGGCACCGACACCGGCGGCCGGGGAGGGGGGAAGGCGGAGCACCTTGATACCCACAGCTCGGCACGGCACGGCACGGCTCGGCGTGGGTTGGCGCGGTACTGCGCGGCACGGCTCGGGACATCGTGCTGCCTGGGTAGGCACGGCTCGGCACGGTTTGGCTTGGCTCAGTCCTGCTCAGGATATTGTGCTGCCTAGGTAGGTGCCTTCAGTGTTGCTTAGTCTGGCACGGCTCAGCTCAGCTCGGGACATGATGCCACCCAAGTAGATACAGCTCACCTCAGCACAGCTTGGGACATTTTGCCAGCTCAGTAGACATGGCTCGTCTCGGGTCAGCACAGCTTAGCTCAGCTCAGTCCTGCTCAGGACATTGTGCCACCTAAGTAGGCACAATTCAGCTTGGTCCAGCTTGGCACAGCTCAGCTCAGCACGGCTCAGGATGGCTCAGGACATGATGCCACCCAGACAGGCACAACTCAGCACAGACCAGGACATGATGATGTGCCAGGTAGTCACAGTTCAGCTTGGCTTGGCTCGGCTCGGCTCAGCTGAGTTCAGGACATTGCGCCACCTCAGTAGACACAATTCAGCTCAGCTTGGCACTGCTCAGCATGGCTCTGTCTTGCTTGGGACCTGATGCCACCCAGCTAAGGCACAACTCAGTTTGGCACGGCTTGGTTTGGCCCAGCTCAGTTCAGCTGAGCCCTGCTCAGTACGTTGTGGCATCTCAGTAGGCGATTCAGCGCGGCACAGCTTGGTTCAACTCAGCTCGATTTGGCTCGGCTCGGGACATTGTGCCACCTAGATAGGTGCAATTAATCTCAGCTCGGCTGGGTTCAGCACAGCTCAGGACAGCTCGGGACACCCAGGTAGACACAGATCAGTTCTGCTTGGCTTAGCACAGCTTGGGACATCATACCATGTACAGGATAGCTCAGCTCATCTTGATACAACTTGGGACAAGATACCACCTGGGCAGGCACAGATCAGCTTGACACAGCTTGGCTTGGCTTGGCTCAGCACATCTTGAGACATCATGCTACCCAAATAAGCATGGCTTAACTCAGCAGAGCTTGGTATGGCTCAGCATGACTCAGCTCAGCACGGCTTAAGACATCATGCCACCTAGGTAGGCACAGCTCAGTTTGGCTCAGCTCAGTTTGACACAGCTCATCTCATCTCATCTCATCTCAGTCCAGCATGGTTCAACTTGGTTCACTATGGATTGAGATGTTGCAGCACCTACGGCACAGCTTGGCTCAGCTTTGTTCAGCACAGCTTGGGACGTCGTGCCACCTTGGTAAGCACAGTTCAGCTCAGCTTGGTTTTCCCTGGCATGGCTTGGCTCTGTGCTTGTCCAGGCAGAGCTTCCTGGCAGGAAGTGGCATTGCATCCAGGGTACCTTGGCAGGAGGGAGGCTGCCCAAGCCAGAACCGGTGCCGCCAGCACCCACGCCCCACTGGGACAGGGGAAACAAAGGGCATGGCCACCGCCAGGGCCACCCCTCAACTGGGTGTCCCTGCTCAGGGTGGTGCCCTCAGACCCTGCTGGGGGAGCACTATATGGGCACTGGTCTGCCCAGGTCCCAGTGCCTTGGCCGGCCATGCTCAGTTCCTCAGTGCCCAGAGCAGGCAGGTGAGGTGTGAATCTCTTCCAGCTGCTCCCTGTGACTTGAGGCCAATGACTCCAAGGGGATCCCAAACCATTTCTCAGCACCCAGAGCAGGCAACACTCTGCCACTCACCCACCTGGTGTTATTCTGGGGCTGCAGCAGGGCGAGCCATGCTGGGAGATCAGGTCCTGGCTTGTCCCAGCAAAGCTTGGGGAAGCCCTGCTGTGCAGTGCCAGGTCCGTGCCACCTCCAGTGGCTGCTGGCAGGAGCTCCCTGCACCACCTGGCTGGGGGGCAAAGTCCTCTCCTTCCCAGGTTAATTACACAGGGTAATTGCTGCCGCTGGGCTCACTTTATTAAGCACCCGCTTTAATATTTCACCAAGTCTCCGTACTCGGTGATCCTTCGTGCGTCCCTGCTGTGGGCCTGACTCTTGGCACTCTCCGCCTGGGCTCTCACGTGCCATCATCGACACCGCTCTCCCTTCCTGGTGGAGCCGGGCCCTGCTAGCTGTGCTGCCGTCAGCACCGGCCACCCCACCAGACCCCACGAGCCCTGTAGTGGTGGTGGCACGTACCAGGGGTGCCTGTGCCATCCTTATTGGAAACAGCCTCCCTGGTACTGGCAGAAAAACACATTTCATCAGTGGAGATGGCAACGGCTGCAGAAGTACAGCGTCAAACAGGCTGGGGTGGTTTGGCTGGGGTGTGGTGGTGTCAGCCAGCTGAGTTCGAAGTGCTCAAGGGAATGTTGGGAAGCCAGCAAGGTAGAGGAGGAGGAGGGATGCTCCCAACAGCATGGCCGCGGGCTCTCCCGCAGGAATCTGCTTGCTTGAGGCCCTGGGCTACTGAACCTGGTGAAAATAGAGGTGGCCACAAGGCAGAGCCTCAGGGAACTTGGGCTCTAAAGAGAACCCAGTTAAACCTCATCACACATCACTTCACCAGGGCTTGAAAAATCCTGTTGGAGAAAGGCTGTTTTCCATGAGAGACCATCCCTCCCTGTGCTGGCTGAGCTGGAGGTGCTGGGGCATGCAAGGGAGCAGGGTCAGGGACATAGTGCTTTGCAGAGACAGCCAGAATGTAGAGCCTGTACCCATGACAGTGTTTCACAGAGGGTAGATGTGGCCATTCCCAAACTGCAACATGAATTTCCACAATCCCTTGAGATCTGGGTTGGATGTCCGTCCGTCCATCCATCCATCCCTCCCTCTCTCCCTCCCGCCCTCCCTCCCTCCCTCCTTTCCAGATTTCCTCACACATGGTCTTGGGATGCCCTTCTTGTGGGACACCTCAGGATGGGTTTGTAGACAGCCATAGTGTTCTTTTTCACACCAGTCAGGGTTTTCTGTGGGTTTTCTCACCACAGGTCCAGTGTGGTGGGGCTGGACCAGCAGCACCATTTGCTGTCTCTGGCTGCTCCCCAGCTTTCCCCCAAAAGGCTGGTGTGCAGTCAGCATGACTGGTGGCTATTCCCTTGAAGACAGTGCCTGTCCTTGTTCATCTGCCCATTGCCCAACCCCAAGGGTGCCTCCCAGCTGCGCCGTGGTGTTGGGAAATGCTGGTGATAGCCCCATTACCTTTTGACCTACTTGAGCTCTTCCGTACCCGTTCTGCTAATTACAGCTCACTTTTCACAGGGGAAGCGGGGCTGGTTCCACCACAGCCACCTCCCACACCCTTCCTGGGGCTGCTCCAGCAGGTCCCTGGGAGGGGGGACACAGACATCATATCTTCCTAGTGCTCCCCTTGCCCTAGGCTGTTCCTCCAGCTCCTGGAGCCTCCCATGACTAACAGGTTTTGAGATAATTGTTCCACTCCCTAATCTGATCTGCAGAAGATTCATGACATTGTTTTCAAAGTGCCATAAGCCATTTCCAGGGGCTCTAAGCCCATGAGGGTTGTGATTCATCCACATGCTGCTGCCACAGGTACTTAATCTTTTTCAAAACAGCAAGTCCTTCTTCCAGGGCTATTATCTCCTCAGGAAACACCACCCAGCCGAGTGCCTAACAGGGCACTTTTGCCTGTTCAGTGCTGATGGATGTTTGTGCCAGCTCTTGCTCCCTCACACATGCCATGAGGTACAGTCCTTCCCTGGGAGCAGTTGTCTCAGGAGAGGGGACCATGGGGCTGAAGCCTCCTTCAATGTCATTTAAGGGCTGGGTACCCACCATGGAATGTCAAGCCCACAGGAAAGGGGATACTGGACTAAAGCACAGGGGGCTCCTTGTCTTCTACATAATGTCCTCAAAGAGCCCTTGGATGGACAGGGGTTCATCCTTCCCAGTGAAGATGTGAGACACTAGAGCCCATTGGCATCTGGGGCTGGACACCGTTCAGGGGTGACAAAGGCTGTTGCACCACCTGGAATTAACTCTCATTTTGACCCAAAGCGTCTTGCAGAGGACAGTGATTGATTACTCCTGGCACCAAATATTTGTGTCCTACTACTGAACTTGTGCAGTTCTCTTGGTTCTGGTTGAACTTTGCTACTGTAGCGAGAACTCTGTTATTGTGGCTTTCTTCTCCAGGAACACAGATCCAGGGGTGGCTGTGATTCAGCTAAGCTGGGCTTAGCTGCAGGAACCCTTTCCTGCACCCAACAACATCCCTGTGATCCTTTCCCAAACCTTAAGGCATGGGAAACTGAGTCTAAAAAGCCCAGCCTGGAGGCACTTCCTGTGGCATGGTCAGCCTCAGCCACGGCCTCCATGGAGCCACCTTAGGTCTTTGTTCTGGGACCTTCTTCCTCTTCTTCCCCAGAATTTTCCATTCCTTGTTTCCAACTTAATTGACAAAGAACTTTTTTTGGTCTTTGCTTATATTTCGAAGCTGTAAATCACAGGTGACCATTGGTGCCCATTGTCTGCTGCGTCTGATGCCATGTTGGTGGAATCAGCCTGAGCCCCAGGCTTTGATCCTCCATCTGTAGGGGGTTTCCACACCACCTCAGCTGGATGGTTCACACAGCCCAAACCCTCCCCCAGTGGCTGGGCAGGACCTCCTTGCTCCTGGGGTGCTGTGGCTGGAGCAGCTCCTTTGTGGAGTACCAGGGCTGCTCCCTAGGACAGCCTTGCTGGCAGCGTGCAGCATCCAGGCAAGAGCTGACCCTGGGTCTGGCTCTTTCCAAACCCCTTTGTCTTCAGAACACTCCTGCCTCTGACTTGTTTTTTCAGGTTGCACACGATCCCCAGGTATTTACAAAACACAGCTCCGTTTCCAGCCGCATTCATGGCTTTGGGAGGTTTCACCTTCTGCCCTGGTGAGGACCTTGTGTCATTGTGCCCGCACAGCCCTTGCCAGCCAGGTTTTCTGTACCATGGTTCCTCAAAATAGAGCTGTTTTTGGGCTGCAGGGACCTTGCTCCTTCAGTGTGGCTATGAAACGGTGATATTCCAAAGTGATTCCATCTCCACTAATATTTAGTGTTCTCCTGGGGCATGTGTGGTACCCATGCCAGGCTTGCTTTGCCAGCCCAACATCAACGTCCCATCACCCATCTCTTCCATGCCCATCACAGAGTCTGTATCTCAACATTGAGGTGATGGGAACAGGTGAAATGTGTCTCCCCCTTGGCCACAAGACAGATGCCAGAGGAAGCTGGGCCATGCTCCAGGTGACATCCTGCTCCCTCTGCTCCTAGGGAAGGGGGCAGTAGGTCACAGCAGCTGTGACCTGGTTCCCATCCCACGCCTCCAGCCTGCTGGGGAAGGTGGTTGCAGAACAGAGCATGTTGTCAGCCTGAAGTTGCTTAAGAGGGTTGAGGCCAGGAAGTAGAGTAGGTGTCCTCCAGCTGAGGCAGGAGGAGGAATTTTGGTGGGGGGTAGATGATCATAATGCTTCTGGAAGGTGGCCAGGGTGCACCAGTATTTGCAAGAAGTGCTCAAGATGGCTCTGGCCTGGGAAGAGAAGAGAGGTTGTGCTGTCACTGATGGGAATTGTGCTTCCCACACAAGGTGGTGGGGCTTCATGGCTACCACGATGCCAGGACCACGGACAATCCCCCACCCTGAGCTTGGAGGTGGCAGTGGAGACATGCTCATGTAGCATGAAGCTGGAGCCAACCTCGGAGTGTGGCAGCAAACAGACCCCTGTGCTGGGACAGTCCCATGGAAAAGATGGAATGGAGAAGGAAGGGAACATCTTCTATCACAGTAAATATGGAAGCTACAAAAGAGGGTAAATGCAACAGAAAGTGGAGCCAGGCTCATTCCTGCTGTTCCCTGCTCTTCCCCTCTGCCTGGAAGGGGGCCAGACCAGGATGGGGGCCAGGGACAAGCCCTGGAGACACAGCTGATCATAGGGGACAGGAGCCTGTCCCCGCTGGCCAGACAAACAGCCAGGAACAAGGACGCGGCTGTCATTCAATAGGAGATATGAAAGAGGCAGGATGTGTCGCTGGGTAGGGGGAGCAGAGTGCAGCCCCGCCGGGTGCCAGGCAGGGAAGAACAACAAACTGAAGGCCAGTGGCGAGTCTCCAAAGAGCGGCGGGACACGGGGCGTCCTTTCGGGATATGAGGCGTCCTTTAGGGTGGCCTCGCCGTGCATGTGGCCACCGTGCCCCCTCGTGGCAGCAAGACACAGCTCGTGGTCCCGGGCTGGCGTGGGCCGGAGCCACGCAGGGATAGAGCTGCTGGGTGCCATGGGGTGCTCTGCTGGGTCACTTCATCCCACCTCGAGAAGTCACCGGGGCGTGCAGCACCCCAACCCCACCTCTGTTGATGCTGCCTGAAGTCCCAAGTGCCCCAGGTCCCCACCAAGCCTTGTCTGACTGCCTCAGCTTGCAAAGGTGCCTCCAGCATCCTGCCACCCTCTCTCTTTCCCAGGGGTCATCCCTGCTAGTTGTATTTTTGGCATAAACCACTTGTGCTGTGGCCAAGCCAAGCACTTCAGGCGCCGCTCAAGGGCAGTGTGTGTCCAGGGCCAGGCTGGGAATCCTGGAAATAACACCAAGGCTGAAAAAACAAAAAAAAGGAGGAAAAACCTGAACATGTTCCCCTGCACCCTGCCTCAGTTTCTCCCAGCAAGCCCTCAGGAGTAACAATCCTGGGGCTATCACATGTGTAATGCCATTTTAGGTACCTGGAGTAGATGCAGGGAGTCAAAAAGATGCTTTCTCACCCCATTCTCCTCCCTCCTGTGGCTCATTGTTGCCTATCATAACCTTTTTGTCCTGTCTTTGCAGCCCCAAGTCAAGCACCCAGAGAGCAGGAAAACTAGACTGTGTCTTGGGGCACTTCTGGGGCACCTGCAGCTCTCAACGTGACATCTTTCTGCTTTCAGGGCCACTCTGGAAGGTCTCAGACACACTGCAAGCTGGGGCAGGTTGGCATGTCCAGCCTCGTGGGAGAGGAACAACCCTGGGCAGAGATAGCCAGGAGGAAAAAGCTGCTCTGCCCGGTGGAGTTTTTCTTCATTCCTTGAAAGCCACAGAGACCTGCTGTGCGGGATTCAGGGCTGGAGGCAGCACCAGGGCAGCGCCAAGGTGGAGCTGCTGTGATGGATGACATGACACCATTCCCAAATGCCTCTACCACAGGTGACAGTGCCCAAAACACCGCAGGTGGCAGAGGGGGATGCTCAGAAATGGTACCCACTGTGAGGAGCAGCGCAGTCAGCACCAAGTGTGGGGTTTAATCTGTGTCTGGCATGGCATGAGCCACACTGGGATGGGAGGTGGCAGGAGCATCTCCCAGGCTTGCATGGGAACAGGCAGATGCTGTCCTTGATGCATTTACAGGAACAGGCAGCCTGTCTTTGCCAAGCACAGGTATTTCCGAGGCTTGCAGCTGGGGGACACGTGGCTGCTGTGTCCTGGACCTGCTCCTAGAGGGGAACAACCACCTGCCCTCTGACCCAGGCCTGAGTCTGGCTAAATCCCCCAGGAGAGGTTTGAAAAGGAGAGGTGAGGTGTGAGACGATTTTACTGTGCTGTGGCCTTGTGCTTGAGCTGCTGCTCCTGCCCTTGAGCGTGCAGCCTTGAGCCTGGCAGCAGTCCTTGCTCCTTCTGGAAAAGTCCCCCAGCTGTCCCTGTACAGAGGGATCGTACTGTCCCCAGAGGGACAATGGTGCGTGCAAGCCACAGGGCTGTCTGAGTGCTTGCCCTAGGCAGCAGGGTTGGGGATGCAGGAGGAAGGATTCTGGCTTGGCCAGGGAGGGAGTATCACATCATTCTGGCCTCTCAGGTGCAGGAACAAGAGACACTGGCAGCATATAAAATCATTTTATTGCCACAGCGGCCATGGGCCAGACCCAGTTCCCAGAGGGGGTCTGGGTCCAGCCCCTTGACCCCTCTAATACTGTTGAGAAGATGAACCTCGAGCCTCCATGCGTGAGTGCTGAGCATCCTCCATCCCAGTCACCACGGAGCAGCTCCGGGGCATGACTCCCATCCTGCTGCCTGCACCCTCAGGAGTTGGAGGCCAGCAGGGAAAAGTGAGGTGAGGCCAAAGGTGCGGAGTGTGCTGATCCTGGAACCGCAGGGGCTGCCACCATGTCCTGCCCTAGGGCTGCTGGCAGTGGGGAGCAGCAAGAGCCCCCTCGGCCCCCTCAAACCTCCATGCCAGGCGCCTGCCCCAGGCCCAGCGCCTGCAGCAGGTCATCGCTGAGCCCGCTCTTCAGTGTCCGCCGCACTGCGGGAAGAGGAGAGTGTAGCACTGGCAGCACAAGCAGCACTGGGTGCCAGAGTCCCCACGCACTGGGGACCTGCCCAGGCAGGGCAGGGGTAATGGGCTCCAGTGGCATGGAGTGGTCTCAAGGTACATCGTGATGGTGGGCTCAGCATGGCAAGCCATGGGTGGCCCACGGGGAAGGAGCCAGCCAGGGCATGGGAACAAGGACACAAAGGACAAGGCAGGGGGACAGAGCACAGAGACATGGAGATGGAACATAAGACAGGGACAGAGATGAGAAGGAGTATGGGGACTGGACAGAGCCTGAGAAGAGATATACAGAGATGGGACAGGGCATGGCAACAGAGACAAAGAGATGGGAAAGGGTAAGGGGACAGGGACACAGAGCTGGGAAAAAGCATCTGGGCAGGGACACAGAGATGGGACAGGGACATGGAGATGGGACAGAGTACAGGGACACAGCGCAAGAACAGAGATGGAACAGGGCACAAGGACTCAGGGATGGGACTTACAGGACTTCCTATTGCCACGGGACCTCCTGCGCTCCTTGTTGGGGCAGGGTCGGGGGTTGGCATTGTGAGTCACAGATTTCACCAGCTGGTCCATGATTTCATCTGAAGCATCATCAGGGGAGCTGGGAACGTCCTCCTGGGCTGAAGAGCCCTGGGTTGGGGTGCCATGCCCTGTTCCTGCATGAGGACAATGAGGATGCTGGCACCAGCCATTCCCAGCCAGCTGGGCATGCCTTGAGTTCCTTTGCCATCCTGCTCCTACCCTGGCTGGCTCGGCTGCGGCGGGCAGGGATATCCGTGGGGGAGGTCAGCACAATCTTCATGCTCTCGTGACCTGCTTCCATCTGCTCCTTGGGGCTGCTGGACACCACGGCAGGCGGCAAAACTGCCTCGGCAATGCCGGAGAATTTCTCAGTCTGCAATAGGAGGAGAGATTGGTATTAGGGACCTGGGGAACATCACCTCCTGGTGGCACTCAGCTGAGTGTCGCCGTACCTCAGTGATGAGCCGTCCCCGGGTTTTGTTGCGCTCGCGGTGGGCGGCGCGTTTCTTCTGCTGCTGCAGGACGCGTTCCCGGCAGGTTCGGTACTCCAGGGCAAACTCCCGCAGCAGTTTGCAGATGGACGTCACCTTCACGTCCCGCACCGCACTCACTGGGTACCCCAGGTACAGCAGGAAGGAGTGAAACCTATGGGAACATCAGTCACAGAGGGCCACCAACAGGACTGCAAAGTTCCTACTGTGTCCCCAAGCCACCAACCTGTTGAGGACACGCCTGTGCACCACCTTCAGGACAATGATGCGCTGGGTGCTGTCCTTGAGGAACTCTGTCAGCTTGGTCTTCAGCACCGGCTTGGTCTCATGCTTGGCAATCACCTTCAGGTTGTGCCAGGAGGCCCTGCACCTCCGCTCCAGCTGCACCAGGCTGTTGGCCAGCTCTTCAAAGTCAATCTGGAAGAGTGAGATGTCAGTCCTTGGCCATGCTGGTGTAGCTGGGCAGCAACAGGACCCACACTCTCCCCTTACCCAGGTGTCACCTGCCTTGCCTCACCTTGGCAGAGCGGGTGATGGAGGCAATTTCTGAGTAGAGGTCAGTGGTTTCTGGGAACTTCTCTACTACCATCTGGCAGAGATGGTAGAGCAGGGACTGCCGGTGCACTGTGTCCTTCACTTCCGAGACCTTCTCCAGGTAGCCGAGCTCAAAGCCTCTGCTCTGAAACCCAATGGACCCAACAGGGGTCTCCTCCCTACTCCAGCAGACCTCCAGTCTAAAGACCCACTGGGTCCCCACCAGCACCTCCCAGCTCCCCATGGACCCTTCTGGGTGCCCACACACCATGGCTAGTCCTCACCCTGCTCCTCACCTGGGAACCATTCAAGAAGTTGCCCATGGCCAGCAGTGTGGCCAAGATGCACTTGAACGTGTGATTTCTGGCCAGCTGCTCCATGCCTACCTTCAGATCAAAGAGCGGCTCTGCGATCTCCTGGGTGAGAGGAGAAGCAGGTGAGATCCCTTGGCCACTCTCTCCCTTGGGAGCTTCAGCATTCACCCATGAGGACAAGCACCTCCTGATCAATCCAAGACCATGCTTGCCTTGGGGACCTGCAGCCCATCCCCAGCCCGGATGGCACCTCCCATGTTTGGATATGACTGGTCCTCACCAGAAACACGCTTGGCTCAGTGCTCAGCACTGCTGGGGTGTCAGTGGTGGGAGGGCAGAGGGGAGATGGGCTACATGGCTCCGTACCTGCTCCAGGCTCTCATAGTCCAGCTTGAAGGCCCAGAGCTGAAGCCTGGCCGTGAGGTCACTGATGGAAGACAGGGAGAGCAGGAACTGCTCTGCAGAGCCCAAAGGCACATCAGGATTGGCCAACTGGGCCTCCTGGATCTTCTGTTTTTCCTCCTCAGTTGGGACCATGGTTAGGATTTTCTAGAGCAGGGAAAGAGGGATATGTCAGACTCCATACATGGGATGTGTCACCCCAGGCATCATGGCATGAAGGTCTCCCAGCCTGGGGAAATGACCTGCTGAGGACCTCAGAGGAGCTGAGCTTGCTTCTCTTGTGCTCACCTCAATCCCTTCCTTACTGACTGCAAACTCATCAAAGTTGAGCACGGCTGTCTTGATTATATGGATGGGCGGCAGCACAGTGAGGCCAATGTTGATGGCGTTGCTCCTCTTGGGGTCCAACACCACCACCACCTTCTTCCCATCGATGGCTTTCTGCAAAGAGGACAGGATGGATGGGGACAGCCAGGCAAAGGGCTCGCCTTCATGAACTTCCAAACACAGGGAACCAAACACAGACCACGCAGTGAGCCAAACCAAATCTCTGCACTGCTCATAATCATCCCCACTGAGCCTCTGGGCTGCTGGTGCCTGTCCTTGACATAGGGTAGGGGTGACAGTGCATGCCGAGGGTCCCCACAGGAACCCACAGCCTTCCTCCCACCCCTCAAGTCCCCTTGGCCAATGGGTGCCCACCAGTACCTTTGAGGTTGGTGCTTCCTTTGACCGTGACTCAAAGAGATGCTCCAGTTTGGCAGCATTGACCTCGACATTCTGCAGGGATGCCCAGAGTGTCCCCTTGCCGAACCTGCCAGGCCCCACAGTGCCATCCAGCTGCTTCAGCTCCTTCCAGAAGAGCTTCACTGTCCTCTTCTTCTTGGCCTGGGAAGGGCCATCTGTTGTTGAAGGGCTTGGCAGCCCTGGTGGGGGTGGGCAGCCGGGGACTGCAGGAGGTGGAGGTGGAGGTGGTGGGCAACCAGGGATGGCAGGAGGTGGAGGTGGTGGTGGTGGGCAACCAGGGAGGGCAGGAGGTGGAGGGGGTGGTGGTGGGCAACCAGGGAGGGCAGGAGGTGGAGGGGGAGCCATGAATGTTCCAGCACTCATTGCTTCAATGCCAGGATGGAGGAAGGACCCGTTGGTCATTGGCCCTGTGTCCAGGATGTCAAAATCTTCTTCTTCCCCCAAATCAGTGAAGTCCAGGTCCTTGATCTTCAGCTGCACAGGGATGGTCTCCAGGCGCTCCCATGTCAGCTCTGTGTCCTTTTTGATGGGCATCATTCCAGTGTTCTCAAGCTTCTGCGTGTGGGTCTCAGCATCTATGCTGGACATGGCACGTACCAGCTTGGCATGGGCACTAGCCACTGGCCCGTCTGGAGCCCTGCCACAGAGCCGGGTACTCTCCTGCTCCTGGCTGCTACTTCCCTTGGTGTCCATCTCTGTCTCACCCTGGATCCGGGGGGATAAAGGTATTTCATGGAACACTTTCTCCCTCCCCGACTCCGAGGAGCCCTTGGCATAGAGCATGTCCAGCATAAACTTGGTGTCAGAGGAGATGGTGCTGCAGGAGTCAAGGGTATCAGATTGAGCCAAACGAGACCCTGCAGAGAGAGAGGGAGAAGCTGCGACAATCTGTTTGGAGGGGGCAGGTGGTGCTGGGCGCAATGTGGAGTTGGAGTCCTGCTCCCCGGTGGGGTGTGCTCAGATTCCGGCATTTTGAGCAAGGAGGTACCACCAGCTCCTCAAAGGCTCTGTGTATCACAGGCATGGGATGGGGACCGAGGGGCCACTAATCCCCACCCCAGGGACCTAGGTGAGCTGGGAACACACACCCTGGCAGCACGTACTTATGCTGGGTGGCTCCGTCCTGGAATCAGAGGTGCCGTGGTCTCTTTCCCATGCAAGAGCAGTAGGATGCTCCAGTGTAGTATCGCTGAGGACATCGAGCCGTCCCTTGGCCATGGAAGAGATCTTCTCCTTCTGGGCTGCAGCCAGGTTCTCCAAAAAGCGAGCTCTGCAAGATGGGGTGGGCATTGGCTGGGAGAAAACAGGGATGGGGACAATAGGGACAACCGGCAAACCACGCCATGCCACACTGCACAGCCAGTCTCACAGCACAGAAAGCTCCTGCACTGGCCACACCACATCGGGGACACCAAGGATTCAACCTCTTTGAGCCCTGCAGAGAGAGGCGATGGCCCCATGGCTCAGGGACAGGGTCAACTGCAGCCCCATGGGAGCTAAGGCTTGAGCCAACAGGGTGCCGCTGTCACCAGTTGGTCCCAACAGACCTGGTGCTCACTGCAACCCTCATCCAAAAGCTGCAAAACCCAGGAGGGCACCAAGGCAGA
The DNA here is from genome assembly GCA_013398955.1 of Callaeas wilsoni. Lineage (NCBI taxonomy): Eukaryota > Metazoa > Chordata > Aves > Passeriformes > Callaeidae > Callaeas > Callaeas wilsoni. The sequence goes on along the minus strand of VWPU01015523.1, from coordinate 13,025 downwards.
GACTTGAGGGCACGCTCCTGCTCCTCATGTCCTGTGTGGCTGGAGCCCAGATACCTCCAGCTGGGCATCAGTCCAAGGAAGCGCATGCCTGGAGACACACGCATGCCTCTACTTACTCAAACTTCTTCAAAATAGGCTTGTCCCCATGCAAGGAGGGGGCATCCTCCCGCCTGAGGGAAAACAGGGGTTAGCCCCCACTGCTGGCAGCCCCCCAGGGCTCAAGTGCCCTGCACACACCCACCTGGCAGCCCTCCAGCATGGAGCCCTAGCCCCATGGCCCCAGGGTTCACGGGGAGCCAGGAGAGCCCTGGTGAGTCCCCTCCTGCCCAGGCACCATGTGGCATCGGGTGCTGGAGAGATGGGACATTGTCTCCTGCACCAGGCCAGGACACCTGTGCAGGCTGTGCCACAGCCAGCAGGGACACCTCACCCCAAAGAGGGGATCAGAGGGTGCCATATCCTGTGGAGTGATAGGGGAGTGGGTTGGGGTCCCACAGATAGGACTTGAAGGGGAGAGGCATGGGATGGGGGCAGCAAGGTGGGTGCAAGTGCCCGCTGCCCCCAGAGCATTGTAGGATAGGACGAGGGAGAATTAATAGGACATTAAGCTGAAAGAGAGTAGGTTTAAATTGGATATTAGGAAGAAATTCTTCCCTGCGAGGATGGTGAGACCCTAGCATGGGTTGCCGAGAGAAGCTGTGGATACCCCATCCCTGTAAGACCAGGCTGGATGGGGCTTTGAGCAACCTGGTCTAGTGGAAGCATTGGAACTAGATGATTTTTAAGGTCCCTTTCAACTTGAACTGTTCCAGGATCCCGTGATTCTATGATCATGCTGGGAGGGAGCATGTATGTGCAGAGCCCAGGCACTTACCAGACAGGGGCAGTTTGGTGCAGCCTGCAAAAGGAAAGACAGAAAGAGTGGGCAGAGGAGAGGGCAAGCATGGGCAGAGAGGAGAATGAGGAGGAGCTGGAGCAGAGCTGTGCATGCCCAAAGGATGCCTTGGAGCAGATGGCTGGACCCTTTGATACCTGCTGCCCCCTCATACATCTCTCCAGCTCCAGTGCCCTCCCAGACTGTTTCCCCCCAGGGAAAGGCAGAATGTGCCCTGGGATGGATGGACACACCTCATGCTCCCGGGAGCCCATCCTGCTGCCCTGGGGGACCTCCATGCACCCAGCCCCTCATGGCTCCTTACTTGTAGATGCTGCGCTCTCCTGGGCCCAGGGGCTGCTCCTTCTCAGCTGGGGGGGAAGCAAGGGCCAGCCGCACGCTGGACGTGCTGTTGTAGATGCTGGTGGGACAGGGTCTGGAAGAAGGTGACAGGGAGTGAGAGCAGGTCCCACAGGGCTGTTCTCCACTCTGGCATCAGCAATGGATCCAAGTGCTGCTTATGCAGCATCTCGGTGTCTTCACCATCCCAGGAGCATTCCCACCAGAGACCACCTCCAGCTGCACTTACTCTGCTGGGCTGCTTGGTGTGGGGACAGGCAGAGTGTCCTCAGCTGGAGGCTCCTTTGGAGTGTCAGGAGACCCCAGCAGTGGCTGGGCATCGGTGCTGAGATCCTGGGAGCCACCCTGGGATCGCCACCCACGCCGGCCCTCGTCTGTCCTCCTCCGCTCTTTGCGTCCTCCTGGAGGCGGCTCTTCCACGTCATCCTCCAGCTTGAGAGCACTCTGTGGAGGGACCAGGGGCATGGCATTGGCACAGCAGCAGCCCTGCCACCCCATGAACTTACCCTCCCTGCTGGAGGCAGGTGGCACATGGCCAGATCCTGCTGGAGCCCCGCTCACCTCATAGAGTGTGAACTGCTGCTTCAAGTCGAGGTCGGTGCCCTTGCTGCCCAGGTACTGCTGCACCACCTGCTCCATGCCCTGCTGCTCCAGGCAGTCAGTCACATCATAGAAGGTGTCCTGATCTGGGAGGGCTGCCAGCGTCTGGGCAGAATCAGAGGGATGCTGCTGGCACTGGGGTGACCCACACTGAGCCCCAGCAGTGTGGCACCACAGGGACACCCCCACAGACCTTGTTGATCAGTGTCATGGTGAACACCAGCAGCTCCGTGTCAGCCCCGTTGTGCTGCTCCAGGATGGCCATTAGGTTGGACCACGGACAGGCACCTGGGAAAAGAGGCATGAACAGGTGACATGCAGGCCAGAAGGGAACACTGTCCCCCAGCAGGGACCTCCCAGGAGGCTGGAGCTGCACTCACCTCTCGCCTGGTCCACGGCATTGACGGCACGGATGAGCAGCAAGGCATTGGGCTCTGTGTACTCCACAAACACCAGGAGCAGCTTCAGTGCCGTCTTCACCACCAGACGAAACTGGGACAAGGGATGGCAGCTGGGACAGCAGCGGTGGCAGGGGCCTGCCAGCGTGCTTCTGGGGCACTGTGGGGTGGCTGTGCCCATGCCCCAGGACTGGGAACTTTGCTGTGGGGCCAGGGACCTGCAGCTGTGAGGCTGATGGCCAAGAGGCACTGGGAAACGACCTGGAGCAGGAGTGTCTTACTCAAGCTCTGTGCCTGGGAATGTGGTCACATCAGGACGGGGAGGTCTGCAGATCCTGGGTCACTTCCAGATGGGTGGGGGCAGGACCCAACACAAGCAAAGGTACCAGGGTACCAAGCCCAGAGGCAGAGAGTGAAGTACATCCTCTGAGGGATGGTGCAAGGGGACAACCACAAGCAGGGAAGGGGGTGCAGTGGAGGGCACAGGCAGCCCCCCAAGAGCAACAGGCACTTACTGGGCTTCCTGACAGTGTGTACAGCCACTGGATGGTCTCATTGTGGTTGATGACACCCTGCATCCCATCCACGAAGAGCATGATCTGGCTCAAGGCTGCAAGGCAGAGAGTGGGCAGGCTGAGGGTGCAGCAGCAGGGATTGGAAATTCCTATCCCTGCACAGCATTACGACAGCAAGGGCAATATCTGGCAGCTGGGAAGGCAGAGTAGCCCTGGCAGACCTGCTGGCTTGCCCTCCCTGAGTGCCAGCCTTCCTCCCTGGGGATAAGCATAGAATCCTGGAATGGTTTGGTGTGGAAGAGACCTTAAAGACCATCTCATTCCAACTCCCCTGCCACAGGCAGGGACACCTTCCATTAGACCAGGTTACATCAAAGACCCATCCAACCTGGCTTTGAACACTTCCAGGGATGGGGCATCCACAGCTTCTTTATGCAACCTGCTCCAGAGGTGCCCTGTGGCCAGATACCAACCCCGGAGGATGTAATTCTGGTAGTTCTGGTCGGCCTCTGCCCCCACTTTGATCAGGCACGTCAATCCCTCCAGGTTCACGAACTCTGGCACCAGGTCCTTGTCCTCCTGCGGGGAGAAGGCCAAGCGTTACGGCAGTGTGGGGTAGGCAGCCAGCCCTGGGGGCACCCCTGGCCCCCCAGTGCACCAGCATCACCTCACCTGGAAGAGCTGTTTCAGCGAGAAGAGGGATCTCCGCAGCTCCGGCCCCTGCGAGTTGTACAGCTTCTCTGGGAGGAAAGGAGAGGTGTGGTGTGAGGGGCTCACTTCTGAACCAGGGCTCCCAAATGCTCCCAGCTTCCTGGGAAAACCCCGCATCCTGACTTACCCTGATCCCGATCCCTGTGCCATCACCCCGGCACTGCCCTGGCTGTGGGACACACTGGCTGGAAGCAGCTGCTGTTCCACAACTATATATTTCAGCCCTCCCACTTTCCTATTTCGTTTTTTTTGCCCCTTTTTTCTGACCAGCAGTGACACAAATATCCCCTCTGGTTTCCTGTGCAGAACCTAAACAGGAACACAGGCAGGAGGCTGAGTTACTTTTAGCCATCCCTCCCTGGGCACAGCCATGCCAGAGTTCCCAGCAGCCCCGGGGCTTGGGAAAAACCACAGGATGGGGATAGGAAGGCTGATAGTGTGACACGGGTTGCTTGGGGACAGGACTGTCACTGGGTTGGAGACTATGGGCTTATGGGGGTGGTGCCTGCAGGCAGGAGCCAGCGTGGAGCAGCCAGGGCATTGGGAAGCTGGAAGGCCCCAAGAAAACACCAAAGCCATTGGGAGCCAGCACTTCCCACGTGCAAAAATTGAGTTAGCCATACATCTCAACTCATTTGGGTCAGGCTTAGAGCTGTAACAAGCCAAAAACAAGATGTCCAAGTAGTCCTCCAGACATGCCCTGCAACACAGTGTCCTGGCAGCTTCCTCCACTCTGTTATCGGCTTGTCAGAGAGCTGAGAGGGAAGGCAGAGCAGCCGGGAGGAAAAGCAGAAGAGCTCAGGGATCAGACAGAGCCTGGGAACTGCTGGCAAAGAACATGACCATGACCCTGACCCTGGGCTTCCTGCCCCTTCCTGCATGGCTCAGCTGCAGCCCTGCACAGCCAGCTGATGCCCATCTGGCATCACTCTGCTCAGTGCTTGTTTTCCTCCTGCCAAAGACAAAAAAAAGGCTTGAGACTCCTGAATATTTTGCAGGACCTCAGAGCAGGCTGCCTGAACCATGGCAGCACTTTCTGCTGCGCAAGAGGCCTTTGTTTATGTCTTCACAGCTATATTTAGAGCCTGCCTGAATGACCCAGAATAACTGCAGTGGGTGGTGGGCTCCCAGCCCAAGAGGCAAAAGTCCTGATCTCTGAGGATGGAGGGGATTAACCCAGCGGGTACCCCATGAGGACTGTGCCCCTGATCTCTGGGAGGGGTTACGGGCTGGAAGCAGCCCTCTCCACAAAAAACCTGGCCAAAACTCACTGCAGAGGCCAAACCTCCACCATCCAGGGCAGTGGAGCTGCTGGACCAGCCTGGAGGAGAGAGCAGCCCCGACTCACCGATGATGGCGTGGACTCGGACGGAGAGCTGCGTGCGTAGGATCAGGGTTGGCCGTCTCCCCTTCCTAAGGTGGAGGAAAATGCGGTGTGAGTGCCTGCAGTGGGATCACCACAGCCCCTGGCTCCTTGCCCATGGTGTTCACACACATGTGGGGTCCCTGTGTCCCCACAGGGCTCAGGTACCCCATGTGCCTCACCTGACCTCCTCATAGAAACCCTCCAGATCATCCTTCTGTTCCAGCAGGGACAAGTCAAGGTCCAGGTAGTGTCCAGACGGTGAGACCTGCAGCGTGCAGTCCTCCAGCTGGGGATGCAGACAGCCAGGCTGAGTGCCCATGCCCACCACAGCCCTCCTGGCTCCCAGATCAATCCCAGGTCACCCTCCTGCCCAAACCAAACTCAGCTGGCAGACACATCCTGGAGTGGGGTGGCATGTCCCACCTGTCCCCAGTCACTGGCTCTGCAGCGAGATGCCCCAGCACCCTCTGCCTCAGCCTGGTGCTAATTGCGGAGAAGCATGGAGCTCCAGGCTGGAAAAGGCTTAGTGAGGGCTGTCCTGCGGCGATCGGGCTCCTTGGCAATCCCTGGGTGGGAACCACGGCTCCCTGAGGCTCCCCTTAGTCAGCAGGGGTGCGACTGGGGCAGGATCCGTCTCCTCCCAGGGCTGGCAAATTGCCCCCGCCTCCAGGGACTGGGTCTGAGGGAACTGCCAGGCACCCAGCCCAGCCAGGGACACCCCAAACCAGGGCAAATCCCTGGGATGTCCCCTGGCTGACACACCCTCTGACTCAGCCCAGAGCCACGTGGCATCTTCCATCGGGATGGGGATAAGCACAGCCCTGAGACAAGGCTGGGGCGAGGGCATCTTCCCAGAAAGTCCATGCACGGCACCCACAGTGCACCTCAGCCAGTGGGCACAGCACCCACAAAGTCCCTGAGGCACCCTGGAGCCAGCAGCACTCCACAGCACCCAGGCAGGTCTTCTGGGATGGGGCAATTCACCCTCGAGGCATGATTAGAAGCAGAGGGAGGGCAGTGCCAGCACCCTGCCTCCCCTGCACATCTGGATCTGTTCCTAAAGCATTTGCAACTCCCCTGCCCCACCCTCTCCCTGCTCAAACCATCTCCAAGGAACAGATCTCCATGGCAGGAACTGAAGACTGGGGATAAAACTCCATTATTAAAGCTGCTTGTGGTGCAAACAAGAGCAAGTAGCAATAGGGGAGAGAAGTGGGAACCCATCAGCCATCTAAAACCCCACCTCAATTTCAGCCCCAAATTGCAAAAGCTCCAAGCACAGTCCTGTGGCTGAGGAGCTCAGATGGGAACAGTGGCAGCTTCTCTGCCTTTCCCATCAATGCCTTTCCCCGTTGTGGCCCTGGAGATCCCACAGCAGTACTGGCTATGGCTCCTGCATCTCACTGGGGATCCTTTCCATGACATTCCCTTCTCCTTGCGTCCCATCATTGTGCACAAGCTCACACATATGAATTCACTGTGAGTGTTAATACCAGAGGGCAAAGTAAAATGCCACATGCATTGAAGTAATTAATGCTGATCACACCTCGGGATAACGGGCAGTTTGGCAGGGCACTGTTGTTGGGTTGGATGTTGATGTGTCCCACTCCTCCTCCCACGGTCACTGGCCACGCCAGCCAGCCATGGCAATGTGCAGCAAACACAGGCTGCTGGCACTGGGCAGGTGCTCCTGGCTGCCAGCTCTGCCTTCACAGCCTGAGTCCCTAACACTGACCCCACACAGGGTTTGCTCACTGGGGAACGCTTCAATTCCTCCTCTGGGACAGGCTGTCCTGCATCCCTGCATCTACCTGGACATCCCTGCACCCACCCAGCCAATCCTGCATGCTCCTGGGCATCCTCCGAGACATCTCTGTATCCTCCTGGCCACCCCTGCATCCCCATACGCATCTCTGCAGCCTCCTGGGCATCCCCTCAGGCATCCCTGCATCCAGCCAGGCACTCAAAGACAGCAAAGAGCAAATCACCCCCAGTACAAAAGCTTTCCCTTCACTGGGCCGCCACAGCCCTAGCGAGCCAGAGTTAACATCCCCAGCTCCTACGGGGCTGGTGACATGTCCCAGCTGGTGGGGGGAGGCCAAGCCCCAGGGACCTGGCCCTGCATATTTCCTGTGTGAGCTTGGCAACGTTTCCCACTAGGGATGCTCCAAGCACTGGGCCTTGGTTTGGCCGTGGCCTCTCTGGGGATGGAGAGAGGCCATCCCAGGCTCCTGCTGCCCTGCCAAAAATCCTGGGCAGCACTTCCACAGCAGGAAGCATCAACTGCCCCAGGGCCAGGGGTTATTCGGACAAGGGGTTTACACCCTGTAGGATCAAGCTGGGATCTCAGTTTTGTGCTGCTGGGGGCAGCAAGTTGGGGTCACAGCTTACTGACAGCTCCCAGTGCAGGATGGCTCTGATTCATCTGTCTCCTGCCTGGTAAACCATTATAAAATGAGCCAGACTTTGAGGGCAATGGGGACTTGAGGGCAAAGCAGAGCTGGAAGAGGAGAGCGTCCTATGCTCATACATCCAGCCCGCGGCTCCTGGGGAGTCCCAGCCACCCTGCAGTAGGATGGATGTCCTTCACCCATTCACGGGGAGGTTCTGGGGTCTTGCTGAGGACACGATGCCAGTGCCAGCCTTGATGGGGAACAAGGACCCATGACCTGGAAAAGGTTTCTGTCTGTGTTGAATGCCTCATCCCTGGAAGTGTTCAAGGCCAGGTTGGATGGGACTTGGAGTAAGAGGTCTAATGGAAGGTGTTCCTACCCATGGCAGCAGGGTGGAACAAGATGATCCCTTTAAGGTCCCTTCAAACCCAAACCATTCCAGGATTCAATGGGGGTGTGATGGAGACCTCCCCACCTCCAATATGGAGACATCATCCACACACAGACAAGCTCACACCACCCACCACAGCATCACATTTTCCTGTTCACCCCTATCATGGCATCCCCAAATGGGAGGATGCTCCAAGGCCAGGCAGCAAATATCCTCTTTATTTGCCAGCAAAGGAAACACTTTTACTCTCTTTCTAACACTTTTTGCAGTAACCACAATTTCCCAACATCGCTGCAGCTCTTCTAGAAAGGCTATGGGGAAATTAAAGAAAAAAAATTATTTAAATATAGTAGACAGAAGTTAAATACAAGGCACTGATAGGTCAGAAAGCCCTGGCATCATCAGCTGCTGCTTATCCTCCCAAAACACACAGGGGCCAATGGTTTATAGAGCTACGCCAGCCACGGGACCAACCCCACCCAAGTGCATTCACCACAATTTAGTTTCAGGGCTAAGAGGAGTGTCCACTGCCAGGGCACCCAGGTGCTGTCCCCTGTCCATTCCTGCATGATGGATGGCAGCAAGTGGATGGGAACACTGCCACTGCCTTATCATGGGGGGCGGGAAATAATACCCAAGCCAGGAGGGATCTCTGGAGGTCATCCCAGAACGGCAAACTTGCTTCCCTCTCGAAGCTCCTCCAGCTGGGCTCATTGCTCATTAACAGATCTTTTGTTACTCATCAACAGACCTGTGACAGTGGAAGGACCCCAGTCCTAGGCAGCAGTTGGTGTCCTGGAAAAGCCATGGCGTGAATGCCTGGCTGCAGCTCCCTTCCCAGGATCCATGCAAGGACGACGTTGGGAGCTGGGGAGTGCTAGGGGCTGCTGAGCACCAACACTCAGCTCTAAGCAAGCAGCAAATTAGGGGAGAGCAGTGCCGCTGACAACCCCTCCTCACTGCTTTCGTGTCTTCCAGAGGTTAAGTGGGGCAAAGACCTTCACCAAAGCCCTCCTCAAGCCTGTTGGGAAACAGAGGGCAACAGGGCTGTGGGATGGGGATTGTGCGCTTCCCACACGGAGATTGCCCCACCGGCACTTCTATCGAGCACAAGAGCTCTCAGCAAGCTTATGGCACTGAGGCCAGTGAGCTCTTTGGTCTTCCCAGATTTCCGGGGGAGGAAGGAGAAAGCAAAACTCTAGCCTGATGGGTTTTGCAATTGTTTGGAAAAATCCCCAGATTCAGAGGTGAGATAGTGCTCAAGGGAGGCAAGGGAGTGCAGGGGCCTTTGGGGACTTAAAGGACAGCCAAGAAAACTTGCCCTGTCAAAACCTGCCTGCAGAGGTTCAGAAAACGCCCACGCCCTGCCCAAGCATCACCCAAGGGTACAAGAAAAATGCTGGAAAGCAGGAGAAGATAGTATCAGCTTGGAGGCAAACAATGCAGCAGCAGCAAACAAAGCAGGAAGGTATTTCCAAGCACAAACACACTTCCCGGAGAGCATGAAAAAGTCATCAGCGACAGGTCTTGTTCAGGGAGAGGAAGCATCAAGAGTGTCATGGGGCAAGACAGGCTATTCAAGGCAGCGATGCCTGCATCAGAAACCTCTTGCTCATCATCTCTAAGCTGTTCCCAGCACAGGGAGCTGCTTAGCTGGGCACAGCAAGGGTAGGACTCAGCTGCTGTCCCATGGCAGCTCATCCCCTGGGTGCCTGCGGCTCAATCTTCCTCCAATGATGAGAGTACCCCCAGCCCAGCTCCCTCCTGGCTGCTGCATCCTCTTCCCAGTGCTCTGCAGGTCCAGGCATGCTGCTCAGCAAGACAAACCTGGCATCAGGCACCCCCAGCTGAATTTTTTTACAGCCAGCTCCTTGGGAAAAATCCGACTATTCATCTACTAATTTTAGGGTGGTGACTAATGGAGCTGAGTGCTACCTGGCACAAAGGGCACCAGGGGAGGCTTCTGCTGGTCATGCCAGGGGAACGACATTTGCATCGCTCCAAGGGTGCCAGCTCTGAATTTGGACTGAGCTGGGTGGTTTGGGAGACTGACCTGACTCCATAGACTGTAAATCCTGGTGCAGGAGGCTCCCAATGAACACCTTTGCTCATGCAAACCCCAGCCAGGATCCCAGCTTGTCAGGTGGGACATTTTGCAGCCCCTGCTGCCTCAGAGAGCTCCATGTGGTAAAGGCAGCATGGTTTATAACCTATATAATCCAGAAATCTGGTTTATAAACCCAGGACAGGATCCAGGCTGTTCACCTGTGATTTCACCATGGGTCATGGGATGATATAGGGAAACTACAGGAAAAAGATATCCAGAGCTTGGCTTAGGCAGAGAACAGAGCCTGAAATCCCAGGATCAACACACTTCTGCTGGGCACAGGACCTTACAACGCTCCTGCCCTCGGGAACGCAGTGTCCAGTCTCCCCTCCCCCCTCCCACTGCCCCGTGCCACCATGGCAGCAGTCCGGGCTGGCGATCCCGTTACAGCCAACTCCTGCCCAGGGAGCACAGCACACGCCTGAAATTTGAGTTTGCTCCATTCGTCATGTCTCCGGGCTGTTTGTTCCCAAACAAACTCTCTTTAGTCACCGCCTAAAAATCCCATGACGGGGACGACATGAGACGCTGCTTCTTTGCTCCAAGAAAAATTAAAAGGGGAAAAAATAAAAGGGGAATAAACAAAATAAGTTTGGTGCAGGCAAAGGTCTCAAAGTGATCCCCTCTCCCCTGGCAGGCCAGCAAGCTCAGTGTCGGGCACACCGAGCTGATTTTCCTCCTCCTGCTGCCCCATCTCTCCGCTCCGGCTCTGACTCCACAATCCCCCAGCCAGCCAGGGCTCTTGCCTTCCTTCCCTGCACTCCTGCAGCGTTGCGAGACGGAGATGCTCAGCTATTACCAAGCTCTGCTGGGTCCCGAGTTTCCAAGGAGGAAAACAAGCCTGTCCCCATCCTGAGAAGGATGCTCCAAGAGCATCACGCCCACAGGAGATACACAGGGAAGGCACCCTGTCTCCCTTGTCTCCTCCACTTCCCAGCCCGAGTCAGGCTTCAGAACACACAAACAAGACACGGTGCCTCGCTTCTCATTCGGCCTTCTGCCTTCCTCTCAGCTGGAGGAAATTGCTCAGCACGAATTTCCGTACTGCTCTCTCTCTGGTGACGAAGCTGCTGCCGGACCGGTGAAATGAGGGACCGATGAGGGGCTGCAGGGTCTGGTGGCCCTCTGCCCCCACCATCACCTCCCCAAGTTCCAGGTGCCGCAGCAAGCAGGAACACTGGAAGAGTCCCGAGGGTTAGGGAGCCGGTGTGCTCCGCTCCTGGTTGCTGGCGTGGAAGTGGCATGCCGGTGGGGAACACGCTGCCTGGCTCAGCCCCGAAGACACGGGGATGGACGCCTGCCCTCATCCTGCTTCCCCTTGCCTGGGTTCCTGCCTGCTCTGAGCAAGCACATGCTCTTCCTCCTCGCCGACTCACTGGGGCCGGCCGAGGCTGGCATCTCCCGCGGGCGCTCACCAATCCCGCCGTGACTCACAGCGGGAGCGCTGCCTGGGACACACCGCCCGATCCCTCGCCCCCCGCTCCCCTCCGGCCGGCAATCCCCACCCCGTCCCCCGCCCGGTGCCCGCACGGTGCTTTCCACGCCGTCCCCGTTCCTGCTCACCGGCAGCGGGGCCCCGACCAGGCGGTGCAGCGCGGGCAGCTGCGCCCCCAGGGCCAGCGCCTCCTCCACGGCGTAAACCGGGGCTCGTCGGGGCTCCGGGAAGCTGCCGAAGGCGAAGGGATCCGCGTCCTCCAGGTACTGCACCCGGCATGGCACCGTCGCCTCTGCCGCCTCCGCCACCGCCATGGCCCCGCCGCGGCCGCGGCTCCGGCCCCGGCCCCGCGCAACGCCGCACCCGGGGCGGACACGGCCTCGGCCCAGCCCCTTCGCCACCCCCGTCCCGAGAGAGGCCGCTCGGTGCTCGGCGCGCCCTCCCGCGGGCATCCAAGAAGGATGGTCCAGGCGCAGGGATGCTCCAGGCTCTGGGGGGCTCCACTGCGATGCTCTGGCATCAGGGATGCTCCAGGTTCTGGAGAGCTCCATCAGGATGCCTCGGTATGGGCGATCTCCAGACCCCAGGTTGCTCTGGCATCAGGGGTGCTCCAGGCCTTATGGAGCACCGCTGAGATGCTCCAGGATGCTCCAGGCCCCACGAGGCTCCAGGCTGCTCCAGGGGGCCAGGTGGGTCTGCTCGCCCCAGGTGAATTTGAGCATGGATGGGCAGCTGGGCTCAATCTCCCCATCCTGGGGCAGGGAGAAAGCAGCACAGGATGAGCTTCTGGACTCAGGCATGTTGTGGTGCCGCCCTGGAAGCCAGGCATACTGAACTCAAACTGCAAAGCAAAGCTTGTGTAAAACCCATTTTACTTTCTTTTTGGCAGATTACTCAATGACAGATGTGATGGAGCAGTGGGCAGGGAGCTTTCCCCTTTCTCCTGCCTCCAGCCTGCATTCCCCAGCCATCAGCTTCTGCTGGCAAACATTTGTAGCACATTTGTACCCAGGCAGAGAGATGGGAAAAGGGGATGCCACCAAGGCTCCCAGGGAAGTGTCCCATGTCCCATCCCTACACGGCCAGTGAGCTCAGCCTGGCACTCAGCATCCAACAGTGCCCATGCCATAGGCACTACCAGCCAGAGGTCTTGCTCTGGCTAAGGTGTCTTGTCCTGTCCTCCAGGGACTTGTGGACACAGGTCAGAGCTGGCTCTTCATGGAGCACTCTGACAGCATCCCTTCTTGCCCCCTGCCCAGCATCCCATCTCCCTGGGTTGCTTGGGCATAGCTTGATGCCCACGCAGGACATGGGGTTCTGGATCTCCTGGATTGGGAGCCTCAGGGATGGGGTGTGGGAGATGTGGCACCTCCCAGAGCATGGAGGATGGCCTAACCAGCAAGCAGGAGGTTTTAGGAGTATCTGAGAGGGGCTGAGGAGGTAAAGGGGAGACAGAAATTTTGGGGCCCCACCATGAGTGTTCCCAGGCTGGTGCTCAGGCAGCACCTGGGGCAGGAGTGGATGGTTTCAGCTGGGAAGGGGCTGGCTGGGAAGGGGATTGATTGCGGAGGAAGATTGGGAATTTGGTGGGTGCGTGAGGACTAAGCCAGGGTGGGGAGACTCAGACAAAGCAGAGGCACGGGGGGAGGGCATAGGGGACTAGAGTGATGCAGGTGGCACCGGGACAGTTGCAGAGAGGACCGAGACAGGGGCAGGGGACTAGCATGGGGCAGAGGGCTCCGGGCGGGTGCAGATGAGCTGGGATGGAGCGGGGGATGCAAGGAGCGAGCAGGGTGGTGCTGGGGTCCAGGGCAGGTGCTGAGGCCTGGGGCAGTACCGGGGGTGCTGAGGTCCGGGGCGGGCCGGTGCCGGTCG
>VWPU01015522.1:0-47273 GCA_013398955.1 Callaeas wilsoni | reverse complement strand
CCTGTCCAAACCGAGACAGTTGGAAATATCTGAAATTTTCACTCAATGTAGGGTTTGGGATTTTTTTGGCACAATGCAAAACAGCTAGGTCAAGTTATAAATTTTTTGCTAAGGGGAATTTTTACCTCTGAAGATATTATGGAGTTTAGACACTTCTTGCTTTCTCAGATGTAAGGAATTTTCATTCACGATTATATCTATTGTTAAGGTAAATAAAATTACCACCTCACAATTATGACAATGTCCAATGAAATTAATAACACCACTTAAATTATCATTAAAGTGTGTTTAGGATAGCAAATGTAAACTAATAAGTATTCAATAAAATCTCAAATCAGAAACATAATGCTATTTAATAAACACTAAGGACACAAGTTGATGATGATGGTGATGATGATGCTGATGACAATTATTTAAAATCTTAGAAATTTCTTCTAGTGAGGTCAATACTACAACACTCACTGTCTTAAGAGCTTTAATACCCCCTCGCACTCCTCCTTTTCAGGTTTTTTTTAAACTAAAAGGACAATTCAGAATGACTACATAACAGTGATGACTTGACTTTTGACATCACTTGTTACCCATGCAGTAATCTTCTGTTACTTGTCTCATAAGAGTTTCTTCTTTTGCAAAGACATGTAGATAATGCCATGGGTAACAAAGAGTTTTAAAGATCTGAAGTCCAGCTTTTCTTTTTGATAGGGTACAGAGACTCTAATTTGATGCTGTAGATTTTTCCAAACTTCCTTTTTAAAAACTTGAATTACTGTATTTAATGTCGAGAAAAAAAAATTATTACTACCACAAGGCATTCAGGTCTAAAATTTAGAAAGAAGATGAAGAGTTTCTTCTAAAAACCTTTTCCTGCATAATGTAAACATGGTGAACTTCTACTGCCACTTTTTATTTTTATGGAAGAAATCTTGTTTTCCTGGATTTTTGTATTTCTTTCCCTATTCTGGCCTAAATTTAGAAGTATGAGTTCAGATTTTAATCTGAAAGTACTCAGGGAAGAAGATGGAAGAAATCATCACCCTTCCACTTCTTGGAGTGGAAGGTTGCTGACAACAGTGCACCAGCCTACACAAAACAGGAGTGAGAAACAGATGGGAATAAAGATCATAATCTTGTTTTCTTCTCCATATGACTCAGAAGAGCAATTCCTTGTGTGGGTGATATATACTTCATTTGAATGGATGTAACATTTCCATTTTGCCCTTGCAGCCCAGCAGTCCAGAGCCGTGCATATGTCACAATTCTGACTACAAGCAAGAAAGAGGTGATTGAGATAAAGGGGAAACAGTTAAAGGTCTTGGGTTTCCTGTGGTATACCCACATACTCATTGTGGAGACAATAGGAAAAGATTTTACACCTCCTATTTTCTTTACTTCTCCAAAAGCGGAAAATTTTCTCTCAAGTGTCAGTGGATTCATTATCTCTGGCATGGATTATCCGAATGCATCTGCAGGGGGAGGTTGCTCTGCAAGATTTTAGCAAAAGTCTCACAAGAGGACACTCTCACTGGAAGCTCCCTCCAACACTTAATCGTCTCATTTGATTATTTCAATCTTGAAGCTGCTGAGCGGAACTTTAGCTAATGCCTACAGAAAGTTTAGCAATTTGCCCACTGCACTGTGTGGCAAGGCAGGACTGCATGAGCTGTCAGTATGCTTGCAATGTAGTAGGATTTCTTTGGAGTAACTGTTAATTTTAGAAGCTTACAGCCATTAATAGAAAACACTCTCAAAGGTATGCATGTTTCTTGCCATCCATAGGTGTTGCATTCACAAATTTTTCTGGAGCTTGCATGTTCCTCTTTAGAAAAAATTGGAAGAATTTTATACCATATTCATGAAAACACGACTTTTTAAATGTGAAGATTACAAAGCTGTTATAGATGTCAAAGAGCAGCAGCTGTCTGCTCGGCTAGAAACCAGGTATTCAATAACAGCAGTCCCTGTGATATGGCTTACTGTGCATAAAAGGATATAGGTGAAAGATGATTCATAATGTCAGCCTAACAGACTCTTGAATCAGCTGAAATATATGAAAGGCTAAATACCTTCTGCTTGTATCCTGCAAGTGGAGGCCTGTTCTGCAGACCTGTAAATGTGCACCTATTAAAGTATTTAGTAATATCTCTACCCTTAGAGATATCCAAAGTCAGACTGAACAATCTGTTCCAGGTACCCCTATTTTGAGCAAGGGTGTTGGACTAATTGATCTCCACAGGTCTCTTCCAGCCTCCACCACTCTGTGATCATCCATAATAACATCTATGTGATAATGTGCAAAGTCCAGTTAAGTTGGGTGCCTTTCCTTCCTCAGCCATATTCCAATTGCTAATTAATCTCATTTAGGATGCTTGCAAGAGTAAGCAAATAAAAATTGGTTCAACTCCAGCTTTTTTTCCACTTTTTATAGTTCTGAGTCCAGAAGAAAACAAATTAGAAATTGCTTTTTTCCCAAAGAAGTTAAAATGCTTTATTTTTTCTTTTCTTTTTACCATTTAATGTAATTTATTTCCTGTCAGTAGAATGATAATGTCATTATTCATAATTCAAATAACTTCTCTATATTGCCATGCTTCAATATAGAGAGTTCAGCAGCAGAATTAGATGATTCGTTTTTCATAGTAAGCAATAGTTGCTCTTGAGACACTGGGAGTTGTACTTAAATCCTTGTCAATCCAGAAACGGGAGACGAAAAATGATAGCTCTTTTTCTCCCTTAAAGTGTCAGTACTAAAATCTCAACACGAAAAGCTCCCGAGACATGAAGTTTTATAGCTGTGTTTTTTTCTGGGTGAAAAACATAGTGGAAGTCATTCTGGCTTTTTAATAATTATCTCATTTTGAGCTCAGTGCAGCTGGTTTCATAGTAATTAAAGTACTGGGGGTTACAAATTCAATACCGAGACCACAGAATAAATAAAATTGAACTTCGCACTCAATTGCACTAGGTAGTTGGTGTATTGTTGTTCCTAACATTTGGTTTTTCCTTGGTTGTTCTGATCCAAATGGCATGCAGTCTCCTCATCTTAAGATTATTGTTTCAAGCTGTGAGTTTGGAGGTTTGCATGTTTGTATTTAGCTTATGAAGAGCATCACATTGTGGAAAGATACTGGTATAAGTATTTTAGGCAATGGAGCTGGATAAACTATCGTAAAAAAGAAGCCAAATGGCGAGTTTCATATGTGTATCTGTTTTTGTGTTTGTTTTTTGATTTCTGGGGTTTTTTAAAGTTTTAGTTATTGGTGTTTTGAGGTTTTAAAATTATTTTACTTTATTATATTTATGCAGATTTTTGCTGTTCAAGAGTTAAATCAGAAACCACACAGACATTGACTATGGAGTCTCCCCCACGCTGCATCCATTAGAAGACTTTGAATTCAATTCATGTCTGCAATCCTCCTTCATTACAAAGTAATGTCAAGATCTCTGCAAAGACTGTGCTCTGTTTAATGTCTTATTTGTCATCTAGTTAAATCCCTACTGTTTGACATTTAGAATTATCTCCAATAGCTTTGCCACTTTCCTAGGATCTTCATCCCCATTCAGCATAGCTGTTGTATAATCTTTACTAAAATAGCATGCCTACAAACAAATAACATATATGTTACATAGATTTTGAAATTGTAAAAGGCAATATAAACATCAAGTCCATGGAGATTCAATCATGTTATTTCAAGTGTAAAGAAAAGAAAACAGATGTCATACACGAAACTTAAACTACCTTAATCATAAACAGAAAAGATTAAAAGAAGGGAAAAACTAGTGGTTGCTGTTAGTCTTATTACAATCAGATTCAGGATTACTTCTCACAGTTCTCTTTTCAAAATGGAATTTAAAAAACAGCTGGGACAAGCTGAAGTCTTTCATTTTCCAGGCTGAACAAACCCAATTCTCTCAGCCTTTCCTCACAGGAGAGGTTTTCCAACCCTCTGATCAGCTCTGTGTCCCTCCTCTGAACTCACACCAAGAGGACCATGTCCTTCCTGTGCTGAGGACCTCAGAGCTGGATGCACCACTCCAGGTGAGGCCTCACCAGAGCAGAGTAGAGGGACAGAATCTGTAGCCCTTCCCTCGTCCACTGATGGAATCACTCCATCGTTCAAGGCCACGGGGTTGGTCAGGCAGGACTTGCCCTTGGCAAAGCCATGCTGGCTGTGTCATGTTGCTGTCCTTCATGTTCCTTAGCATGGCTTCTACATCTCGTAAGTAAAAATAACTTTTGCTAATATTTAATTATTAATATGAATTAAGGGAATAGTCCCACTACACTGTAGGCTTGGTTGTACAGTAGTAGCATTAATCTGATATGCAGACTAAACTTCTGTCATTGAGATCAGTCATTTAAATTATATGCTGCTTTACTCTGCAACTTAGATCATTACATTTCTTACACTCAAACTTCATTATTTAGATGGAGAGTTAACTTTTTGCTCAGAATTTATTTTGTTTGCAATTTTCTGGAAGCATTTGGCACACAAATCCATTGTTACTTTCTTCAGGGAACAAAGTTGAACAAGGTGTACCCTTCTCCTTCCCTAACCTCCAAATGGTGCTTCTGATTCTCTGCCCCAGTACACTAAGTCCTTATTTGTACCTCTCCAACTCTCTGTGGGACAGAGTTGCAAATAAATTAAATGAACTTATCTCTGTGAAGTGCAACAGGTAAACTTGAAAGAGTCATCAATTAGCAAGCATAACTATAGTGGTGGTGAGAGATTCAGCATCAGGGACATTCTGGCTTCTTGTTGTTGTTTGCTCTAGGAGAAGCTCTCTACCTGAGGCTTGTGCCTACTGACACTGCAATGTACAGACATGGTGGTAAAGCATTCACTGTAACACAATGACTCAGTCAAAATGCAGTGGAGAAGTACATTTCCCTGTGTTTACACAGGAGTGGCCAGAAAAGAGGACAGAAGTATACATCACAATACATCAAACAGGTTGCTCTGGATAAGGCAAGCCATGTCCATAAAACCTTGTTGCACTCTTCTGTGGGTGCAACATCTAAAATTAGCAGGATGACAAGGCCTTCTGAATGACAGAAATTGCCCCCTGAATCATTGTGAGGTGCCAGAAACAGCACAACATATCTGTGGCTGAATGCTTTCAAATAATCCTGGCATTTCTTTTCCTAGCTGAAATATCCTGTTGACTAGTTTATCTACCAAGGTGGAACTTAAACACTGATGTCCATGGAAAAAAGTTTCTTTAACCTGACATTTTTCTCAAACTCTGGTATTCGTGGCACAGTCCTCTGTTACCCATCCTGGTATAGGGATTTGTAATTTTATTTAAGCTTTTACTGTCAGCAGTGACTGATGTTAAAAACAAAGTCTGTTCCCAGATCAGCCAGTGAAAAGGAAGACAAATTGTCAAGTCAAGAGGGTGACCATACTGATGGTGACAGACTCAGCATGACAGACAAGTATGGGGTAAGTCCCTACCACCACCACCATGCTGGAAGAGAATGAACACAAGCAACCAGGGCCATAGGTGAAAACTTTGTGGCAAATGCTGCATAAACACCTAGTTATATGCTCCAGCTAATTAATTCAAAACACATCTACTCCAGATTCAGTTTACATTAGCTACTGATCAAGCAGTGCAAATATCTGATATCAGAGACCACCATATCTTTTTAGGGGTGGGAGGGAGAAGGCCGTAATGCATTTTCCATATCTTAGTTTCAATGTTTTAATTGATTTTTAGCAAAGTTTTGAAAATTTCTGAAGAATATAAGTGAAGAAAATTACCTTAAATGCCCTGATAAACTGTGGTGACTTGAGCATTGTAGAAGTCTGTGTATGACTGCAAACACTCTTAAGAATCTATTTTTGGTGGTACTGTGGTATGGAAGCTGAACATGTTTTTTTGTTTGGAATCAAATACTATATATGGGGATAGGAACAGTAAAAGAATAGATGTAAATAGATGTAAGTCTTCGAACTGCCTGAGAACTGACTAAAAACCTAAAGGATGAAAGAGAACTATAAACTGAGAAAGAAAAATGAATTAACACATTCTCTCCATTAGAGCTAAGAATGCTGCAATTCTGTTGGGGTTCAATCCAGGACATGTGATATTAATTAGAGAAGTGTGTATATGTAGCAAAGAAGCAAATGTAGCTGCTGCTGCTCAGCATTTTTGAAAGTTTGTTTTATGTCCCTGGTCATTGCTATTTGTATTCCTGGTGCAATACTGTAGGAAAAGTACCATGAAATATTTAGAGAAGTTATTCCTAGGAAACTGCCTTTGGACAAGGTGGCATGAGGTTGTACAGGTTTACTGTAAAGTTATAGAAAGAGTATATTTACTACTCAGAACATCACATTGACTCTGCAAAACACTGAATGCAAACAAACAATCATTGTATTTTGTATAGACTACCAGACACTGTATGGAAATGCATTGTTTCCTATGTAGACAGCTGCAAAACACAGTCTGTAAAATAACAAACCTATGTGGCACAATTTACTCATATACCTTCACTTTCTGTGCCTTAAAGATGAGCTTGAGAGGCTTAAACTCTGTGTTACATTGTGTTTGGCTCAGGAACAGGAAACACACTGTAAAGTTGAAATTTGTGTTTGTTTTTTTTTTTTTTTTAAATGCTTAACTCCCTGCTCAAGTTCCCTTCTGGGACAAATGAAATTCCAGCCTGAGACCCCTACATGATTGCAGCTGGCTGGCAAGGCAGCCTGAGGTAGACTCGGTCTCGGTGTGCCCCTTACCTTCTCTCCCTTCCATTCTGATGCACAGGGAAGCTAGGGCGTGTCCCACAAACTACAGTGCCTAAAGCATCCAATGGGAAACACAGCCTACCACCAGGCCCTGAAACCTTCACATTCTGTTCTGTGTTGGAGCAAAACAACACTAACCTGCCAGTGACTCACATATGGCTCAGTGTCACAGAGCTAGAAATCTATCTAAAACTTCCCAGTGCTGGGAATTTTTTGACAAATGGTACATGCACCCTGTAACAAAACCAGAGGAATCAAACCTTTTATGTATCTTTTATCTTAACAGATGATAAATCTCCATCTCTGAGGGGATACTGATGGCTTCAGGTTAGCAAGACACCAGTTTGCCATTACAGTTAGCATGAGGCAAGAGCAGAACAGAGCAAAAATATGTGGGAGCAGCTCTCAACTGAGACATGTGATTTCTTCTGATTCACTGACTCCTGAGTTAATCCAAGCCCTACTCTATTATCACAGGTGTTCAGCCATCCCCTATGCATCTCTAGTTGCCTTATTCCCATAATCTCAGCTAACAGAGTAATGAAATTCCTCTTGCTTAGAGTGTAAGGGTAGGCATTAGGAGTAGTAGTGTAGTAGTCCTTTCCTTCAATATCTTTGTTTTACTGGAAGTAACTTGGCTCATCACAGCCTGCAGACTTAGGACACCGCAGACTTAGGCTCCTAATTACCCTTCCAGCCCTCAGGAGAGCTGGCATTTGTGTTGTAAGAGGGATCTTTTGAGCAACAAAACGTCTTCACCATCTCTAATACTAGTTAAGCACAACCCCGCAAACATTCTGCTTTGTTGAGTAGTGGGCAATGCGAGGTATGAAGTAAGTGCAAGAATTTATGTTAGCTACAAATGGAGACTTTATTGCAGATCTCTGGCTGGGCATATCAGATTTGCTCATTAGAAAGCATATGTCAAATCATCAAAATATTTTCCTTTTTCTTTTCAGACCATATGCATATAATGTATGTACACAGCAACTTGCTTTTCAGAAAAATAATGAATAAATTATATGTATAAAATGTGCACAGAATGATGATAGTTTAAAAAAAATTTAAAGCATGAGCATTTGTCCATTTCTGGTATATATTTTACTCATCTCTAACTTTTAATCTCTTAAATATCTGTCTTTCCTACCAAAAATGCCCTAGAAGTCTCACACAATTCACTCTTTCTCTTCTTTTAAATCCTTCTTCTACTCTTCCCCTTTCTACACCACCTTCTTTTAAAGGGACATGATTTTTAAATAACGAATCTCAGTCTGCTTTCAAAATAATTTCTTGCTTTCCTGTTAAAGACCATTTTGCTGGCTGTAGAGACAAGAAAGGCCGTTAACAATCTCCGTTGAAACACTGTACTTATGTCTAATACTTTTATGGCTATTACTCCTGTCCAACACAGGGCCACTGCTATCTATGAGTTCAGAACACAAGTGACTCAGAGCATAGGTCCCAGGTTTATTTCTGCTTAGAAAAAAGCTCTAAAATATTTGTGTGTTTTCATAATTATGAACTGCTCAGTACAATAATTTGCAAAACTGCCAATATGTCAACCCTGCCCAGTCTTCTGGCTCATCAATTTTATATATCTTTAGTCAGATTAACCAGTTTCTGTCGAAAACTCCCCTTTCATCAGCTCTCCCTGTGAAGTGCCTAGACAATCATTTCAGTATAGGTTGTCTGATGTTCCACACGTTTCTTGTTCTCTTTTTACAAATTATTTCAATCAAACAAATATTAAACAATACCGTACCAGTTGCAAAATTCTGCAGATGGAGAAGGGAATGGCTGGTTGTTTTTATTTCCTTTTAAACTGTGTTACTTAATTTCCAAGGAAGCATAACAAAGTCATGTTTTCACTCAGATTCATGACCTGAAAAAGCAGTACTTTTGTAAGAGTTTTTTTTTTTCAACATCTGCTGTCTGGAAATACTAATGACAATCAATGAAATCATTAATTTATAAGACTTGTTTTTGCAAACAGCTATTAGAAGTTCTGTGATAAATTTGCTATGAACTTGGTCTGTTTCTTTTCGCCCAGGCTGTGTGAGACTGTGAGATGCAAAAGTTATTGTGATGATTCTTGAAACACTTCTGATTCAGATAGAGAGTGTTATTGAATTGACATGGCCTGGCCATAACCTATATTATTGACAGAATGGATGAGTTAATTTTTTTGGAAGGAAAAAAAAAAAGGCTTTCATATGAAAAGGAACAAAAACAAAAAAAAAACAAGCAAAAAAACCCCCTAGAAACAAACAAACAAACCATCAAAAAACAACAACAATAAAACAACAAAAAAAACCCCAAAACAACAAAAAATTTTGTCTACCTATGTGTTCCCAGGATTTCGAAAATAAGAAGGACAATCCATTTTGAGATCTTTTGTAGACCTGGGATTTTTCCCTTGAGACTGTTGAAAGCCATTCGTCTAGGCAATCACTTAGTGAAACAAAAAAAAAAGTATTTTTAAGATGGTATAGGATAAAATTCTCATTTTGCAAAAAGAGAAAAGTAAGATTTTAATGTATTCATAATCTCACAGTAAAAGTGAAAATTCACAATGAAAGGAAAACAGTAAAGGAGCTGTGTGAGAAATTCTGGCTATGTGTAGAGAAAATAGAGTAGAATCCAGAGTACACATATATTCGTAGGCAACATGTTAAAGAAGAATTAACTCATTGAAGACAAATTTGCTCCAAATGACAAAATCTACCAATAACTGTTAAACTAAACAGAAGACTACTCATTGAAAACCACTGAAAAACCCTTGCCCTTTTGAATTTATTAGATTAAAAGGATTAATGAATGATCTATTCAGTAATTGAGCAGAGAAGTCTCATCTTTTTTTGCCTGCACTTGCACAGTAATATTGATTCTAATTAGGTAAGGTTCATACAACTGAGACAAAACTAGTTTTCAGAGCTTCAGTATCTGCAGTAGCTGACCTTTAAAAGTCTTTCTGAAGGTTAACATAATTCTGAAGGTGTTCCTAAAATATTTTTCACACATCTAATGTGACTTAAAAAACCCCAGCTTTTCACCTTTATAAATATATCGGAAAGACTGATGAGGAGAATTTATACAAGCAGGAAAAACAAATGATTGCAAACTTGCTATGAGTAAATGCAGACTGTAAATTATACTTCTAAGAATTCAAGGAATAGGATTTTGGAGGAATTTTCCTACAGGGATAAAAAGGAACAAGTTATTTTTAAGTATGAGTTTACATGCTTATGGAGGGCAGGACAGAAGAGGATTATTTGCAGTAAAAAGGGTCTAGATTTAATATTTCAAGAGGGTCTTTCCAGTTTTATGTTCTTACATCACATTAGAGAAAACTGCAGGCTATTGGAGTGTATGATTTTTATTAGGCAGTTGCTGAAGCTCCACACACAAACAAGTGTTAAATCCTTAACCCAAGGGAGTCTGCATTTGATTTTGAGAGGAATAGTATTTAGCACATTACATAGTTGGAGGTAATGTCTAAAATACTCAAAAGTATCAAAGTTAAATGGCCATATTCAAGAAATTGCTACTTAGTAGCTTATATCCCACTTTCTTAGATAAGTAAGATGCTAGCAGAAATAGAAATTATTTTCTTAAACCATCTATCTGCTTTAGAAATCTAACTCATTAGCTTCTCTAATTGCATGATCAGAGAAACAATTTTAAAAAAAAAATATTCTTAAAGCCCAGCAGGAAATGATAGAGACACTCTGGGGTTTATGTTTCATTAGATGAGTTGATACAAGGTTTCAGCTTTTTTTCATATGCCTAATTAAATTGGATAATTATGAAATATCCGTTATCTATTTTGCCACAGTATAAAATTGCTACATTTGAATGAAGGGCCCTACAAATCTGTAAAATACTGAGCAAGTTTGCTAATTCTGTAGTTCTTCAATTAATCAAAGCAACATATCAAAATTTGTTACTGTTTTAACATTGCTGGTTACTATTAGGCTAGTTTTGAAGTGAAATTTTAACATAAATTTTATTTTTTTTTTGGACAATATTCCACAGCTTGCAGTTCACCAGATATTTGCCACATTTATATGCTTAAATAGCACAGTTCATGATTCTTAATTGGATTTATGGTTAGGCAAGGTATGCTTTCTACAAAGAAACTGGGAAAACAGGTGATTAAGCCAGGTTGCAACCCTTGCATAAACCCTTAACTGGGAATAGCCTTAACAAGGCAACAAATACATAGTGTATCAGTATTTGGCTCTTTTTAACTCCGAAAAGATCTATTTCTTCTTGCAAGCTTCACAGTGCTCCTTCCCACCCCATACATCTGAGGGAAAGCAGTAGAAGCCCCCAGGAACACTTTCTTTTGGTTTCACAGCATAGTTCTGTCTTCTGTGGACAACAGCTGGCAATTAATCACAAAAACCCTGGTCCTATCCAGACACATTTATATTCCAGGTGTTCTTCTGCAAATTTAGGCTGGGAATGAGATTATGTCTGCCTTTTTATGTTGCTTGCTCCCTTGGCTTTACAGCACAGTACCCCCAAGTGGCCTGTTTAAGTCAGAATTCAAACAGAATAGTTCACTGATGGGTTTTTAATGAACAAAGCTGAAACTAGACTAAGATTAGAAAAATAAAGAGGGTAGCAGGGAGCATTTCAAAGAATCTTATGCAAACAAAACTCAGCTCAGCGACCATGTTAGAGGAAATGAGTGTTTTACTGAAAATCACTCAGAAGACAATCACCCAAATTTTCACTTTGCAATGGCTTTCAGTGGCCTGTGGTCCTGGCTCATGGTTTTGCTCAGAGTGTCTGTAAAATGGTAACACTAATCTTTGGAAGTAATTTTTTCCCCCTTCATGGAGGTTTTGTGTGATCATGAGCCAAGAAGCACTGGGTAGAGCCCAAACTTGTTTTCATGTTTATCACATGGCATTAAAAACAGCTGGGCAAATGCTAGACTAATGACAGTGACACTGAAAGGATGGCAGGAAGGAGACGAAAGGGGAGAGGGAGCTTCACTCACACTTTTTAAAAAGTTGGTCTAGTCTTTATTCATGAACTAAAATGTAGTATATTTTGTACTGGAAATTTCTGCTTTAAGTAGCCAGGCAGCCTGTTGAAGTAAAAACTCCCTGGACAGTTGTCATCAATTTTTTTGATTGAAACCATGTTGTTTTAAACAGACATGGGATCATATTCTGCAAGAACCCCAGTGCTGAAGAGCCTCACTGAATTCACTCGCAGGCGAAATCGTGCTGGTTGGTACCAATCAGGGAGCGTGCAGTTCTTTCTTCAAAATGCAGCCAATGTCAGAGGAACTGGCTCCATAATCGGTGTGGGACTGCTGAGGATGCTGGAAACACCTCTTGCTGTAGTCTTTACTCACAGCCCAGTGAGAGGTGAATTCTGGAGGTGAATGCTGAATCAGCTGATGAATGAATATTTGTTTTAAGGTCTGCCTGGTTTATGCTACAATGATAAGGATGTCTTAATCTGATTTGTTTCTACCATTAGCATAATCCTTGCATAAAGGCTACTAAATACTTCAGTCATTCTATCTTTCACCGTACTATGGTAGGATATCATGCCTTGAACTGAGGTTTCTGGGATATATCTCTCCCTGAAGAGTGTCAGCTAATTCATCTAAGTGAAGGACAATCATGTGACAGCAAACAAAGGGTTTTGTGTAATATAACTTTAGGTTTTTTTCCTTTGTTTTCAAATATGAAATATATAGTACTATATGTGTTTAGGATTTAGTGCCAAAGACAAATTTTACCTCATTGAACATGATAGCTTAATGATACTGCCAATTGAAATAACAAGTAAAGGTAAACCACATATTGTCAGACCACATGGTGGTTTATACAAGAACTGCTATACAGGGTTAATATTGGTATTTCAAAAATGATGGCAAAAATGGCTGGATGGAATTACAGCAGCAGCAGTTACAAGTTACCACCAACTAACATTTCGGATTTTGTTTCTTTTTCACAACATAATTATTTCATTAAATAAAAAGAAAAGAAAGAGAGAAATTAAAATAAAATTGATTACTTAGGATTTGAAGCATTACTATACAACTCTGAGTGCTCAAGGGTCTTCTGTTAAGGGCCACATTCAGAAAACTCTGTCCAGCTTCCCAACAGGAGCAGCTCACCCAAAGCCAAGGCAGTGTGGCTTGCACGGCGTCCCACCAGCAGAACTTTTGATTCTGCATCTTCATTTTTAGACAGATACACGAGTCCAGGGATCTTATTACTCTCTGACAATAAGCATGCTAATTGCAATGAAATGCCATATGGTAGATTAAAGAGAAAAATAATGAAATTACATGAGGAAGCTATAATCTATCCTCTCCCTTCCTTTTATTGTTAATGGTATTATTGATTATATGCTGCCAACAAGCCCAGAAGAAGTTATGTGCCCAAAGGATTTACAGTCTTACAGATCTGTTCTTACTTACTGCTGTATGTGACTGTACACAGGTATATATGTACCAGCACTTAATATATTTTCTGTTTGTCCATTGACTAAGGTGCTGAAAATTGCAGTTTATTCAAGAAAAGCTTCCATCCATATCAAATGCAATTCTGACAGAATAATTAAGGTATACAGTCTGTGAGTACTAACTAGTACTAGTATCTTTGCAAAAAATCTATACAAACTGACTGGCAAGATATTGACCTCCATCAAATTGTAGGTTTGAACATCTGTCTAATAAAAAAAAAAATTTTAAGTAGTCCTACAACTACTTACTTCAACTATTCAGATAATGCTTTTTTTGGTCTGTTTTTTAAATTTTCTTTTCTAAATCACTTGGCTTTGCTGATTTGTTAACTTTCTTTATTTAGATCTTATTACATGTTTTCTACTTTTTTCTAATGTCATCTGCCTGCCACTGGATAATTTTCCCTCTAAAGCCCTACTAAAACAAGGGATCAGCTGTACAGCTAGTCAGTTGTTAGCTATTCATCTTTACCTTATTACTCAAAACTGTGAAGATGACACAATTTTGATTCTTATTTACTTGGGGTTGGGTTTTTGTTTGTTTGTTTTGTTTTTGCTCTGTGGGCTAATTAGGCCTGCATAAGATATGCAGGCATAAAATATTCATCAGAAAAAGTATAGCCTTTCAGCATTTTTAAATCACTCCTTCAATTTTTGTACAATTTCAAAGAAGTCTAGATAATTCAGTAAGTGCAATTCGATCTAACTAAGGCTATTTCTTCTTTAGCACTCTGTTACACAGGTATGTAAGAGGCTGACAGAATATGTGCTTGAATTTTCTAAAGAAAATCTGAAAGTGGCAGAGCAGTCAAACCTTAAATTTTTGAATATTGATTTTCAGGTTAATGGTTAGGGTTTCTGCAAATCATATCTTGTCTATTATAGTTTGAGAGTGAATGCTGTGTTATGTTCTTTAAACACAAAATCTTCAAGAGAATAGTAGTGTAGAAGCAACTATTTCCTCGTATTGTAGCTTTTATGTATGAACGATCTGATATAATGCTGCTCATTAAGGAAAATTTCATAAGCGTTTGCTATGAGGTAAAAGCAGAGAAAAGTTGCTCTGTCACAGAAGAAACTTGAGTATTCCATAAAGACCTTCTTTCAAGCTGTCCTGCTTAAACAACATAGTCCAAAGATACCTAGCTGTTTTCATTCTTCTTAGTTTTCATATTTAGAAAGCCTTGTGAATAATTTTGGTCTATCAATAAACTTTTTTCCCTTTTTCTTTTAACCTCTTTTTTACCTCTAAGTTTTCCTCCTCTGGAACATTGTCTGCATTGTCATAGGTTGACCTTTCTTTTGCTGAAATCCTCAATCAGTCATTAGTCACTTCTTATCTGAACTATTGCTATTCTTCACAGTCCTTATAAATCCTTATTATCTCAGCTTCAGCAAGACTGAAGTATCATAGCCATAGAGTTCTTTCTATCCAGTAAATATCACTACATCAGATTCTACCCTAGCTTTCTAATTAAACTGATATAATAAACTTCAAAATGGTGTTTTTCAAAATGTTGATAAATTATTCTAATTCACTACATTAACTTGTTGTCCAGCTACACCAAACTTTACTCTTTCCTCATGATACCTTCTCTGTGTCTGCGCCATCATTTGAGCAGATTATCAATGTCTCATTTGAGCCAAGTGAAATTCCCTATCTTTGTGGTATCTCTGTGACAAAGTAAATATAAATCTCACATTTAAATCTCTGACTTTATTTTAAAGTACGTTGTTTGATTTTGTGTAAATCCATGCATGATATTGCTTTATACAGAATTGTATTTCAGAATTTGCCAATACTGGACTGCAGAATATAACAAGATAATGCCACGTAATTCGGTAGTTTTTTTCATTTTATACTGGATGACTTAAAAGTCTTGGTAATTTTATACTGGATGACTTAAACTGACATGTGATTTCAGTGCAGTTTTTGTTTACATGAGTCGCCCCAAACCAGTCCACAATATTTGTTCTTTTTTATCCCCTAAATTAAAAAGGGAGTATACATTAAATATACACATGTAAAAAGATAAAATTTATAGCTACATGAAGAATTTGAAAGTTCGTAATTTTATAAACCATTCTGTTTAACTAAAGATTCAAGTAAAAAATAATACTTGATTTTTAAAATGATTTTTTAGAATCTTTAAATCAAGATATGAAACAAAGTTGATGAAAAGGCTCTGGCATGAAGCATTATAAAAGTTGTGAGAAATGCGTTATAGAAGGTGAAAAAAAATTAAATAACGAAATCAAATAAAATCCAAATTAGATTTTTCTAGTAGAGAGGAGTTTGTGACTAAGTGCCTTCCAATGTGAGTAAAGACAATTTCTTTGTTCATAAGAGCATCTAACATTTGTAAAGCTATGGGGATGTTGCTTTTTCCATCTGAAAAAGCCAGATATATGACAGTCAAAACCACCTCATACTGCTCCTCATAAGGGAAACCTTAAATTATCCCAGTACCCACTTTTAGGCAAATGTATATTGGGGAGCTTCCTTTGATACCATATAAAAAAATAAAAAAATTCAAGTATGGATTTTTTAAAAAATAAATTCTCATCCCTGTCACAATCAGGCTAATCTTTAGAATGAGAGCTCTGTTTTCTTTCATTTTTTAAAATGTTGACTTACAAACTGAAGTAGGAAGTAATTGCACTACAGGAGAATCCTTCCTTTTACCAGGCTAATTGAAAGAGGTTTTTTTTCTGTTGTTTAAACTTGAAGAACAGATCTGTAAGATCTAATTTAAAGTAACAAGAATGCTACAATCCAGAAAACTGTACTTATGAAACACTCTGAATTTTCAATGAGGTACAAAACATCCTGTGGTATATGAAAGCTGCCAGTAGAAGAGTAGTAGAGAGAAACAGAAACAGAAAACAGGGACAAGGTCAAGTCTGGAATATTTCAGAGACTGAACAAATGACAGATGAATGTGATAGAGGCATGAAGGAACAGATTCCTGGAAACATACTTTATAATTAGAATACGAGTCCTGAGTATCTATCTGGTGGACAATCTTCAACTCTAGTTAGGTTGACAGATTAAATAATTTTGTGTTTTCTTTCAATATAACAGCTAGGTCACGGCAACTTCTTATAGTCAAATCAACATTTGGCATACTGTCAGTAGTTGGCTATTCGCAATTTCTTTTGTTATTCCAACTAGAAGTCCGAAAACTGGGCACAGTGTATCTCAAAAAAAAGGAAAAAAGGGTATTAGATATTCGTAATTTCTCTGGAGGTTGCTACATAATTGCTGTATACATTTTCATCAAATGCTAGTGCAGACACCTGGGTAACCACACATCATTTAAACTCATCTGCTAGAGTTTAAAAGGATTTATGTAAGGTTCTTCGGATGCAGGTGAATTTAATCTATAATTACAATTTCATAATTTTAGAATTACTAGTGTGGAAACACATCAGTCTTTTTCCATATGAAAACCTGATATAGAAAATTGCTCTTTTTTTCACTCCTTTTTGGTATAGACTACCACAATTTCTAGATAAAACCATCTGATGTGGAAAGGCAAAGCCAAACATACCAAAACAAAGATTTATTTTTTATAACACTGAAGATAGAAAAAAAGACATAAAATTGAAAATTGATGAACAGAAAGTATAAGATTTTCTGGTATACCTAAAAGAAAACAGTTTCAAAGAGACTTATGAATGTGATGACAGTTCAACTCAGGGGGAGGCTTAAGAACCACTAGCTTAATGAAGATGTATTGATTACTGTTTAAGCAGTTGTGTGTGGGCTTTCCACCTACCATAACATAATCGATGTTATACACACTCCTTCAGTGCAGAATTAAACAGACTGGACCATTTCAGCTTGGATCCTCAGGGAAGCCAATCTCAGAGGTAGTAAGAGTGAGGAGCTCCAGAGACAAAAACTGCAATTGCAAAGATACACACAGTAGTTACAGTGGGATTATTAATTGAGATGTTTACTTCTTGAGATATTACCAAATGGTATGCTACAACAGGCATGAACATGCTCTTCTGAGAACCTAAGCCAACAAGAGCCATTTAACTGCAATCAGAATATCACAGAGCCCAAGCCAATAAGCCTTGGCCTGAAGCATGGTACATTATTTTAGGAATGGTGCTGTGCTAAAGTGGCATGGATTGTATTGGTTGAGAGTGCAAAAGAACATGATTATTTGCTAGCTAAAACCTACACAGACACTGTCATAATTTCAGCACAGAGTTTAGGTTGCTCAGGCAGTTCAGTTGTGTATTTCTAAACTGAATATTTTCTACAAGAAAAGCCAGAGACCCAGCTAAGAACAAGATGAGTTACTGTGTTTCCATACAGAAGTTATGATATCTGCTACTTAATAACTTATAATTAATCTCATGAAATCCTGATTTCATTGCTTTTTAGCTATCATTAAGCATAGTGTTGGAAACTGGGGAGAAGTGAGATTGCAAAGAGCTTTAACCGCTCTGTCTCTCTCTTTGGAAATAATTGAGACATCAAAAAATTATTAAAAAAATGCTACTTTGCTAGAATTATGTGTTTTAAGATGGACTTGCCATTAATGAATAATTGTTGTGGGTTGAACGCTGGCCAAAGGCCAGTGCACTCACGAAAAATCATTCATTCATTTTCCTCTGCTATAGTTGAGCAGAGGAGGGGAAAGAAAAATTTTAAAAGGTTCATGGAGTGAGATAAGGATCAGGATAAAACACTTTAAGGGGCAAAACAGGCTCAAGACTTTAAGAAAAGTATAAAGAAAAATTTATTAACAGAATTAAAAGAGGATCATGAGAACGAATACAAACCTTTAGAACATTTTCCTCCCCCCACCACCACCTCTACTTTCCTTCCCATTGACAGTGCAGGGAAACAAAACATGGGGTTTTTAGTCAGTTTGTCACTTCTTCAGTGCATTTAGGGAGAGCAGTCTCTTTTGTTATGCCTTGCCACAGGAGACAGCTCTTTGTGAACTTTTCCAACGTGGTTCTAATTTTCACGAGAACAGCCCTGCCTGAAAAACCTGCTGCAGCGTGAGACCCTCCCATGAGCAAAGCAGTCTTCCCACAACTGCTTTTCTCATGGGCCATTAGTTCATAGGGTGTAATTTTTAAGGATGAGCTGTATATTTATAAAAGCAACAATCCTCCTCCTCTATCTCTGAAAGTAAGGGTTCTCTCTCTCTGTTCAAGCCTTTCACCAGATCACAGCTTCTCAGCATCCACATGCTCCAGCGTGAGAACCGTTCTTCTCATGGGCTGAGGGTGAATTCTACATCCTCTCATGCACTTCATGAATTACAGGGAAATAGTTTGTTGTATTATAGTTCTCTCCACAGCTTGCAGAAGAGTCTCAGCTCCAAAGCTCGAAGCACCTCTTCCTCCCCCTCCCCCCTTTGCGCTGACCTTGGTGTTGCCATGTTGTTCTCTTCACTTGTTTTCACCTCTTTCTTCTCTCAGTATCAGGAGAGGATTGGTGTTCGTAGGTTCATTTGTTCTGAAGTTTTATCAATTGGAAAATTATTATAGAGTTCTGCAGCATTGAAAATTGAATCTGTCCGGGCTCAGCATCGGGCAACTACGCGCCATGCCTGTCACTGCTGGTCATGAGGTCTCCACTGGCACCGCAGCATTGGCTCCAGTTGGTGCCTCTCTTCATGCAAGGCGCCAGGAAGGAGAAGTTGCTGCTGCTGCCGCTTCTGTCCCTCTGCCTGTGGTACGGCAGGCTAGAAGTGGCCAGGCAGGCAAAGACTATTGCTGGCCGTGCCAAGATGGCAGTGGCGGCATGGCGGCTTTGGCCCCAGCCGCTCTCAGGCGCAGGCCACAGGGCCACTCCTGGCACCAGCCACAAGGCTGCTCATGGTGCTGGGATGGCTCCCCCTGCCCCCAGCGGCACGATCTCGGTGGGAAGGGCCTCNTGGCTCCCCCTGCCCCCAGCGGCACGATCTCGGTGGGAAGGGCCTCGGCTGCCCTGGCTGGGAAGGGGCCTGGCAGGCCCGGCCACCTCTTCACCCACCAGAGGGCAGGAAGAAAGAGAGCTTCCCACAGTTTTTTTCCTTTCTTAAATATGTTATCATAGAGGTGTTACCAGTTTTCTAATTGGTTTAGCAGTGTGCCTATCCTCAGAGCCAGCCAGTGATTGGTTTTTCCAGGCATGGGGGAAGCTTTTAGCAGCTCCTCACAGAGAATCACTTTCGTGGCTGTCTTTTTCCCTCCTCATCAAAAATCAACCCATACAAAACCACCACAATAATACACCATCACAGAATCACAGAGCAGGTCAGGTTTGAAGGGACCACAGTAGATCACCTGGTCCAACCTCTCTGCTCAAGCATCATCCTAGAGCACATGGCACAGGATTGTGTCCAGATGGTTGTTGAATATCTCCAGTGAGGAAGACTCCACCACCTCTCTGGACAACAGTCAGGTAGAACTTCCTGTGCATCAGTTTCTGCCCATTGCCTCTTGTCTTATTCCTTATACCAAGAAGAGCCTGGCTCCATCCTCTGACACTGTCCCTTTAGATATTTACACGCATTGCTGAGGTCCCCTCTCACTCGTCTCCTCTGAAGCCTGAAAAGGCCCAGCTTCCTCAGCCTTTCCTCATAAGAGAGGTGCTCCGATCCTTTAATCATGTATATTATCCTCTGCTGGGCCTGCTTCAGGAGCTCCATGTCCCTCTTGTACTGAGGAGCCCAGAACTGGGCACAGAACTCCATATCTACATATTCTTAGAAAATACATCCTATTATCAGTGACATTATTATGACTGTTAAAAGACTTCTTACTTTGGAAGATAATATCACTTGCTGTGGAGTCACCTCATATACAGGTGCAAGGTGACAGGAACTGAGACGCTGGAGGATGCAGATCTGCAAAATCAGATTCCATGAGGAGTCTCTCCCTCTGAACTTAACAAATAAATGGGTACCAGTACAAATTGAGATTTTCAGACAGTGGCTTTATTTTAAAAAGTGTCTTTGTCTAAAACATTTATTGTGTTTAATAAGTGAAACAGAAAGTAATAGGTTTGTATTCACATTATGAGCTTGGACTGCCTTCTAAAGGAAAGGAAAAAGATGTGTTTGAAAATACAAGGCAAGTAAAATTTTGGAAGAATCTGATTCTTCACCAGCAATTCAGTCACAGACTGAAATTTTGGCCTGTTCTGGACCTTTGTAAGGTCATCAAAAAAAGGACCAGAGAGAGAGTTCTAGAACAACACATAACATTTGGCAAAATATTTAGAAGACCCTGTCATATTTTCCTGCATATGCTATAAATGAAGGGACAAGCCTGTACCCCCCAAAATAATAATGTTTTGCAGTCTGAACAAAAGTTTTCAATCTCCAAAGCTAAGCAGGCAAAAACTGGTGTATTGACTGAGAATAAGTGGGACCATACCCAAAGCAATTTAACAGTCAACACCCCCAATAAAGCTACAGACCCCAGAACTTCTCCGAGAGCCTGGAAACCTGATTTTCCAAATGTAAGTTTGCTAGAAAACAGATGATTTGGAACTCTATTTTTCAAGATGTCATATAACTAACATAGCAGCAATGCACAATGCACAGACCAATGAAAGTGACTTCAGGTACTGAAGTCTGGGGTGAGATATAAAATCACTCATCCCAGTCCAAAAGGAAAACTACCTTAGTAGCAAAACATCATTAGAGAAATCAAGTGGTGTCATTTAAACTTTGCTCAATCAAATTATATTTTGGCATCAACCAAGTACAGCTGTCATATTTAATAGAAACCTGGATGCGGTGAGCCTGTAATATTTAAAACTGATGCCAGACAAAAAAAGGAATTGCAGAAGTACAAAAAAAAGCAAAAAAATGACAAACAGAATAATCAATATGGTACAGTATCTGAAGTATTTTCCCATTCAGAAAAAATGTACTATATATCTAGCAGGGGAAAACAACAGTTTATAATGCAGTACTGAAAATTTGATGGACACAGACTGAGGCAAGTTTCATCCTAGCATCCTGCAAAAATAAAGAGAACCTGCCAATTTGTACAAGAAGGCCTAAAGTGATAACACTAGAACTAGCACCCCTACCAAAACAAAGAGAGCCCTTAAGCATCTTCAGCAAAAGTAATGTCTGTACCTGAGGGGGAATCCACAGATCCAAGTCACTGAGACATCACATATACATCAAAATTATCTGATACATTTTGTGGAGGACTCTGCTTTCCAACAGAGTAATTGCCTTAACTACACATAATATGCCATATTGTTTGTGCTTATCAGAGCCTGAAACTCTGCTAAATTAGCACAGTATCACCAACAGAGCTGTGTCCATAATAATTGTCATAAACTGCTGGTAAATGCGGTTTCTCACCTTGTAGCTTTCCTGCAACTAAGAGCAGTGTTGTGTCTCATAAAAATATGACTTTCAAAATCCTGTTGTGCTACTACAGGGGTTTGGTATG
This sequence comes from Callaeas wilsoni, assembly GCA_013398955.1. Lineage (NCBI taxonomy): Eukaryota > Metazoa > Chordata > Aves > Passeriformes > Callaeidae > Callaeas > Callaeas wilsoni. The sequence goes on along the minus strand of VWPU01015522.1, from coordinate 25,584 downwards.
CTCTTTCTTGTGATATCTAGACTAAAATAGTTTGTTCTGGTTCTGTGTTCATCTAACCTGACAGCTGAGGAAAGGTCCTCATATTTTTTCTCCTGAGACACGGCTATTCCCAGAATGGGAACTTCTTTATTAAGAAATCTTGTTTTACTTCTCTCTTAACAGTTGTCTTCTCAGTTTTTTCCCTTCTGTGTGGCTCTTTTATGAGATGCAACCAACTGTGAAAAAAGAGGTGCCATCAACATAGTCCTGGCACTTTTGTCTACACCTTGGTACAACAAAACTGGAAAGCAAGTCAGCAAAAGAGCCTTAACGAAATGCTACGATCAGAGCTGAATGATTTGAACTAATATGAACCGATGTAAATGTTCAAATCATTAAGATCTGATAGACTTAACTGTCCCCAGTATGCTTCTGTGTCAGTAGGAAATAGGCTATTACCCAATGTGTCAAAATGTATTTGAGAGGAAAAGAGTGCATTGGATGAAGCGGTTGGGAGGGTGAGTTCTGCAGCACAGAAGTACTGAGCTCAGCTTAGCAAAGGTTGAAAGTAAAGGCTGTATCCTGACATCTATTCAGCCTTCTTGGCAGCATGCTCCCTGGGGTGACAACTGTGAAAAAAGGGGTGCCATCAACATTGTTCTGGCTAGTGAAAAGGAGGCAGATGTGGGGCTGTTCATCCTTGCAGAGAGCAGCTGTGTTTTGGGTTATAACTCCTTGCTGAGCAGCGGAGAGAAAGGTTGCAGCCTTGCAATGTGTGAAGGAACAGTTTGTCTAACATGTAGCTTGTTTTTCATGGGTATGATCTATTGGAAGCATTTTCCTTATTCCCTAGGGAAATGGTGGACTACCAGCTGCAGCGCATAATTAATATTAGACTGAATCTCTAATGAGGTCATAATAATAAATATCATAAACATCTTAAAGTGCATTTGATGGTCTCCTTCAACATCTGTAGTTTCAACATCTGTAGTATTTGTGGCAGCCATCACTTCACGGAACAGGAAAAGATTAATATTTTTGCTAATAAAAAAAGTTCTAGATTTTCTCAGTTTCTATCTTTTCTCCATGCCTACATTAATTCTCCTAATCTTTTTGAAATAATCTGCTATTCAGATCCTTTTGCTAAGGCCCAGTTTCCTCCTAAGAAAATCTTATGAAGAGAGGGGATAAAAGACCATGATACAAGGCAGACACTGTTTTGCACTAGGATTTCTTAGATTTTGGCATAAAAATTTCTCTGCAGTAAATGTATGTTTTTCTTCAGACCTTGCTCTACCACGTGGCCTAATCTTCTTGATATTTTGCCCAACATATTATGAGCTCAAACTACTATTTCTTTCCTTTGTACAAGCCAGTAATATAAATGCTAGAGCAAATGGTATAAATCCCAGTGGAACACACATATCTATTTCATTTGGCTTATTGGTTGCCAATGGGAATAAACAGATTTTTGTCTTTGAAGAGCTCATTAGCTTCCAAGGGAAAAAAAAAAGGGCAATACAAAACTCCCTTTCTAACCTTGTAAATCTATAGGGAACCAAACTCAAAACTTCATTTAGTTTTTTGGGGAGCGTCTGCTGACCTTGGCTTTGACAAACTTTGTAAGCTGTATTTTAGCCCACACAGCTTTAGATACTCATAGTTAACTTAGAAGAAATCCATTACTGCTTGTGTCCAAGCTGAAAAAGGGTGTTGGTTTAGAAAATGACTGCCTGAGCTACTACAATGAACTCTTCTATTAGATCATCCCTATTGCCAGCTTTTCCCTACTATTTGAATACTTACCTTTTCCTCAAGGTTGTCCAAGGGAGTATTATCTTTCCTGGACAATATAAAGAACACATCAATATTCCCTGAAAATCCTATACCCGTATAGAAGTGCAGCATATGCAGGAGGTGTGAATCCCCAGCTACCAGTCTCATTCTCTGTTTCTAGTAAAAAAAAAAAAAATAGGAAACTAGCAAGATATACTGAGGCAAATGCTATGATTCTTACTTGATTTAAATTTCTATCAGCATTGAAAGGATGACTGTTCAAGAAAATACCAATATGTCTACTGGTTTTGTTTTCCCGGAAGGCATTGCCATCCTGCTGGTGGTCTTGTCTCCAGGCTGAATCTCTAGATGGAATTATAAAGAACCACTTTCAATCATAGGTACTTCACAACAGAAAAGAAAAAAATTACAAAGTGGAAAAAGAGTCTGTGCTAGAAAATGGTGCTAGAATTATTTTTTATTTGGGATCAATTTTACTTGTTCCATTCCAACTTAAAGTAATTGGTTTATGATGAAGAATACTATGCAGAAATAATCAAGTTGTTAAATGAAATAATTTTCAACCAAAATGTATGCATGAGAGCTTGTAAATGTTGGCAAATTAGTTACAATTTTCAGACCTCTAAGGACAAATTTCTGAGTGAATTTGTAAAATTGAATAAATAAATGTAATTGTTCTGCTAAATCTATATATAATATTTTCAAAGAAATTTAAAAATATATCAGAAGTGATTGAAAATGTATTCCAATATAAGTTCAACTGTTAAAATGTAGGCTAAGCAGCAATTACAGTACTCTAGTTGTTCACAGTTCATACAAGTATTTATTTGATGTAAAAGAACAGTACCAAGATATTAATAACAAGTTGTGTAAGCTCTTCAAATTTTTTTTTGTTTTGGTTTTTTTTTTGGTATATTGTTAGAACTGATCAGTGGATATACCATCAGATTATCTTGAGATATGAAATGTCCATAGGTAGAATGACTATTACCGCCCCAAGAACAAAGCCACAGAAAACTCAGCATTCAGGTTTCTGTCACTATCATCTGTCTTTTGTTTTGTGGCTGTCTCACACTCCCCCACACTTGAGTACTTGCTTCAAAATAACTGTTATTAAAATTCAATTACTGAAGATAATAGGGTCTTTCTTTCACTTCAGCTACTATCAATGAGTTTGTTTGAATTTCATGTCCAGCCATTCTCCTAGCAGAAGCATTGGATATTTCTTACACGAAGTCTCACCCTCACTGTGAAAATTACCTGTAACCGGCATTAAGTTATCAGCTGTATTTTTTTTTTAATGTAATGCCATTGGCTGTTTTTTTAAGGGATGTCAGTAGTGGACACAAAAGGAACACTTTCAGCAGCTGTAGAGAAAAAATATGAAGGAGAAATTACCTACCATGTTTGAACTACATTTTTTTTCCTAGTGCTAATATTTTTTCCTGTCTCTTTCAGGACAGTGACAGGACTGTGTTCAAATTTAGTCAGCGAGATCACTGTCAGCTCTGGGCCATCACAAAGCAGAACTCATGACCTTTTATGCATTTGCACAATGAAAAATTATAGTCAAGGATACTGGTTGTAGACCAAGCAACTAAAGTGTTTAATCTTCAAAAAGCATATTCAGCATTTCACAGCATGCCTCTCTATTTAAATAAAGTGACTCTGTGGATTCTAAACAATTTAATAAAATGTAAGAAATATAATCATAAATGAGTATTCATACGCAACACTTTATCATAAAGGCTATTTTCTTCCAAACAAATACAGTGGTTTTATGTGTACCATAGTCTCAGAATTTAAATATTTTCAAGGAGTCAAAAACAGAACCGGAAGATCTTGCCCAAAAATTTAAATCCAACTATGAAGGTGTTTTTACTCATGCAAACAGAAGGAGCATAAATATGGTGATACCATGTAGCAAAGGGAGAATTGAATGGGAGAACAGAGGAATGAACCAGAATTAAATTAGTACTTTATCTTTCCAGAACAATGATAAAGTTGAATTCAAGGGCCAAGACAGAATGGCTAGATGGCATGAGAGTATGGAACTAGAAACTATTATGTTAAAAATGAAAAGAGAATTTCACTAATTTACTGCTCCAGGTCGGGAGAATTTCATAATCTTCCCTGTAGAATCCTGCAAAGTCCTCCCTTGTGGCACAGTTGGGCTCAGAGGAAGGTCTTTAATTAAGAGTGAAAATCAAAATAGATTTTTTATGTGCATGTGATGCATGGGTTACATATGTGTGAATTACTGTCCTGGTTTCAGCTAGGGTAGAGTTAATTTCTTCTCAGTTTTTCTTTCTAAATTAGAGGCTAACCTTTTGAAAGCAGAACAAGCGTGTAAATCTTGTTAGATTTTTGAACACAGGAATGTGATCAGAAACTGTCATGATTGCAGCAAGTGCTATCCCAAGCTGTACCAAGATTTGTTTCTAGCAGACATCAAGAGACACTGTTGCTTTTCTGCTACATAGAGTAAGATCCTACATGTAAGGAAGATGGTTGCAAAATGAAAAAGGTGATGAATAGGAACTTTTTGACAAATTACTGATAATGGTAATGATACAAAAGCAAATATATAGAAATTACAGGTATCTATAACCTAAATATTTCTATCAGTAGCTTTACAGAACCCTCCTGTAACTGTGAGTTTCAGAATGTAGAGATCTGTTCTTGCCTGTTATAAGCAGGCAAATATGTATTTCCTTCTTGAAAATAATGCAGTAATATTTCTTCCTCGTAGTATGACATACTTCAGAAAAACAAGAAAAAAAAATTCTGCCATGAAAGTCTTTGTGTATAGATACAGAATCTAAAAGTGGAAACAATCAGTAAGGTTCGGTGAAGAGGTATAACCAGGATATTGCTTAGTTGATGATATATTAATATGTAAAGAAAGAACCACAGGTGGACTACAAGAGATGTGGGATGACACCTGTAATCTTCTCAGTTTTTGGAAAGTGTGAGTTAAAGGATGAAACATGCAAGGCAGCAATTTTGGAGGTACAGAAATCTCGAACAGGGCACTTGTACTAGCATATCCTCAAAAACCGTATATTTAGGGATATCTCCAGGTACTTGCATCTTTCCTGGTCCTGTGTCATGGTTTAACCCGTTGGCAGTATGGGACATCCCTTTGGTCAGTTGGAGTCAGTTTTCTCAACTGAGTACCCCTCAAAGTTCTTGTGCACCCCAGCCTACTTGCTGGCAGGGCAGTAGGAGGAGCAAAAAAGGCCTTTACACTGAATAAGCACTATTCAGCAATAAGGAACATCTGAGTATTATCAACACTGTTTTCATCACAAATCCAAAACAGCACCAAAAAACTATATGAAGAAAATTAAGTCTACCCCAGCCCAAGCCTGTCCTGGGTCTGTCCATAATTTCTCTCACACTTGCAGTTTAAATTAAAAACAATTTATTTTTAAGACATAGTGGTAAAAGTGTAAATGAATATAGGTGATGACATTTTGTATATGGAAACCCATTTTGGGATGGTTTCCAGATTTAAAAAAATCAAACTAAATAAAAAGAGCAGATGCATCAGCATTTGTCTAAAATTCTGAGGCTCCAACCCTGCAGGCAGAACTCATAGGCAATTTCTCTTGAAGTCTAAAGTACTTTCAGAACTCATGAGTGAATTATTTATATGTAAGCCTAATCAGTGTTTATAGCATGGTAAGAAATTCTCACCCCCTTCATGCAATGAAGAATTCATTTCTTGTGTAATTTCATTTAGTTATGTACACTTGACAACAACATCCAAGAGAAGGTTGCAGATTCTGTAGGTATTCTGTAGGTCCTGTGATTATTGCACGGTGACATTGTCATGGTTGATCCACATCCAGCCACCAAGCCTCTCACAGCTCACTCCCCCACAGGCTGGATAAGGGAGAGCATTGGAAGGGTAAAAGGAAGAAAGTCCATGGGTTGAGATAAAGACAGCTTAATAGGGAAAGCAAAAGCCATGTATACAAGCAAAGCAAAGCAAGGAATTAATTCGTCACTTCCCATGGGCAGGCAGGTGTTTGGCCTTCCCCAGGAGAGCAGTCTGCATCCCATGAAAGAGTTGCTTGGAAAGACAAACATCATCACTCCAAATGTCCCCCCTCTTTGTCCTTCTTCCCCTCATTTTATAAACAGAGCATGATGCCATATGGTCTGGAATATCCCTTTGGTCATCTAGGGTCACTTGTCCTGGGTGTGTCTCCTCCCAACCTCCCATGAACGCCCAACTTCCATGCCATTGTGGCAGTGCAAAAAGCAGAAATGGCCTTGGCTCTGTGTAAGCCCTGATTAGCAGTAACAAAAACATCTCTACATTATCAAACCTGTGTTCAGCACAAATCCAAAACAAGCTCCATACCAGACACCATGAAGAAAATTAACCCTACTCCAGACAAAATGAGCACAGACATACTTTTTGCATGGACACAGTAGAAGTAATGTACCTCGGTTGTACCCTTACAAAAACAAAATTAAAATTTGAACTCATTAATGTCCAGCTGAGTCACCTTCTCCTGCTTATCAGGCTGCATCAGGATTCATCAAACGTAGGTTGCATTACAATCTCTGCCACCTTTTCAGCAGCTGCTGCTGCTGTGGCTTCTTTTTCGGCTGGGTTTTTCTAGCATTTCTGATGCCAAGCCCAAACTGCTAGGCCCAACATCTATTAAACCCGGTTCCTCTCTGCACACACTGTATCTCACTGAATATTAGGGTGTTGGATTACCTGGAAGTTGTGGCGTAATGTATTGTAATACATATTTTGTATTGTTTACCTATATGTTTACATATAATGTAAACATATTTTCAGGTACAGTTACGAGAATTAACATTCACTTTAATATTGGACACAGACACCACTTGCTGACTAGTGGTACATTATAAGTGCACTAACCTCACTACTGAATGACAGACCTTACCTAAATTATTAACCATGAGATATCCTCAGCCTTTTTGAGGATGCTTGTAGCATTCTGCTGTTGATTTATGGTGCAATTTACCTACATGCATAGCATATACCATGGGTGGAATCCCAGTGAAATGAAATGACAGATAGACTTCCCTCCCTCCAGTAGGTTACTGGACATATTTATTTTAGAACTTTTCCATTTCCTACTTAACTAAATATCCAAATTTTATTTTAAATTAAATACTTAAATAATTTCATTCAGCTGAGTAAAATACTTCTACTTGAACAGATCAAATGTGAATAAACTTATTGCCCTGGGAAATTGTAGTACCTATATGAACAACAAATCCTCTGAGCAGCTTAAAAAATTCATACCTTCTGTAAATAGGAATGAAATTAATAATTAAGGTTGTTATGGACCCTGCTTTCTATCATGCCTTTCTCTGGATCTTGCTTTTCATAGAGGACTGTAGATAACAACGGTGTAGTATACAGAATCCACATTATATATAAACTCCAAATAGAAATCACCAAAATACATAATGATTAAGGATTTCCTCATTATTATCTGGACCACTTACTGATCCAGACTAACTATAAATAGCTCAGAAAATAAATGTTTTGCTACCTCTTAAGAGACTGGTAAACCAATGTTCTCACAGCTGTAGGTGCAATACTACCTAATAATCCTTTCCAAGACTTAGCATAGCAATGTCCTGAAGTATCACAGGAGATAACTAGAGTGTCAGTGACAAAGATGCTGGTAAAGACTGTCTAATGCCATGACTGCTCAAGAAAAATTATATTAGTTTTCTTTTCCATGACATCTGTAACATCTCAGTCAGTGACTAGTTCCAAGTAACTGTCTACTCTTGGGGCTGATTGAGTGTTTCTTGATGAGGGGTTTTTGTTATACTTGGACAAACACACTGAAATCCAGAATTGACTTTCAGCTAGCAAACTAAAAGCTGGCTTCAGAAAGGACAAATGTTTTTTCGGCTTGAGTTCTGGTCAACAGTATCCCTTGGTGAGACTCTAGAAGCACTAGGGGAGTTTGAAACAGATAAATAAGCCAAACACACATCAATGATCAATGTGATTACTGGGAGAAAGCGAGATATCCCTTCATTTGTTCTCAATTCTTTTTGCACTGACAAATTTTTTGTTTACCAGCTTGCTATCAAACATGCCCTCTATGACAACACATACTCAGAATGAAAAAAAAAAAATAGAAGCTTCTTTTCTCATGTTTTGTTTTGTGGCAAAATACTGTGCCTGTGCCTATGCCAATGCTTGCTTGCTACCTCGTAGTAAATGGGAATAGAATGCAAATTCTAGCCATTGATTCTAATTGAACAAAAGGGATTGTAATAATTGTCTAAAATGAAAAAATAAATCTAACTTGGATTAATTTATTTAAATGATTTATAGACTAAGAACAATCTCCTACGTCTTGTACTCCTGCTTTCAAGACAGTTTATGATGGCAATAAAACAGTGATGTCTACATATATGACTCAGTTTTGTATTGTAATTTACTAGGTACAACAACAGTAGTCAGCTTGTCTCTTTTGGTAAGGGCATGTTTGCAAACAAGTTTGTGGGGAATAAAAATAAGCAGAATTAGCCTTGCAAAACTCATCAGAAGAGCTAATGGCTTTGTCCTACCTTCTATCAGGGAGCTGACCTAGAGTTTTCAACTGAGAGGATTACATGGATTTCTAGGAAAATTTTCTCAGGAAGGAACGTCTCCAGTGTTCAGCTTTCATTTAATTTCCCTATGTAATACAAAGGTTCTGTTTCTGTTTTAATTCTGTTGTTCAGGTTTTGAACGTCCATCTCCTTAATTTCATTGGTTCCCATATGACTAGAAGACAGCTACTCTCTGAAGACCATGGTAGGTGAGAATATCTTCAGCATTCCAGTTAGAATTGACTGTTTATTCATGAGAGATGGGAACCAAGGCCCTTTTTAATGAAAGGTTCCCCAAAGTTAAAGATCCCAGATGGGGTTCTTGTAGTCTTTTGTGATGATGCTTATCAGTAGATGTGGAATCCTTAAGAAATGTATCTTTTTCACAATAGGATCTCCAATTCAGTTGTGCTAAACTGTAATCCTTACTAGGATAATCCTGGCAGAACTAATGAAGACTGATACATTTCCTGCCCTCTGATCCCTGGCATGCCTTGTTTTTGGGTTACAAATGATCAATATCCTGTTTTTGTTATGCCATGATGAAACCAAAGGGCCTAGTCCTTTGACAAAATTTTCAAATATAATGCTGAAGGACTTTCCAGTCCTTTCCCTAGGGAATATACAGGACTACCTGCATGCAATCCTACTGCTGCATGAGCAGGTTTGTCACTAAGCATACTTCCCAATTGTACATACCTAGTTTTGGAGCAAATTCTGTTGTTCCAGTGTGTTTTACTCAACTTTCATTTCTATGACACTTGTAGTATTAGGTCTGCTTGCCTCAGTCATTACTACAGTTTCTCTCTTATTTTACTTTAATGACTGTTTCTTTGTTTTTCTTCCTGTTCCCATATTCACTCCACATAATGTCCAGTTAGACAAATTTCCCTACACACTCAAAGGTAAGGACCCTATTTCTTCCTCTGGAGTGAATAGTTAGATCCTGTTTTCCTTTGTGTGTCTGTCTTGTCCAGATGCCTTTCACAATCGCTTACTAAGACCTACCAGAAGTATTGTATTTGGGGGTGTGCCCAGGGGAAAATACTCATGCTCTCAGTGGATTTTAAATATTTCCTGGTCTCCTTGTTTTTGTTGAACATAATCTAACACAAGCTTCAAATATATGTCCAGAACAAAACTGGACATTGAGTTCACTCTAACTTCCATGGCGCAAATTCAAAAAGTTGTTATGATTGAAGGGAAAAAATGGCAATTCAGGCAAATATCTTTCTGTGCAATTAAGCCATACCTCTAGATTGTTCCTGGCACAATCAGGAGCTGGAAACCTCTGTTTGTACTGAGAAGAAACCAAATTTCTTGGTATGTCTCTTCTCAGACTATGAACAAACACTTTATGTTTACTTTGGATTCTGTATTGTTGATTAAATGAAAACTGAATCTTTCTAAAGACACCTTCTTGTCACCTGAAGTTGAAAACCACGACCTTTTATTGTCACCAAACAGAAAGCAAAACCACTGCATGAAGCAAGACAATAAATCTCCAAGATAAATTAACTTCAAATCCAAGTTTCTCCTACATGAATCAGTTTTGTAAAGATACCAGCAAGTGCCAGAATTCAGGTATACATTGGTATATGAAAATGGCTGATCTAGGTGCAACCCATTCTTGTCACTTGCCGTTATAAAACTAAGCTTTTAATTTCAGGAAACTGTGGAGAAATATGGTGCAATATTAGCTTCCAGGTGATAGCAGTGAGTGAAATGAATGATACCTACATGTGAAGGGATACAGAAGGTTTTCCAGGACAGAAATGCAGAAACTGGTCACTGAGTCACTGGTAACTGGTCACTGAGATAACATATAAAGTCTGTTTCATAAAATCATAGTCTCATAGAATTATAGTCATAGAACCACAGAATGGTATGGGTTGGAAGGGACATTAGAGTCATCCAATTTCATTCCCCGCCATGAAAAGGGACTAGACTAAGTTTGACTGCTGTTGACCCACTGTATATAAAAAAGAAAATAAATAAATAGCTCAGAAGGCACTAGTAGTCTTCCTAGATGTCCAAGTACATAAAAGTTTGGAACTGCAATGGAGGCACAAAACCAATCTTGTTCAGAGTCTCAGTCTCAGACCTTCTTGTTTGTTTGTTTAATCAAACATTTTTTCCCCTCATTTGTTCAGTACCACTTTCCTAATTTTTGTCTCATGAATTGCCTGGGCTTTTGGATACTGAAAATCAGTGCTTGATCTCACAGCTTCACAGCTACTGAAGATAATGAAAAAGTTTCCCATCTGTATGGCTAAATAAAATAATAATACAATAACCTTTACTGCTAGAGGGCTAGCAAGAGTTTTTATTCTATCTGCTATTTTATTTCTTGCTATTACTAAGAATCTAATTTTCTATTTTAGTTCTATGGCTTCCAGACTCTTACATTAGTTTTGATTTTGGGTTTGCTTTCTCTTTTTGCTGTGATTTTATTTTGGTCAATTTTTCTTTAATCTTCAAAAATTCCATTAGACTTGACAGCTTCCATAAGTTCAGTCTTGCATTGTCCCCAAAAGAACAAATATTCTATTGTTTTTTCTGATACATTGATTTTCCATAGTTTTTTAAGATACCCTTTGGCTATTTTGTTTTTATGCTTAATGTTATGCATTCTCTCTGTGTATTTTCAAGAAACTCCCATGTGGGGCTGAGTGACTGTAATTAGTAGTTTTGATGTCATGTTCTGGGGCTATTAGCTCTCTGTTGTCAGTATCCTATCTGTAGCACAACGATTTATTGTTTCCTTTTGTATTTTTTCTTTCCTCCAGACTGTTGTTCTTTTCCATACTTTGGAGAGTAAGAGAGAGTTAGTGGGATCTCACTCCGTTATCATTCAATGCCATGTTCCTATTCAATTAATTCAGACATATATCTACCATAAAAACAGTGAATTGTTACTGTCACCTGCTCAAGCACTTTTACTTTCACATACAGCTGTAAGTTTGTATCTGTTCCTAGATTTTTCACACTGAAAATACACAATTTCTTTTTGCTATTGAATACACACCCACGATGTATCCATGTGTTTTGGAGGCTATAGCTCTACCCATGAACCAAAGAGACAGCAAAGGACAGCAATACTGAATTCTGTCTTACATGCTTCCTTCCTTTAATCCCTTTGGTGATGGATGCTGCAATGGAGAGCAGGAAGGTCATTCTGAGTAGTTTCTATGGAGAAGCGCAAAGGAGAAATGAAACTGCTCAGTAGCTTAACTAAGCCACGGCTGAGACCAGCCCCTCTTCCTTTGAGCATGAGGGGAAGAGACAGAAAGTTAGAAGGACACAGAGGAAAATGTAAATATGTAAGAAAACAAAAGGATGGTGGTGATGATGATAAGTTTTATAACCACCCCTAGAGATCCTGAGAACCTGATGCCTCCAGCAAACATTTCACTTCCCTCCAGACTGTGACTCGTGAAAATATGCCTGCACTCTGTTGGCACATTTATTTTCTATTCTTGATTGCATAATCCTGAGGTTGGGAAAACCGGAATAATAGATGCCAATGAAATTCAGTTTGAGTTCCTTTCATATGACTGTCACTAATTATTCCCAAAAAAGGTAATGTTAGTAGTAACTATATTTTTGCAGGCGGATATTTGGAGACATCGTTATACTTGCCTGCAGTTAGACTAGATAAGGTGAGATCATTAGAGAAACAGGTGAATATTTTTTTTTGGCACTAAATTTTGTGCTCCTTGTGGAACTACTACACTACTACACTAAAAATTTTAGTCTATAGTCTTATGTTTTTAGAAAGATGGCTATTAAACAGAGAGAGATTTACTAAAAATATAGTACCTATCATTTCTATGAGCGATTGAAATGGAAGGCCATTTGGAAGAATCAAGACTTCAAGATGTCACAAGTTAACAAAATGCCCATGTGGATAGCCACGACTCTAGCTTGTGATTGCAGAATCTGCTGAGGAGACTCACCATAATGTTTTGTAATGCTGAACCTGAAAACTATGGGAAATCATACAGAGGCAGAGAATACTCTCAAATAAATATTATGGAAGTTTATATACAGTTAATTCCAGCTAATACCTAGAATGACTCAGAGATACTAGGAAGTCCTAGTTATGGTTCTTAATTTGATGGTAGCAGCAAAATAGGGGAAGTTAAAGAGTGCTCTGTGTGCTACATTTCTTCTCCTCACTGCCTTGTTTCCACTGGTCTTTTGAGTATATTAAAGTCTACCATATTTCTATGTATCTTTGCTTTTGTATAGTATTTATTCTAGAAGAAGAAATGGTATATTGTCCTGGAATACAATGTACCAATACCGACTTACATCACTTAGTCATTTTGGAACACATTTTGTATGAAATAATACAAGATAAGTACATTACATAGTTATTTCTTATGCTTACAAAGGATTTAAAGTCATGAGAGTTTTCTTGTCTGGGATCAGGACCAAACTCTACGTCAACAAGTTTCCATATGGGTTGCTGGATGCCTTCTTGTACATCCTAAATACTTACGCTTTTTAAAATCCAAGGAAACAAAATATTTTAAAGCACTTTTGCTTCAAATGTGCTGTTGAAGAAAAGCATGAGAAAACACTGAAAAGAAACTGAACTGTGATGAAAGAGCCTCCTGTTGAACAAAATTGTTCATCAAGTCCAACAGTAGTAGAAAGTAAATGAAAACGTGACCTAAATCAGCAGCAGAAAAAAAGCGTAGACGTCAAGGCTGTCAGAAATGCTTCTGTCAGATTTTTGGCATAGTTTTGCCCTTATATTATATGTCTAAAATACTGTAGGTATGTTCTCAAAATAATAATAATAATACTAATAAAACTGTAGTAGACATTAAAGCTGTTCTTCTTGAAGCAGCAATAGAAGTTTAATAGAAACCATCTGTTACGATGCTTAGACTCAAGAGGCCATTGTTTCAGCTGGTTATTTTGATCTTTTTCTGTGATATTTTTAACAAATTCTTTGCAAAAATACTCTGTTTAAATAATTTCTGAATTAGAATGTCTGTATTTTCCCATGTTTAAGGGAGGAAAAATTTGATCATGCTGTCCTTTCGTTTACCTTATAACTGCTTATATGCTCTCTTATTCATCAGAATAAGCTCCTCCTGGAACCATCTGATACATTGTATTCAATGAAGTTTTACAGTAAAGTTTACTTGTAAGTACATCATAGGAAGCTGAAGCTTGCCACTAATATATTGTAATAGTCAGTGTTTTTCCTCTGATTTTTAACACTTAGCTCTATCTTCTGCTCAGTAATACGTATATGGGAGGGAGATTCAGACAGTAGTCAGTAGTGAGATAAACTGAAAGCAAAAGTAATAACAAGGATGCTTCCTTTTTCTCCCCATTTGTGAGAAGAAAGATGTCTTAAGACACTTTTTTAGTCTGTACTTTCTTTCTTTTGGGGGCCACCTCTGTGCATAGCACTGCAGTGTAGCATACAGCCCTCTGAAATAAGCCTTAACTAGTTCTGCTAGCAGCACAGTTCAGTGGCTAGAACATTTAGCATGGTAAAATGTCAGAATATTTTCTTGCCTCACACAGGTTTTGCAGAGAAGCTGCTTCACGCAAGAGAATTTTGTGCTGCCTGGACTGCTAGCAAAGCCAGGGCCTGCTAATGCAAAGCAGACGCCGAGAGGTTGCAGCAGTACAGCTGTATGGAGGCAGCAAATCGAACGGTGGATAGGAAGTAGACTTTCCAAGGAATGAACAGAAGAAATGCACCAAGACAATTTGACTCTAATTTATGGGCCTAAATGAGAAAAGGAGCTGAATTCTTGACCAGCTTCAGGTGCATGAGTAAAAATTGTAACTTTATCAGAGCTCATATGCTTTGTCTGGTTCTACCCTAAAAGCAATCGATGTTTTGCCTAACGCAGTATCAGGCTTTTCACTGCATTTCTTGTACAAAAACATGTTCTCTGTTTACATTTAGGCTTGAAAATACAAAAGAAAGTATCTTTTTATAAAACATTATCTGCGTTCTTGAATTCATAACACAACTACCATTTTAAGATACAACTACTAAGAGCAGACTCTAATTTGATTGAAAAATAATTTTCAAAGCAAAAACTAATGGTTTACAGATCATTAGCAACCTAGATGTTATGCTCAGGACAACATGCAACATATGATGCTATTTCAAATTCAAGTTAACTTATCATAATTCTGTGTAGTGTTATGGGAATTACACATGCCATCCACCATAGCAGGGTTCAACACCAGGTTTCCACTGAATCAAGAAGCCGAAAGGTGTTTTTATCAACAAGGTGAGTTGTTGAAGCTCAGGCTGGGTGCTTCTATGATGGACTCCAAACAAAGAAATCGCTGGGCAATTCTGCTCTTAGCATCTAAGTTCCTCATCCCATCCTCAAGGGATAGGTTGGACCCATAGTAATATTAGGATCCATGATCTCCTTGGTTTTCTATTGGTTTGTTTTTAAAAAATTAGTATTTTTTTAATTTTTTAAAAAATTATTTCTATTTTTATTTTTATTTTTATTACCAAGAGGTTGTTAAGTGGTCATCATCTTATACAATGCCACATCCTCTTAGGCCGGCTTTGGCTGATCCTGTGGTTAGCTGTTTGGCATGTTGAAATCTGGGTGCTGTGGATCATATGCCATGATCTACGGGCTCTGTCTGCCCTAGCTATTACTACTGTTTAAACTTCTAGCTCCAAGTTTCGACTAACTTTGTCTACAACTGTAGGTAGACTGCAAATTCTTTTAAAGTTCACTTGAGTAAATATGTAGCTGCAGAGCTCCCTCTAGCAGAGTTCAGTTATTCTCAGTCATTTTATCCAGCTTGTCCTCTGAAGTGGTTCTATGACTGCTTTTCTCCCTATTTTCTTAAAACACATCTATGCTTCACATAGATGCTTTTTCAGAAGTTAAGGCTAGATATTCTGGAGAGCAAACATATTTTGAAAGAGATTTGTACAATGCAGGAACATTATTTTCATTCCAGACATAAGGGTTAACAAAAAACACTCTTATCTTGAAAAGATACCTGAAAAGAACTTTGAAATATGCAGTCACTTGTACCCTCCTGTGAACATGACAAGTGTGCTTAAAAGAGACAACTATGTTACCACCAAAAAATACAGATCACTGTTTTTCATTGTATATAAAATTGGAAATGGTTCTTAAGAATTTTCAAATTGGTAAATTGGGAAGGTGTCTCAACTAAAGATAATTGAGTTCAGTAGTTCTATAAAAGTTGTTTTTATACAAAATAGATTTAATTGAACTTTCACTTTTTACTAAATTGAAAATGGATTTATTTCACCAGGAGACCTGACTGCAACACTCTGTAACTGATGGCATTTGCTTTCTTAAAGGGGGTTTTCACTTTGCTATACAAATGCCCTTCATGATTTGTATTGATTAAAATACAATATTTTGTATTTTAAATAAAATACAAAATTTTATAAGATGCAACATATTTTCTTACAATCATCATCTGCTTGCTGCTTTATTTATTTTTCTTAATAAAATAAATTAAATAAATTTCTAACACAATCTGTTTTAAGACAGGAAGAAATCAAGCAAAAATTAACAGGATGATGAAAGATATCCAGAAGACTTTCAACCAATGTCACCCTGAAGCTCCGAGGAACAGAAACTGAGCAATCTCTGTAATATATGACTATTTCCACTGAGCTATTAAAACACACAGTTTATGTTTGAATACTCAGTAAAACAAAAGCAGATAATTTTTTTCAAGATCAAGCCCCAAGACACCTAGAACTTTATTATCTACTGCTGATCTTCTATGATGGGCATATCTCTTTGTCTAAAAACAATGACAGCAATTATTATTCTTAAATTAGACCAACTACTGATGGATATTAGGAATATAAACAATGCAACCTATTGATTGTTGTTAGGAATTTTAAATTAATCATTTGAAAGTTGGAAGTGAGATTAATTTCTCTAAAAAGAAACTTTTCTTTAGAAGAGAACATGCAGAAGTTTGACATAATGTCGTAAATGCCTTAAAATAGTATGTCTTTTGCAAAACTCTATAGTTTACAAAAGCAGGAGCAAAACTTCAGCAGCCCTCAAGCTGAAAGCTGGTATGCTAGAGAGTCACCACAGAAACCTTGCAGTACTTGTACCTATTAAAGGGAAAAGGATTTTTTCACTTTTTTCCTTTTCTTCCTTTTTTTTTTCTTTCTTTATATTTTTAGTTGTCTCCTCGTTCATGTATCACTTTTGCTTGCATTTGTGAATCACACTTCTTATCAGAATAGCCACTTGATTTTGTATGGTGGAAAGTATTTTAAAAAAAGACAAGTAAGTTGGAAAAAATGATGACGTGTTAAGATGGGCAAGATGACACTGTACTGTGAGCCACATCTGAACTGCATATTTGTGCTTTGCTTGTTCAGCAAGTGCAGCTGACTCTCTGTGCACTAAGGACTAAACAGTTTAGTGCAATATGTTCTGCAGTGCCTAAAAGTAGGGGAAGATTTTGCCCTCTAAGTAAGTCCTTTCTCTGAATGAAGCAGTGGTCATTCTCACTAGGTTTTTCATTGGTCAAAATGGAGAAGAAGAGGAACAACTTGCTCATTTGGGGCATTTCCACTACTGAGACAACCACTTCATAGGTCAGGAGGGACAGTTAGAGGTAAAGCTTGTTATCTGGCCAATTTCCATATAATTTCTTCCAATCAAACTATATCCTTGTTTGCTTTTGCTGTGCCTTCATCTCTCTTTCTCTAGAATTTATATTAAACGAGAATATAAACTATATGATCCTCCTAGCTTGTGAAACTACGTATGCTCCTTAAGGCACTCTAACCTTCATGACCTCAAGTCATGAAGGAATCAAAACTTATCTACCTTTTTAAATATCAAGTGGAATAACAATGATGCTTTAAATGCAGTATAAACTATATTTATCTCCCTTGTCAGAACTAAGCTAAATCTGAATGCTCAGTTTTCCTCTGAGCAACCACTGGTTTAAAGCTGAATTTAGGATTTTGATTAAATGGAAAGGGTTCTACCTGTGTAAGTTTTTGCCTTCACAGCCCCCAGCCTGAATTAGTACGAGGCTTTCTGTGCTAGAACACCTGGTTACAAAGAAGGAAGCTATTTAACCAGGCAAGGGACGCCACTCTTTGAATTCAGCACCTTGCAGATTGTATTTTAAAGCCTCCACCTCTTCACCCACATCCAGGTTTCTTCACTGCTTTGCAAAAATTATTTCTTTAGCTCCTTTTTGCATTTGAAATAGTTTTCCAGAAGAGATGTCTTTATTTCCAAAGATCAAAGGAAGACCTTCTTCTATGATGAATGAGGGGATAAGTACAAAGAAATCCTGCTACATTTAGAATGAAACTGGAGGTTCTGCTTTGGCACCAACGTGCAAATACCAAACACAGGTTTCCTGAAGCAAAAAACAACCCACCAACATTCTCTGATCTGTATTCTGCAAGTATTCATCTTTTCCGGGTAACTGCTATGTGTTAAAGTATATTCTTTTTTTTTCTTTTAAACAGCACAGGCCAGATAGGCTTTGTTTAAAATATGCTGCTTTCCTTTTAAGCCCATCTTCTGAGTGTATTTATGAAAAATTTGTACAAAAGGTTTGTGCAAAAGAATAAGCCAGTTTCATTATCTCTGAAAAACTGTCACACTGATACTGATCTTGTTAAATCTGCCATGCCTAATTATATGCTTCCAGAGCCTGCTCCTCTCCTTTCCTTCACATCAAAATTAAGGTAAGAGATGTGAGTGGAAAAGTGCAGACGATCTTACTTGTTTATGAAATTACTGAATTTATAATATCTTGGGTCGATATTATCTTACCTAGCATAAATATTAAAAGAACTGGTTCTGCTATTTAGAACACTTGGGAGTGAGAGATCATAGAATCATGGATGTAACTTTAAACTCAATTTGTGTAGCTTTCAACAGATCCCTAGTTTATGTCTACGTGCTTTTTTCACCAAAAATTAGCATGAAAATATGCTTTTGTATCTTTCAGTCATGTAAGTAAATTAAAACTACAAAAAGGCTATGATAGTAGGACCTTTAAAAGTAGGGTTATGTACAACATAAGTGGATTAGTAATAAGCTATTACTTTGATGTTCTATCAGAAATATTTCTACTTAGAGGAAAACTATTAGATGTATTTCTTTTTATCAGAACAACTGCTAGTCTTTTTTGGCAGGATAACCACTCCTGTTTTTTTCAGTAATATAGTATCACTCTCAAGTGTCAAACAGTAATATTTATTTTATATACATGGAAACCTGTTTGCTTCATACTGGACATGAATCAGGCTTACATGGCTGTGTAGGCATGGAGGTAAAATCCTTGGTCTACAAGCTTTTACACTGGGAGAAAATTCAGGAGCAATCATGGACACCAGATTTACATCAGCTAGTTCAGAAAAAGTCTTTATAAGTAATTCCAAAGTTTTCTGACAATACATAGCATTTTACTGGAGAACTGAAATTTTTAGATAGTAATGGTACATAGCACATTCAATCTTCAGGGAGGTCTAGAAACAGAAATTGATGTCTCTTCCACAGTGTAGATCTTCGAGCTCTCTGTTGACTGACACTTCCTGGTTTTGGCCAGGGACATGATCACCATTGTGTGGCTTGTCAATTTGTTTATTTCTACTGCCTGACCTTGCTTAAATACACCGACTTTTGCAATTTTATTATTATCTGTCTCAGCATAATGGGAGAGAGAGTGAAGCAGAGATTAAGAATTACGAACCAAAACTTAGAACATCTCATACGATGCCAGTATTTTTTTTTCCACCTCTATTCAAGCAAAAGACTTCTAGAGAGTAGCTTGGAAACCCTTTAGCCATGTGTTCTTGGCTTTTTGCCTGTTTAACAGAGGTCTTGCACAACTTGTGTTTTATGTGCTGTCACCTTGATTTCTCTATATTTTAGCTGGTCTCCTGGTGCCACTGTTTGCCATTGGCCTGCCTTCAAAGCGAGTGCCTGTGGACAGTACTCATATGGTATGTAACATACCGTATGCTTTGACAACTCATGTGGTCTTAATGGGTTTCCCAGTTACAGAGGCTAAAAGAGCAAGGCTGCCTGTTCTGCAGGCTGCCACACAGCAGTTCTTATGAATAAATCCTTTAGATAGGAGAAAATAAATCATTTCTACAATGTTTGCTTTTTATCTGGTAGCTATAATGAAGTCTTTCTCTCCTGTGGCAAGTGAAAGTGCAAATAGGATATTCACACTGTCATCCAAATGAATAATGACTGGGAGACTAGTTAACTTCATTTCTAAGGTTTCATGACATCTTCAGTTCTTGCAGATAGGTAAGAAGCTGAAGGCTGATATCTAGAAATCAATGATTGTCTTTGTTAAGATCTGTTATTGAATGCTTTCTTTAAATCTACACAGAAAGAAAGGTGTGTTTCAGAAAGCAAGGCTATTTGTATGCCTCACCTTATGAAACAGCAAGGAAATTACCTTGCTGCATGGACTGCTTCCTTTGATTTACTTAGAGCTTTTGAAGTGGAATCTCATGATCTTCTCTGTATCCTCTCTTGTTTTACTTGACTTCATTTCCTTGATCAGTTTTCAATCACCTCTACACTTGCTTCTCCTGATCCTGGATCCATTTTCCTCCCTGTTGTCTTCTTTTTCTCAGTGTGAGTTAGTAGTATAATAGAGATACAGAGACATTGTTGCATAATAAAAATGATAATGCATCACTACTGATAGACTGAAGATTACACTGCAGTTTAACTGTCTGAAACTCTAGAACATACTCAGTTTTTTAAACATCTCTTGGAGCCATATTTCATGTCATACCATATTTGCCTGCATTGTCTTTCATATTATCATTCTCAGTCCTATATTCTTCACTCTTTTTTTCAAGTTTATAGGCTTCTAAGTTATACTGATTCCTTAACTGAAAAATAAGGGTCTGATTTTTTTTCAGAGGAGAAAATGCTGTAAATAGATTATGACAGTAATACCATTTAGCATCTAAACTGCGTATGTAAGCAATGGAAAGTATTTTTAACTCATTGTATAATTCTTGACATGATTGGTCCATTTTTCTGCATAAAACCTGAATAAATTCTGAAACAGACTGGCTGACTAGTAGGGCTGGGATAACTCGCTTATCAAATATTTTAAACTTACTAATTTAAACATAGCAGACATCTACCTAACATTCACTAATGAACTAATGTAGTTGCCAATAATTCTGGTTTTATCATAAATGCTCAGTTTTGTACTCAGTCCCAGACTTTTGCAGTTCCTACTAAAAATTTTATTTTCTTATAAGGTTTATATTCCTCCCTGCTGTCCCCACCTCCTTCAGGTGTAGGGGGATGTGTGGGTAGAGAGAGCATAAAATTACCTTGTTAAATTCCCTGATTTTGTTTCTGATATAAATTAGAAGAGGTTTTATGGGGTTTTTTTAAAATACAAATGCTACAAATGAGAAAATTATCCTACAGGAAGCATTTCCACCATTTTGATGCAAAATTTCTTTGCTCTTCTAACCTGTTCTTACCGTTTGGAAGAGGAGTTAAGTTTCATTATCTTTATTTTGAGGAAAGACTTCCCTCCACTCCGAAAATTTGTGTCCATTAAGCACATTTTTACTTTTTTCAGTAGTTAGTGTTTCCCTTTGCACTTTTAACATTTATAAATTATACTACAGTTCTAAACTATTTTTATTTTGAAGATGTGCTCTAAAAGAGGATTATTGTATTATTTTAAAATGTAATTGTCAAGAAGAACCACACAATGTTAATCAACAATATGAATTATTCTCCATAAGTAGCCTCTGCTACAGCATCTCTTCTACAATCTCCAAAGGCAAAGGTTTGACCTGATGATCTCAGAGGTATTTTTCAACCTTAATGATTCTGTGATTCTTGGAAATTAACAATTTTTTTTCCTCCAAAGATGACTTGCAGGTTTCAAATTTGAAGCCTTGCTCTTTTAAGATGTTCCAAAAATGGGAACTATTTGTTGATTATTCTGAAGTAGCCTGTTCCCCAGTATTGATCAGGTCACATATTTGCTTGTTAGATGATTCTTTTTAGAAATCTGAGGAAGCTCCACTTTGAGGGAAAACTTTATCTTGGGAAGTTGTGTGGAACTCAAGTTCACAGAGTGCCTTACTGTCTTTAAAGTGGTTTCAGCTTGAGTAGAATACTTTACTACCTTCCATTGTACAGGGTGAGCTTTATGTCAAAATGTAAACAACTGCCAAGCACCTTTTTCCTTTTTCTGAAAAAGGAATCACTAAATTAAAAGGATATTATAAAAGAGCTGTGAAAGCCTATTTAAGTGGTGACTTGGCCAAACATTCTAAATAAATAGAGTAAACTGTGTCTTGACAGCATATTTTTAGCTGTATAATACTATCCGCAAATGTGTTGATCAATATGACTTTGAGAAGTAACTCACAAGGCAACAACTTTGACTTGGGAGTAAATTTCACTGAATTACCTAAATTCAATCAAATCATAAGAAGTGGTGTGGCATAACGACATTGAGCTGCTATAGGCTTAACTTTGCCCTTTTAAAGTTGATGCACTTTAAACCAGTAAAGGTATTAAGCTCACAACAGTTTGACACATATCTTACTCAGCAGGTCATCTGATTGTACTATTGAGTTCAGATGTAACTGTAAGATTTACTCTGTAGTAAAAGCTGCTAAAGAGAAGTTGTTTGAAGTGGTCTTAAATACATATCTTTAAAATAAACCTTTCATTTTGAGCATGTAAATAACAGTATAGAATTACAGACTAAATGTTCAGAGCTCGTGAGCTAACAGACAGTGGAAATTCACTGTTCAGTTGAAGAGATAGGGAATACAACATTTTCTTAAAGGCAAAAAACTTCCTTTCATTCATGCTTAGGTGGAGAAAATTTGCAGCACTGGTTCACATGTGTCTTGCGCATTAGAAGATATTTTGTACATTCTTCTTTTAAACAAGTTTATTTATGCTGAGAATACATTTGCGAAGCACCCCAGAAACAGGAAGATGTGAGTTTCTATTTCTAATCTCAACAGACATATGACATGTGGCCTTAATTTAGTAAGCACCATTCAAAACAGAACGGATTTATTCCATTCATCCAGAATATTTTCTTAAGTTGTGAAAATTTGAAACAAATATACTTAAAGTTTCTTTTAAAATCAATGGTATCATCAATAGTTTATATATAAAGCATATGCAAAAAATAATTAATAACTATATCCTTGTGAAGAGGATTAGAGGTTTGTGGGTTTTTGGTAATAACTACTGGAGGAAATCTTTTACAGAATGCAAACTGAGGTAATCTCAAAACACTTTTTTATTTATAAACTTGTATAAGGTTTTGCATTTAAATGATTAAGTAAGGAGAAAAAATAAACCAAGGAAAGTCTCTTACTGATGGTGATGTTTATATTGCTAGAAGCTGATATTTTGAATTCAATACAATGATCTGTCCACACTTACCTTAACTCTCAGAAATAAATCACTCTTAACAGACAGTGAATGAAATGAGGGTCTGGGGGACGCAGGGATTCTGCCCTTGTTTATGTAAGGTAAGACAGCAACTGCAGCACAGATTTAAATAAAACCATGGGTGAGGGGTGTGGAAGTCGAAGAATCATACTGATATCTTCAAAACATGGCTTGAGATGTCTATGGTTTGTTATCAGTGACCATGAATGATCTTGGCATACTGAAGAAATGAAAAGTCAGCCTGTGGTGGGGCCTTGGAGAACACTTGCCCTGACAGTCCTAAAAGGACTGATGGCACAGTTCTGTAAATTTAACAACAGGGACGACTAAACAAAAGGAAATTGCCAAATCTCTGTTGATTTCAACAAAATTAGGCTGATTGATCCCAGTCACGAAGGACTGACGAGGACATATTCTTTACCTAATTTTCTGTTATTTTTTTTCTCATGTCAGTGAGATGGTCTGAATCATCGTTATATTTTACAAATTAACACATGCTTTACATTTGTGATTCTGCACAAATCCCTTGAAATGCCAAAAGGCTTCGACCTTTCAGATAAGTAATGTAGTCTTAAGAATTTACTGGAGCAAACTTAAAGTTTCTTTTCATTTTGCTTTTCATCAAGTTTGAAGACACTATTTCTTCCAATTTTACAAATGCATAGTTAATACCACCTCCTGTACCATATCTTCTGTAAAGTAAAAGTATTTTGCAGAGTTTTGATGGCTTTGTGATTACGAAAAGAGTCTTTTGTAGAGTACATGTGGATACAATATCATTCTCTCTGCAAACTAACTGCGGTATGAAAGAATTGTTTTGTTCCTTTAATTCTTATTCTCTTAGACAGAGGCTTCCCTGCAATAGGCTCACAGTGACGACAGTTAGCATGTGGTAGGCTACAATATCATCTACCAGCATTAACCTATGACCAGACTCTTTGTTAAAATTAATGAACACCAGTAGGGGCTCTATTTTATAGTGCACTTTCCCCAAACTTAAACATAGAGAACTTCCCCCTATATTTTTACTTTAACTATTGAAACAATAAAAACAAAACATAAAATGAACTAAAGAAATGTGTTGCAGCTCCATGTTGACTTTAGCTTGCCCTGTATTCATATGTGGAGAATTATTGGAAATGTTCTTTTTTCTTTGGGTGGTGATAAAGTCAAACATATTAAAGTCTTTCTCAATTGGCATTTCTTAAAACATCTTTATGCTTTGCAGTTTGTGTTGAAAAGGCAAAATTCTCCTTACCTTACTGTCAAAAACAGTGTTTTTGTCTTTATAGTAAGATTACACACATGAATAAGAGAAGCAGAATTTTGTCCAAAGGGACCAACAACTTCAGCAGACTGGAAACAGTTACAGCAATTTACAGTTTTAAAGTAAGCACACTCACATGCCATATCTTTTAACCTTATTCCCACTTGTTATCCATTTACGTATTTTGTGATGTAACTGTATGCAGAGTAAAGATCCTCTCTGTGTATTTTTACATCTCGCCTATACATTCTGATTTGTTATAACAAAAATAAAATCAGAATTTGTACCTAGTATTTTCACAGGAGCTTATAAACCACATTTTGCAGCACTTCCTGATCAGTTGTAAGGAGAGTTTTTGCTGTGAAAAGGCTGTAGGATTTGGCCTATTAGCTAATTCCACTGTAAATTAGTACATATGTTGTTATTTGCTTGGAAAACAAAGCTTCCCTTGAAATGCATTTTAAGGTCACCTAATTATCAGGCAAATACCAGTTTGTAGCTCTGAAAAACACCCCTCTTCCTAATCAATTAATCTTGTTTTCACTGAGTCCCTCCGATTTTGCTTAGTGTTTGTTGGCTTGAATGCCAAAAAAAAAAGAAAAAAAAGAAAAAGACCAGTGTATGATAACTTTTTTCACCTATAAAATGAAACAACTAATCAAAAATACTATTTGGAGTCAGCTGAGATTACCTGTCCATGCAGCATATGTTTCAAGCAGCTATTGAGCACAGCAGAGACAAAAGTCAGCTGCATTTGGCTTCTGTAGAGTCTAAACGTGTTTTTTATTTGGAGCTGTAACACGTGATTTTTGTTTGTTTGTCTGTTTTGCTTTTCATTTTACACAACTAACTTCTAGAAAGAATTCTTGTAACTTCTCAACTTCCCCTCAACGGCACAGATGGTTTTCCTCACCGCACTGGATTGCTCTGCTTTCCCCTAAGGCACAGCAATCACCTTTGACACCAACAACAGTAGGCAAAGCAGCAGAAGTTATGACAAAATCCGACTTGTAGAGGGACGTGTTTACCTGTTGCTTTTGCAGTTCATGCTGATGCTAGATGTGCAGCTAAAGCTTTTTGCTCAGCTCCTCATTCACTCATTCCTCTGCGACAAGGGCCAGGGTGGAAAGTGATGGGTTTCCATGGAGAGCTAAGTGGTGGAGGCAAAAGGAGTTTAGAATCAAATTACACAAAACCAGGCAAAAGCGGTCAGTGTCTGCTGCTCCCTGAATTTAAGCTAAGGCTCTGCTGAGCGCCTTGCTGGCGACGGAGATGAGGGGAACCCTTCCTGCCGCCGGCGCGCACGCGGTGCGCGCCCCTCACGGACAGCAGGGGCGGGCAGGGTGCGAAGCGCCGTCTCCCGGGACCGCGGCCGGGGCTCGGCTGCTCGTGGACCCGCCCGGGCGCCTGCCCGCGGCCCGGCGGCGGGGTTGCGGCGGGGCG
>VWPU01015520.1:0-52093 GCA_013398955.1 Callaeas wilsoni | reverse complement strand
TCGCCCGGCCCGCGCCACCGGCGGTGCGGGCGGCCGCGATCCGAGGCCAGACTCGCCGGGCACCAGCCCCAGCGTGGGCCGTACGCGGAGCCCTTCCCTGGTACCTTGTGCCGCCGGCGGCCGCTCTCCGGTACCGCCTCGGTGTCCATCGAGCAGTCGGAGCCCGACTCGGCCCCGCTGCTGGTGCTGCACCGGGTGGCCTCGGGCATCTCCGCTCGCCGCCGCCGCTCCGCCACGCCGCGCTCCGCACCAGCCGCGCGCCCGCCGCGCGTCACGCTCCGAACGGCCGAGGCGCCCGGCAGCCAATGGACGGCGGATCCGGCAGCGCGGGGGCGGGGCCGCGCCGGCCAACAGCCAATCGCGTGCTGCCCTCGGCGCGGGACCACAACTCCCGGCGTGCCCCGGGGGACAGCGCGAGGACTGCAAGCCCCAGCGGGCCCCGCGCGCGCCGCACGCTGTGAGGGGGCGGCCGCCATGACGGGCCCGCCATGAGGGCCAGGCCCTGCCCGCAGCTGTAACCCAGGCGCCTTCCCCAGAACAAGTCCCCAGTAGCTTTACAAGCCGACGACGTTAGCCTCCAGAACTACCGCAGAGAAGTGCTCAGTAGGGAAAAGTCTGAAGTAGGAAAGGGCAGTGTGACCACATGACTAAGATGTAAAAACCACAAGCCTGTGGTGATTTGCAGCATCAGCCCAGCACAATCTGCTTGTAGCTACAGGGGTAAGTCAGGAGGAAGAAGTCAAAATTAGTCTTAGGAAGTAAAATCTGTGAAGCAATCCTGACAGCTGCCAGGATGTCAGTTCCTTCTGGAATGGGAAGGTCAGGATCAGAGCAGGGCCTCTCCCAAAGCAGTGCCACTGGCCTTACCTGTTGTCTCCTGCCACCAGCACGTTTTCATTTGCAAAGACTAAACGCTGCTTGACAGGTACAAACACCAAGTAGACTGAGGATAGGTAAGAGTGCTGCAGGACACAGTCAGAGAACCTTAGGATGGAAGGAATTTCTGTAGTAACCAGGCGTGTGTCTAGTTCATTTGCTTTGTTTTCTAGCAGGGAAGGTGAAGCGTGCGCTAATTTCTGTGGCAGAAGTAGGAAACACTTTCCAGAATTAAAGTGTAAAACAGCCCTGTCCAACTGCGGTTCCTATTAGAGCAACAGAAACCCTTTCCAGGTCAGTGGTGTGATCCGAATGAAGAATGCCAGTTCTCACTTTCATTATCACAGGGACACACAAAAAATAATTAAATATGGGGGCAAACAAAATACACATGACCTCTGCAAACACTATTGTCGAAAGTTTTAACTAGCACCTTTTGACTTAGAGACAGCCTCACTGATGTGACCGGCTGCATTTACAGTATGGTTACCTTGTTACAAGGGGAAAGTTTACAAAGCTCATTAAAAAATAAACAAATATTCACGACCAGAGTTAGATGAAGTAAGGAATTTGTTGCAATTGTCCTTTCACTTGTCCTCCTTTTTGCATTGTTATTTATACTTCTAGAATTTGGCAGGAAGCTTCATCTTCTTTTCAGTCCACCTAAAATAATAGAATTATTAGAAGTCAGACCTCACATTCCAAAAATGAACTGAGCTGGCTTAGCTTTTAGTACCACAAATGGCATCAGTACAAACAGTCAAAATGACCCTCTGAAATACGTTTTGCTAAAGATTTCAAGTCTTCATGTCCAAATAATGCACAGGAAATGTGCTTGGAAGAGTGCACAGCCAAGAGCTGCTTAAGGGAAAGATTAGCAGTTACCAGAATTCCCCTAGAAAGTGTCGTTTGTGGTTTTTTCTTCATCTACTGGCTTCTCAAGGTGACAGTACAAATCTAATGAGCACTCCAATGGTTTACTTACAGTTAAATACCACTCATTTAAGATGTTAAGAATATGTGTTGCTGTAAAACAAATCCATGTGATTTTTAACATAAGTTCTTGCCAATTTAGTTAAGTTTTGGAAGTCTCCATGTACAACTGTGTAAAAGATTGTTTCACACCAATTTATTTTCCATTCAGGGATTTTCAGGTGTAATTACAGGGAGAACACACACTGTGAAAGCTCAGGAGATGCGCACATTCTGTCTGTTGTGAGAAAGTCAGATGGTATTTTTTAATTTCGATTTCTGCTGGGTCTCTGTTCTTTATGTACAACTGAGAAACTATGGCAATATCTAATGTCATATGGGGAGATCCATGTGAGCTTATCAAACACCGTGGTTAACACGGACTTTATCAAACTCCATGTTTCTTAACATTTCTGCCCTTGGCCATCTCCACTTGCAGGACAGAGCTCACATTTTCTTGCCTCATGAAAACAAATGCAAAATACAAACAGCAGCTTTTGTATGACTGATTTAGGGACAATGTTCATGTGAAAAGACTTAGTAGAACTATACAGTTTGAGTATTTCTGGATCATAACACTGAAGTTTTAAAAAATAATAAGAATTTTGTTGTTGAGGAGGGGGTTTATGATTTACTGCAACATTTCTGCCTAAATCTGATGGTCAATTTACAGATAAAATATCTTAGTTTCAAGTGTTTTCTTACCTTGGGGAGTCAATTCCACTGTCTCCTGTAATGCTGTGGTTTTCTGTCCCTTCCAAGTGTTTCTGTTCTGGGATCACAGGACTTGTGTTCTGAAAAACTAACTCTCTTTTTCCAAGAGGGTTTCTCTCTTCGATCTGCGAGCCCAAAGCACAGTGTGCTACTCCTCCTCCTTCGCCCACCTCACGGGTGAAGTTCTGCAAAGTGTCAGCGTTGGAAACAGCCTCGTCAGCATGGCAGCAATCTGCCACGGCTGAGCCCTTCCCACATTCACTGAGGCCAGGTTCTTCATCCTCTCCGTGACCCTTCACAAGAACCTGACTGCACAACCAGCTTTCTTCTGCGGAGTCTGGTTTTGGATGCTCTTTTGAGCCACCTGTTGATTGTGCAAAGCTAGCACTTCCCTTAGGTCCGTGCTCTCCAGAGTCGCGTTTATTTACGGTCGTGTTGCACTGGCCAGGGCAATGACTAACCTTAGAGGCTTTTAGGGACACAGCTGCCCCCAGCTTTTGCACAGCTGTGCTGCAGTCTCCTGTGTCTGAAAAGGCATGG
This sequence comes from Callaeas wilsoni, assembly GCA_013398955.1. Taxonomy (NCBI): domain Eukaryota; kingdom Metazoa; phylum Chordata; class Aves; order Passeriformes; family Callaeidae; genus Callaeas; species Callaeas wilsoni. The sequence goes on along the minus strand of VWPU01015520.1, from coordinate 48,991 downwards.
CCGGGAGGCAGGTGACATGGTGCACGGCCTTCAGAACTCTCACCCAGAGGTGACGAGTTACAGGTGTCACCGTCGTGTCCCTTTTGGTACACAATATGGAAGTTATCAGTAAATCCTTCACTTTCCAGCTCCACTGATCCAGAATGCCTGGCACAGTCATAGTTAAGCATAAGTTCACTCTTTTTGTCAGTCTTTGGTCTGTATTTCGCACCATTTTTTTGGGCCAGGTTAACACTGGCTGCGTAATTTGAAAGACGGACATTTTGAAATTCATTGGCTGTTCGGTCTAACAACTCACATACAGCATCAGCTTTGGATCTGCAATGCTCATCTTTCAGGTAGAATGGAAATTTTGCATCTTCTTTGCACACACCACTATCTTCAATGTAGGAGCAAGGGGATTTTTTTTTTACTGTTCTTTTATAGACATTTTCTTCAGAAATATTACTCTCTGGAAGGTATTTACTTTTATTATCTCTTTTCAGATTACTGCCTTGTGGATAACTATCATTTTCACTCAAACTGTCCTGCTTTGGTTGAAGGCCAGACCTCTTAGCATGCAGTAGGTTGCTTTGCTTAGCTTTGGCAGCCTCACTTTCTGCATCCAGCCGTTCCGTTTCACAGCCAAAGGGTCTTGAGGAGGCCAAGGACTGTGGCCTTTGGAAAGCCCTTGCTTGCCTTTGAGTCCAGCACTTCAGCTGACCGTTAACAGCACCTTGGTACCCTCTTGCATGAAAGCTGCGAGGTCTCCATGGCAGACCCTGAAAAGGATTCTTAATCTGCTTCTTATATATCACATGGGATTCCACTGCTACATCAGGTGGCTCTTGGTTTTTGATGGGCACTGAAATGTTCTCTTCCAGTTTCACATTTTGGGATATTAGCTTCTGTGTGTGCGATTTCCTGCTGCTCCTGCTAATCTGCTTTTCTTTCTTTGATTTGGTTTTCCTGGTGTGTTTTGCTGTTTTACTTGGTGCCTTTGGAATACAACCTTTTGAAAGATGGTTTTGCCTGGCTATTGGCACTTCAGCCGAGGTACCATTACTGATGTATTTTTTCTCTTTACTGGTACATTTTTGCTGCTCCTCAAACTTCTGCATTAATATTGTGTGTTTAATCAAATTATCAACTGTAAGAGTAGGGTTAATACGCTTGATGATTTCATGTTCAATATCACGTGGAATATTGTCTAAGTCATCTTCATCCCTGACTGGCCACTCCTGGGGAGGAAACTGGGCTGAAAAGGTGGAGTACTCCTTCTTGTGTTTTTCTTTTTTAGAACCACTTCTCCAGAAAAGGCCAAGGCCAAACATTTTGCTTTTCAGTTTTGCTTTCACAGATGTCCGGGATTTGATGGTGTCCCAGGAATGGTTCTCAGCAGATGCAGAGATCCCTTGAGTTTGAGTTGAAGGCTTCAATTCACTGCAGCCTCTCTTTCCCTGTCCATTAGATTCATGGCTCATTACCTGCCGATGTCTTTGATGACAGAGCATATTTTGGTCAGGGACACAGTGGCAGGATCTGTAACAGGATACTGTAGGAATGTTTTCTTTCACTAGGTCTGCACAGGGCTTAATGTTTACCAGGTAAGTGATGGAAGGTGATGAACAGCAACAACTGTCCTCCAACAGGACCCTTCTGTTGTCTTCTATGGTATCATTTGTGATAAAGTATGTATTGGGAGTCACAATGAAATATCCTTCTCCTGTATGATAGATTTTTCTTTCCTTAATTAGAGTGCCAAGGATATTATATAATATATTGTGGGAGGGCACTGCAATGCCTACAACAAAGAGACAGATATTTCAAATCACAAATAAGTTTTCAAATAAAATGGGTGCTGGCCAAAAGATCTCTCTCATACAACAGTCCCGAAATGAACCGAACATGAAATACCCAAAGCATGTAGGTAAAGCCAGCTGTGTCTCTGGTTGTCACTGCAGCACCACTGTGAGGGAGCAAGGCTGTTGTCTTTGTGTCTGTCAGGATATGATATTCATGAGAAAGACCTTCTGCCAGGTACAAACCAAACAACATCTTGTTCAAAGCATTTCCCTCCTGGCACGTTATTTAACAAGGGCTTTCATCACTCTCTCTGAAGTTTCTGGTGTAGCTTGGTCAGATGCCAATTTATTTCCTCAGTGAGACTGGTCTCAGCTACTGGTTTTCCATCAGGTGTCACAGTCTCAGAGTCCTTAGTCTAGCCACAGCTGATCTCCTGCCCACAAAATTTAAAACTTCCAGCAAGGTGAAAACAGCAAGAAATGCCTTCAAGACCCTACAAACTTTGAGTGTGCTACTTCTGGCTGACCTACAAATTCTACCTTGTGGTTATCTCAGTGCACTTACTGACTACAGCACGTTCCTGGCATGGTTCTGTGCCAGTTTGTGGGGTTGCATTAATATTTTTCCCACTGGTTAAAATGCCTACTGGATCAGCCTGTAACATTTGCAGAGCTGTAAGGTTAAGAGGACTCAAAAGAAGCAGCTCAGTATGAAACAAAGCAGCCTCCTGAGGGGGCCATGATGAACTTACACAAAGTCTCAAACATATTAACACTTTGATATTGCAGATCAAAGGGAAATGAGATATTTTTCAGATGTATAGAAAACATGTAAGGGAGCCACTCCATAAGAATCACAGAGGAAGGGACCAGAAGGATCATCAAGTCCAGCTCTTAAGTGAATGGCCCATATGGGAATCAAACACACAACCTTGGCATTATTAGCACCGTGCTCCAACCAATTGAGCTAGAAGTGAAGAACTAAACATCACTTAGTGTAAGTAATATGCTTTCAGGAAGGAAAGGGCTAGAATATGACCAACAAACCTGAATTTGAGGCTGGTTATATTTTTTGATAGCAAACACCAGATGCAGACTGCTACCCAGTCCCTTTGCAGTCAAAGTCAGCTGTGTTCCTGTCTCCTTAAAGGAGGACTTAGAGTCTCTGTGATCCAACAGTCTATTTTATGCTGTTCCATAGCTGGCACCTAAATACCACTTCTGTGCTTTCCCACCCTCTGGAAAGGGCATACTCTCAACACACTACTGCTCTCAGTTCCCCCTTATTCTCAGATTTATTAAAATCTGTGAAAAGGATTGCATTCAAGTCCGTGTAGTGGCACTCACAGGTTGATGAGAAGTGCACATTCATGTATTCTACCAGTTGCCTGTTAACTTATACTCCTTCACCTGGCCAGCTTTGCTTGTAAACACCCAGTGATCCCTTGTCCAGTATCAGAAACTCAAGCTTGATGATACAGCCACTTTTTAAAGGAGGGAGAAACGAACAAGTTACCTGGATAATTTTTCACTAACTGCTCCATTAAAGTTTCCTGAGTGACCATCACATGACCTGCATTCATGTCTGATATGGTCCGGCATATTCCTTCTGCCAGAGGAACGGAGTGTGACTGCCACAGAGGATTCATGAGAGCTGTGGTCACATCACCTAAAAGAAAAGAAAATTATTTGAATGGAATAGTGTTTCATTTTTTCTATTAGCTGTGAAAGATTTCACGTGAAAATTTCCCTTATCCTCAGCTAATTTTCTTTGGCGAATTACTCAGAAATATTTCTGAGAGGAGAGTAGTGGTGCTTGTACTTGTCAAGAGCCTTTGTAAGGAAACAGAAGGTTGCCTTAAGCATGTTAGTTTGTTTGGTATAAAATTCCAGCCAAAGCCATCATTTAGATTACTAAACAGGGAGCTGAGAGAGGGAATTATTTCTGATGACTGCTGATTTTTTAGAAGACTGCTTACATGTTAAACCATGCAGAACCTGTATTTCTTCAAGTAGCTAATGAGAAAAGGTCAACATCCAACAATCTAAGTATAAAATGTTTTCACCGAGTCAGAACACAAGGCAAAAAAAGACAAGTAATAGGCTTTGTTCCTTGTCTAGCACATAAAATTGAATAGAAATGGTAAAATGCCACTTTTAGACTGGGTTCTACAACTGGAGATTATTTAGTATACTGGGTAGAGAGCAAAAACCCTTATTATAACCGCATGCATTTTTTAGGCTACCTCACTATCTGTCCTGGTAAGAGACAAAAACATTGTCCCCGTTCTGCATGACAAAAGCAGAAGTTCAGAGGGGCAAGAGTGTGGCCCATCTTCCCCAGTAACTCTGCAACCCCAGCCCGGAGGGCTGAAAAGGGTTTTAGTCCTTCACCTCAACTCCCCATCCCTAAAACACAGATAAACTCTGACCTGTCCCCTTCCCAAGATAGCAAAGCCAGCAAGGACGAGCCCAGCCAGTACTTCTGACACAGTCCCAGTGAGTGATGTAGCTGAAGTAAGTATTTTCCCTGAAGCTGCTGATGACAAGGCACGAAGCAGGGACTCACCTGAGGTCTGTGCACACAGGGAGACAATGACTGCATACACCTTCTCAGACAAAACAAAAAACCAAAAAAACCCACCTTTCTTCTTGTTTCTAGTTAGACTAATGGGCTGTTCCCACGAGCAGGTGATGTTCTGTGCTCCCCTGTTCCGTGCTGCACAGAAAGCCCCCGGCTGTGCCCAGCTGCCAGAGCAGGCAGAAGGCAGCAGGGACTCCTGGTTCCTTCACAAGGCGTAACCCGGTGTTAAACACTAACAGGAATTTTCCCCCAAGTAAAAAGTGACATTTTAGATTAAGCAAAGTTCACATTTAACTAAACTGCAGTTGTCTATTGGATGACACTGTAACCCAATATTTGTCCTCTAGGCAGAAAACTACAACACAAACACTTCTCTGAGTAAATGAAATACACAACATTGCTTTGAAGAGCTTAAGTTGCTCTTGACCTTTGTTTTACAACTGCTGCTATATTCAACAAAAAGAACTCTGAAAAGAAAATCCTGGCATACAGTTTCCTCAGAGATGTTGCTAGGAAACTCCTTGCAGGTGCAGAAACCATTGCAAGCTTTCTTTTTCTATGGGAAAGGCCATCAGCACTCAGTAATGACTCTCGTGAATAGTTTGCTGTCTGAAGTCTCTGCTATGGGCGCACGGTCCTGCTGCCACTGTCACCATTTGTTCCTGCAGAGCACCAGACTGCTAAGGAGTAAAATACCAAGTGTAATTAAAATTTATTCATTATCTTTATAGTTATTATCTTGCTGTTGTTGTCTGTATCTGTTCTGCAGCATCAAATCCAGTTTCTCCATTCAGGGAAGGCTGTTTCAGAATAATATTTAAAACAAAGCATTAAGAAAAAGCTACCTGATACTGAAGGAGTTTTTAAAAATCTAAAACCATGTTTGAACACAAGTCTAAAATGACTGTTGCAGAGTCAGTAGTGCACACATGCTAACAACTTCAATATTAGGTATCATTCTCTCCTGACTTTGAAATAAAATCTGAAATTGTGAAAGCATGAATTAGATCATTGGCAACATTGATAAGCAATGTGGGTAAAGGCCCGGGCAGCACCCTACTAGTGTCTATCAAGTTCTTATTAAAAACTTTGTAGATTTACTTTCCATAGCTAAATAACTGTTGTTGCACTACAAATAGTCTCCCGAGTTTGTTGGAAATCCATAAAAGCTGCATCCCTTAGATTTGCACATGAAGGTTTAACAATTTGTGCAAGCTGTGTCTCATAGAACTGATGCAAAATCACCATAACACCATGCTCACTAAAGCTCCTTAGTATCTGTCCTTTTACAGCTCAAAATCCCCCGGCAGAATCCCCTGCCCACTTCCCTACCCTGCATAAATCTGATGACAACCACCTTCCTGCTGTCTCCATAGTCTTAGGAAGGCCTTGCTTACATCTTTGTGCAGGGAACCCGTCAGCAGTCAAGGAACTCAGCTTCTCCCCTGCTGGTTTAAACACAGTCCCACTCCCTTTCACGCTCTGCAGGCTCTGCAGAACCACATTAACTGAAGCCAATCTCGGCAGCTGGCCAGGGCTCAGGTATTCTTATCCTTCAGTTTGCTTTACAGGTCTGTTCAAACTCTGCTCATTACCTGGACACCTAAAACCCAAGAATACCCTTTTTGGAGCACTTATCGATCGCAGAGTGGGAAGTCATCTGTAATATGAGCATTGGGTAACAAAACTCAGCGCACAGAAAACCTTCTGGGTATTCTTGACTAGCACAAAGTGATTTTTGTTCCATCTCTGTAATGTGAGCATTATCGTTTTTCACTGAGTTGTTTAACAATTGCAGCATTTTTGCATCTTCAGGCTCTTCAGAAAAATTACATACAAGACAAGTTTTATCTGGGTGAAACCCAGGCTAATTCTGGGGAAGTGAACAGAGAGGCATTTATTACAACAGCACTCAATTTACTTGTTAAAAGTTCAGGTAAACTGCTCAGAACAATAAAGGGCTAGGAGTAAATAGATTCCAGAAAAAAACCAAAACATCTGTTGAGGCAGAGAAGACACAGCATGTGGAAATAGAAGATTGATGTCTCTGTTCTGTGGTTGGGAGAATCTATCGTGGAGTGGATTATACAAAAGATGCCACAGATCCTGTGCCTCTCTGCATGAGAGCCTTGGCTTGTTTGATGTAATTCACCTTTTACAGAGTTGTGCCAGGAAGATCATAAACAAGAGTAGTACTGCTACCAACTGCAAGGCTTCTGCTTTTCTATAGACTAGAGTGCATCGGGGTCACATTTTACAGCAAAAACCATGTTATAGTTAAAGACTTTTAAGGAATAAAATGTTAATAAGAACATCACAGAAAGTTGGGAACTGTAGCAAAACCCTTTTTGAACATTAATGATTTTACAAGATGTGTTCTTATTAAAGAATAAAAATTCTCTGTAAATTATAAAGGCAGTTAAGATTAACATTTTCAATTTTAAGTATATAACAGAGAAATTCTATTTTGGCACAGTACTCTGTACTAGGTCCTGTTTTCAGACACATCCTTTTACTGAAGCAAAGAGTAAATAGTTCAATTAAATGAAACTGCCAAATCTTGTAACGTGTTTAATCTATTACTGAAACAAACAAAAGCTCTCAGGAACAGCAAACAATATCTGTTGTTTGATTATTTTGTACAGCTCCCAGAGAAACAATTAAGTGTCGGTTTAAGGTCACCAACACTTCTTCAGCTGACATCAAAGAAACTACAAACACATGAAAATGTCGGATTTCTGTACCTACTGGTTCCTGCCAGGACAGACACTCCCAAATCAGGACATTTAGGCAAAGAGTGCCCTCCATTTGGTCACAATTTCTGGTTTTTACAGTCCCAAACTCTCTATGATTAACTTATCCTTACTAAGCTCTTATTAACTTTTTATTCCTTAAAACTTTCAAAGGATGATGCCATGCAACTTGGTAAGAAGCAAACAAAACCAACAAAAACCAACCACTTTTTCTGCCTTCCCAACAACACAAAAAGGCCTATTCCCAAATGCAAGTGTTATGAACTTTTGGAAATATGACCTCTAAGTGCTTTCTGAGGTTCCTACCCAAAAGCCATTATTAAATCCTTGCTGTAATCTTAGTGCTAATGGCAAACCACAGCCATAATTTCTTTCACCAGCTATTAAAAAACCCCACAGGCAGATATGGTGAAAACAAAGCAAGATGCAGGAAGAATAGGAAAAGCTCTCTCCTACAACCTCTGCCCAAGTCCCTGGATAGGAGCAAGTCACACAGCAGACACCAATACATCCAGTGTGGTACAGCTTTCCTTAAACTAAGCAAAGTGGGAAAATTTTTGCCACTGAAATGTGTGCCTCTGACCTTCAAAGAGATGAACCCCTTCAGCTCTCAGCAAGGCCACTGACGTGTCCACTCGGACGCTCCAAGAGCATCCCAGGAGCAGGTTTCAAGGTCCAGAGGTACTGTCTGAACACATGGGCAAGAATGCAGCTTCAAATGCACCGTTCAAGAGAGCACAGCCCGAGGTGTCCAGAGATCTGCGTTTCACCCACAGCTGGCAGAGCAGCCAAGCAGAACTGCAAAAGCACATCTGCCTCTGGGGCATTTACTGCATAACTGGCAGAAAAGTTCAACTACCAGCAACAGCACTGCAGATAATTATTTCTCATATAATGCAGCATGCTGACAGCTTTTAAGTCGGTTCACGTATGCATGGAACATACGGAGCACAGCTGATGGCAAGGGAGGTCATCTTTAACCGTTTCAGTGTCAGGCTGGGTCGTAAAAGACAGATTGATTCAAAAGGTTCATTGCAAGGAGATAAAAAATAACACAAAATTAAAGAGGCCCAAGCAAGTTGCAAAACAACCACCATGGAGCCAAACAACAGAACAGGGATAAACAAGCCTCTGGCAATGTCTCTGACTCCTTTAACTGTCCTGAGGTGCTGCCATCCACTGCTACGGGAATTTGACACGAGCACAGCTTTTCCACTTGGCCTCTTCCGAAAAACCCCCTTCGCAACCCTGGCATTTCCCCACTAAAACTGCTCTGCCTTTTCCTTGCTTCCAGCTGTGCCCTCTCTTCTGCAATAAATCTCAGAAATTCAAATAGCTCTTTAATGTCCAAACCTTTGTTCTAAGCAGCAAGCAGTAATGGGGGTTGGCTAGGTACTTACCTCTACAGTGAAAGCTTGACTATAAAGGCATCAGGATGAAGTTGTGCATTCCTGTGCCTGTACAGCTGAAGGTCAGCTCCAACTGCTGGAATATCCCTGCTGCCTCCTTTGCCTGGAAGTGTGCTGTCACATAAAAGGCGGCCATGGAACACATACAATGTAATGCTTGGAAGTAAGATACACCTATGGGCACCTTCCCCCTCGCCAGAGTGAACCGAAATTCACTTTGCACATTCTCTGGTTTCAGCTCTTACATACCCCAGCCCATGGAAGTCATGTACTAGGCTTGCAGAGGAGCAGCACCCACAGAGCTGTTGAAAAGAGAGCACAGCTCCCTGCACAGCTTTTCCAGAAAATCACGGATCGAGGGGGCAGAGCTCATGACAGCTCACTCCCAGGCAACACCTGCCCCAATCCCACCCTACGCAGAAGGAGCTGTCAGAGAGCTTGTGCAGCTGTACCTTCCCTTGGACCCAGGCCCCTGGCTTGGAGTGAGGACAGGAGCCACCATCACACAATGCAGCAGAACCAAGCAGGCCTCAGACCTTGTTTTAGGACAACTCTCACTGCAGGGAGGTTTTTCATTCAGCTGAGAACAAAGCTTTAATGATATAGGGGCAAATTCACACCCACCAGGGAAGCCTGGAATATTGATGGATGTGCACAGCCACTTTTCCTCCCCCTCTCCCTAAACGGATATCCGACCTTAAGGATGCCTCCGTTGCTAGAAAATAACCTTCTGCACCCTTTCATTAGGCTGGAATTTCTAGTCTATAGGGAAAACCAGAACAAAACAAACCAGTTTAGGAAATTAAAAGCAGCATCTTTACCACCACAAGAGGTCTCAGAGGAGTTGTTTGGACACTGCAGATTAAACAGCACTAGTCTGCAGTTCCCAAACCTGTCTCCATGGCTTTAGTGCTATAAAACACCCTTTCCATGTTTCAGCTCATCCAAATTTCAGCCAAAAGGATGTCACAACAGAGCAACCGAGCAACTCCACTGTATTACAGAAGGCTCAGTAAATGTTTTTTCACAAAGCCAGTTTAGCAGAACCCTTACAGTGAAGGTACTGAGTTGTTGAATCCCACAGACCAAAGTGAAGCCTCCAAAGGAAATTAAAGAGATGTGCATGTGTCTGTGGGATGTTGAAAATGTAGAACAATTTCGGGGGAAAAATAAATTATGCTGTCTATGAAGCACCTAAGGAATGGAGGCAAATTCAGCAGAGAGACACCAAGATGGGCAGGCCTGGAACACCTGCCCTGGGAGCCACAGCTGAGGGAATGGCTCTTGTAGAACCTGGAGAAGAAATAGTTTTGGAAGGACCTGACAGCAACCCCTCGAGAAGATGGAGCCAGGCTCTGCACAGCAGCGTGTGGTGGGACAATGAAACGCAGCAGCAGAGGTTCAGATTGGCTGTACAGAAAAGTTTTCACCTTTGAGGACAGCACNTTTTCACCTTTGAGGACAGCACAGCTGTGGAGCTGTACAGAAAAGTTTTCACCTTTGAGGACAGCACAGCTGTGGAGCTGTACAGAAAAGTTTTCACCTTTGAGGACAGCACAGCTGTGGAGCTCTATGCCCAGAGAGCTCGTGCAGTCTCCAACCCTGGGCACTTCCCAAGCCGTCACCGAGTAAAGCCCAGAGCAACCTGGTCTGACCCCACAGCTGACCCTGCTTTGAGCAGGAGGTAGGATAGGAATGAAGAAGTCCAGCAGCCATCTGGTTTGGCTGGAGCCGGGTACCTGTCCCTCCACAGCCACCCTCACCCCCCACCTCGACCACCCTGCTTTCTGTAACCCAATGCAGGGGCACTTTTGACCTCCAGGAGCTGTGAAGTTTTCTGGGGTTACACCACGTTAAGGAAACAAGGTTACACTTTCCTCACACTGGTAATGAGTCCATGCCAAACAGCTACCGTGAGAAAACTTCTGGTTTTCTCTTCAACTCTCTAATAAATAGCTCCTGTATTCATAAATTTTTTTGCATAACTGAACTCTGGATGTACGGGCTCATTGTTAGGGCTGGTGCTTTCCACAGGAATGGAGTGGACATGTCCTAAAGCAAGATGGCAATATAGAAAAAGCTAAAACTAGCCTTAAAATGAAGTCTCTGATTCTGAAACCATGTCAAAGACCACAGCGGAAGCACTATAAATGAATGCAATTTATTTGATTAACTTCATTATATTAACACAAACTCTTTTCTGAGACAGAAAAAATTAGGCCTGTTCAAATTACTCTGATTCTAAAAGAGCATTAAGGCAGTTAAGATCTGCCTTTTCAGGCTTCAAGGTGCAAGAATCCAAAAGACTGAGGATATAGCACAGCTCAGCCTATTTTCTTGAAATTTTTTCTCACCCAAAAGACAGAAGCAAGAGCTTTTGCTGCTGAAAGTCTTTAGCACCAAGAAATACACAACAGATAGCAAGTTCTTTCCAACTAATCTGCTTAGAGATTACTGTTTAAAAAATCAGAGTAAATTAAGCTGAATGGAGCTTATTATACAAAATTATACACTTCTGTTCAGTGGTACTTGCTAAACAGTGTGATTAGAAACTACTGGTGGGGTAGTGTGAAAAAGAATTGCATGCATGAATGCTTTTACAGATTACACCTTTCAGGTAATTCAATCTGAACAGATCTGGTGAACCCATCAGGATTCTGAAGAACATCACAGGCCCTTGTACCTTGCTGCTGTGAGTTCAATTAGTAGTTTGAATATAGCACTTAGAGTTACTGCAATACATATTCTACTGAGAAAGGGCTTTTATAATACAGGATTAACACCTTAGTAAGAATTTTATATAGAAATGCATTAAACGTGCAGGGGTTTTATCTGAAGTCAGTGGTAAGGACTAAATGCCAGCCAAAATTAGGTACTAAACATTATGAAATAATGTACATTTTACACAATCATTACACAGATAGAATTAGATCAGTAAGCAAATAATAGTAAGGTAGATAAAAAGCTTCTTCAAAGAGCACAAATGTTTTGTTCCCTTTTTCCTCCATAAAAGGCATCAGCAGAGTCACCACTGGAACAACTGTGATAGCTGCTAAAACCCAATTACAACAGAATGTGCAAGTTAGTAAGTTCTGAACCAAGTACCTTACTGAAAATAACTTTAAAAGTAGTGTTTGACAATAAAACAGTTAGAAACTCAGACTGTTCTTCGTGCTTGACAGGCTATCCACAGCAGTGCAAAATAAAGCACCGTTTTAGGTCATCCACTCTTTTCAGGCCTGATAAAAATAAAAAGGCACAGAATTCTAAATAATCCTGAACCATTCGATGCAAAGCATGACCACATGCTGTGAGTTACATTTCACAGAAGCCAGCACCATTGAAGTACAAAATTATTCTCCTTTGACTTGCAAACCTACATCCCTGTTTGTGGGGTGGGATGAAAGACACTGGAAGAAAGGGACTCCGAAGGAGAGGAATCCCATGAGACACATCCCCAGCCTCTTGCTGAGCTGCCATCCTCATTACGGTTCTGTGTTCCTGTGTGTAACTGCAGTGCCTGACAAACAATATCCACTCCAGAGTCACGACCTTTTGTAGGCCAAACAGAAATCAGCTACTCACAAGGCCATCATTTCATCTGTGGCTCCACTGAACATGCAGCAGAACCGTGCTGAGACTGACATTCACTGCTGTGAACAAATTTAAATTACTCAGATGAAACCAAATCTGTCCTAAAAGCTTACCACATAGCTTTGGGGTGTGAATTTGTCTCTCATTTTAAGCAACGTTCAGAATTGCTAGTAAGTAGGAAATGCTCAAATACCCAGCTGTAGATGCACTCCAGGTGTATCAGTGCCACAGGTGGCTCTTCAAAACTGCTCCTGAAAGCTGGTACAAACATGCAGAGAAGCTGAGCACGAGGACCTCCACGGCCAGGCAGCCATTGCCTGCTGAGATCACTAAATAAGTTACACCTGGGAGTCGTCACCCAGGAACAAATACCATTCCCCAAAGCTGTGCCAGCTCTTTGAGAGGTTGTTACAGCCCACAAGTACAACGGACGTTTTGCTCCTTACTCCTTAAGCTGTTGCTGAACATTTTCAGGAGATTCAATTCCATCCCTCTCCTATCACGAGGGTTCTGTTTGAATACCAAATCGGCTTCAGGGACTATCTGCCCATTTTTAGCTGCTTCTCCTCTCCTTATGTTCTGTGGGAGACTCACACAAGGGAGAGTGAGGAGCTAGACCTATCAGATTACTCTACAAATGCACAAACAAGAGCACAAAACAATTCCTTGTGTGATCTCATTCCAGTTCATTCAATACCTCCAGCAAAAACGTATAAAACTTGACACTTCACAGAAAAGTGTACCGTCCTTTCAATGTCACTCTTCAATAGGATATTTCCCAAGAGATATAAATTTCCAGCCTGCAGCAGAGCCCAGGAAGCAGAGACCTCATTCGAAAAGGTGACCAGCACATTACCTGTCCACAGAAAAGTCACAGTCTGCATGCCCATCCCAGCTTCAGCCTAAATGGAAAGGAGAGGGCTTTCTTAGCTTTCCTTGTGAATGATTTGTAGCCCTGCAACAGAGATGCTGAACCGACAGCAAATTCAGCCTCGAAAGGCTAAGCAAAAATGTTTCATTTTGATACTTTCTCTTCTACTCGATAGGAATCACAAAGAGGGAGTTGGGCCGTTCGGGAACTTGGAAAACGCTGCTGTCACGAGAGAAGGCAGGCTGGGATGACAGAAACCAGCTGGTGACGACCAAGGACCACAAGCAAGCAGCTACTGAGATGCATTCTCCTGGACTGTCACCCCAGTTTCTCTCTCCAAAGGCTCAGGAGGTCAGTGCGCTCAAATCGAGTATTTGTAATTGTAGCTAGCTTCAGCTGAGTGCCCTACTCCTCTCCCCCTCTCCCAGCGGCGGCCCTGCATGCATCCCCCCGGGCTGCACAGGAAAGGAGGGAGGGAGCAGTTTGCCCCTCGTTTGGTGAACAATTGACTGAACAGCTCAGCTCAGCACGGAAGATGGCCCACAGAGAGATGCTGGCATTTCCATGGAGTTTGCTCAGTTATCGGATCAAAAGTTTACTAAATCAGCTCCTGCTTCATCCTCCAATTTTATTTGCCGTGGTTTTCCCCTTTTCTTCCCCTCCATCTCCCAAGGAGAATATAAAAGCTCCTACCCAGTGCTGGGTGTACCATGCACCCCATGAGATCCCCATCAGAAGGAGCTGGAGAGACATTTTAGATTTTATCTGGGAATAAACACAGCAGGGCAGTTTGTGTTATTTATAAGTTTTGGGACTGAATTTTCCTGTTATTTTACCAAACTTCTGGTGACTAGTATCAGTCAAGGTGTAGCCTGTTCTGTAAAGTCAGGATGCCCAGCGCCCCAGCGGGTTTCTCTAGAACAAACCTCGTTTGATCTGCTGGGATAAAGAGCAACAACGATTTGTGGGACCACAGTGCCTTCTGATGACAAACAATAGCCAGGAAGGCTCCGTGAGATAAGCAGTGAGGAGGAGTTCTGAGTGCCGAGGGCTTTAAACCCAGCGTGCAAGAGGGTCTGGATAATTCTTCACCGAAATGTGACTTGGCAAAACTAACGCTGCAGTGCCGCATGCCCGTCGCTTCTCACCTATTGCCCAGCAAAGAAGCGGTTGTGGATTTAAAAGGAAAAACCTCAAAAGCCTTGGCTCATTATTCTCATGAGTCTGAAAACTCATCCCCAACACTTCTCGTGTACTACAACCAAGGATAAAGACACTGGAGGCCAAGTGATTCCCACCTCTGACACCTGGTACACCCAGATATTTGTGAAATTTCACCAAATGCTGCTGGAATTTGCAGATATTGCTATTGCTACATGTGCTGCTTCTTTCCTAAGAACCACATTGCTTGGCTCCCAACATCCCAGCCTTTAGTCAGGAAGCATGAAAACCCCAAGTGGCTTGAATTTATCATTATTGCAAAGAGTTACATGAGAGCAGGTAGATTAAAAATGCAGTCAAATCTCTGTGTAAAATACAGACAGCAAATGTGATACCAGTAACTTCATTTTTAAATACTGTCAATTCTTAAAAAACAAACAAACAAAAAAACAAAAAAAAACAAAACAAAAAAAAAACCACCAAGAAAACATTGTCCTTTACATTTTAGTTGTGTAACTTGCTGCTTGCTTTTCTAGAGCAAAATATATGTAAGAAAGGGGAGAAAAGTAATGCAGAGCAGAAAACAGCCATTATGATGACTTTTGGAAGAGAAGGTATAGAATATATAATTTTAAATCAGAAAATTACCTAAATAAAGACATTCACATAGATTTTTTTTTTCAGTTAAGCTTCCAGAAATTCAAGTAAAAGCATCAAAATGTCACTTCAACATTAATTGTCTGAAAAAGTGAAATTCACAAAGACAAGTGAGAGAATTCTAATTTGTAAGAAATCCCTTTGTCTGTTACTGCAGCAAGAGGCAGGACAATAGCGGAAATAATCTAATTAATTTACCGAAGTAACTTACATTTGTATTCAACCAGCCATCCTGTGCATCAGAAAAGAGGCTACTGGGAAGCAAGGATGTAAAAAACAATGGAGTCGAGTTCTTTAAATCATCTCCAGGAGACCAGCAATAACGTATAATTTTTCATCAGTGATATAAAACTTAACTGTAGTAGGAGATAACCATTCCCAACGTATCTATAGATGTTACTGCTTTTTAGGTGGAGACCAATAAACCACTCTTCTTCCTTATAACACCTCTTCTGAATTGAGTTAAGAGGTCAGCAGGTTAATTTGTGATTAGGGAAGATGCACTCCAGCTGGAGTTACCAGATGTTACCAGTTCGGGGAAGTTATCAGTGCCCAAGAAATGACTGATGAAGAGAGAAATTTTCTTGTCAGAAAATGGGGCTGCAACAGGGAGTAGCTATTCTATACAAATTATTGGGAAAGAAGGGTAAATACCAGAAATAAGAAAAAAAGAATGATGTGGTTTAAATTAAGACAGTGTTAAGAAATAATAAAGAGGTTGAGCTGGCCAAGGATGACACATCAGATAGGCTAGGCATCAGATATTTTCCTGTTAAAAGTTTTGAAACATAGCATTAAAAATTCCTCAAGTCTCCAAAAGTTGGCAATTTCTTTTGCTTCGAGAAAAAGTAGTTTTGATTTCTTTCTTGAAGAATTGCTAGTTAGCTTCAACGAGAAGCTTTTGTGATCTAATTATATCCAGTCCTGCTTGAAATGAGGTAAAATGCTCTTCTAGCTTAAGGTATAATTCATCCCTAGAGAGAGGATTGCAGAGCTACAGTCAGGGAAAGGTAAAAACAAACATCTCGAACTACAACAGCTATGAAAATCCCTCCTAACCTTTGGAAATGCAACTGAAAAGATTTGTTTGCCCCTCACCAAGTACCTAGCAGTTACTGTGGGGCTGAACAGAAGAATGTCTCCACTGCAGCATCTTCTGGCCTTTGTTAGCAGCATTCCTGGTTTGATTGTTGATGCTTCCTGTCCTTTAGTCTTGGGAAAGTTAAAGCACAAAGCGGTTCACATCAAAACGTTAAAGCTGATACCTGAGCTGCCACAAAGCAAGGACTGCACTGCTCAGGTGTCACTTACCTGCATTAGGCTCGATAATTAGAATTTGGTATTCCTATGGTACCTTCCCCAGAGAGCAATCCTCACTAACCGTGCCCAAACCACACAGAAAATTTTAAGAATTTCAGAGGACCGGGGGTATTGTCTCCCTGTGCTAAAGGTCGGTCAGACAAGAGTAGCCCTCCGGGATGTTCCGCAGGACAAACCGACACAAGCCCCAGGGGACCAAGAGTAAAAGCGACTCCAGGATTAATGACCCCAGCATACCGAAGGCTGCCCCCCCTCCAGCAACTGCAAACACCAAAGGGAAATACTGACCAAAACCAGTGCCCCGAGTGAAAAATGAAGAGCTGTGAGGCAGCAGTCAGTACCAGGAGCAGAAATTTAATCTGACCCACCATTATGATGCTGCTGAGTGTATTCTGCAATCACATTTCAGAGGACTTTTGGTGGCAAATTTGTACTAAGAACACTCGATAATCCCCAGATGTACTTTCTGTGTAGACCAAGCCCCTCATTGCAGCCTAGTCTCATTAGACTGCAGAGATCACTACAACAGTCAATTGCATATGTACTAATTGCAGGTAGCAAATGAAAACGATGGATAAATATTCACCAGTATGATGTAGTTAAAGTTAATATGAATAACTAGATATTTAAGGTAGCAATTTGAATGTATCTGAGCCTGATTTCTTCTTAGATCTTTCATCACGTCCACTTTTATAAATTTTTAGAAAAGGTTTAAAAGATCACTTCGTAAGGCTGCTTTTTTTTTTCTTTCTCCCCCTTTTTTTTTCTTTTGTGTGTGTGAACATTTGCAGAGGGACTAAGACTAGAAGCAGCTGCTGGCTTCAGACGATCCCATCGGCATTAGGTAGCACAGTGCCTTCCCGGCGGGCAGCCGTCACCCCACCCACCGTGCCGTGTGCCCTCCGCCTTTACCTTCTGCAGCAGCAGCACGCTCTGCAGCTCTTTCTCAGAGGACTCTCTGTGCTGACTCAATCCATAACACCCAGCCCCAGCCTTTTTTCCAGTGCATGACGCTTTGCTTAAAACGTCCATGAAGAATTAAACTAA
This sequence comes from Callaeas wilsoni, assembly GCA_013398955.1. Classification (NCBI taxonomy): domain Eukaryota; kingdom Metazoa; phylum Chordata; class Aves; order Passeriformes; family Callaeidae; genus Callaeas; species Callaeas wilsoni. The sequence goes on along the minus strand of VWPU01015520.1, from coordinate 31,811 downwards.
TTTCATCTTCCACTGGTTAGGAATGCACCTTCCAGTTCATTTCACTATCAGGCTCCAGACACATAACATCCAGCCATTTCTTCCAGGAAACATTACCTGCAACAAAATACTGGCACACCTGCTTCCTACCACATTTTTCCTAAATACGAGTGCCCAGTCTGCCTTGCAGTGGCCTCACCAGGTCACCGCTGACTCGGCTGCAAACCGGGCTATCAGCAAACGCAGTTTGCCCCAGCGTCCGACCTTTGGAGAAAGCTGCGCTGGTGATGCTCTGCTTGCTCGCCACTTTTCCGCCAGCCTGGCTGCGGGATTTTTGCCTGCCAGGATCTACACGGCCAGTCGCAAAACGCCACGGGCAGGAGTTGAGCTGCCCTGAGAGGATGGTTTGGTGCTTCAGCTGATGGCAGCTCAGGCTACTCTGCTCGACTCAGCCGGCAGCTCCGCAAAGAGAGGCTGTCCCCATCGGGATCGCACACGCAGGCAGCAACGCGGCTAGGAAACGGTCAAGATGAAAGCAAATAAATTCCGTGGCACCAGCTCTGTGCCTCTGCCACCGCGCTCAAGCCTTGCCCCAGCTCTCCGCTCCTGTCCCTGCTGCTCGTAGCTCCGGGCGGGGCACTCTCCCTCCAGAAAATCCCACGCCGGGCTTGAGGAACCTGCCTCTATTTTGCACTAAGATTTCACAGGGACAAAAAGACTCCCTCCCCCTTCTCCGCCAGGATCAGGGCTCTTGCCCTGTCTCAGATTACACTTCCACGAAGCGAGGGCTGGCAGAGCAGGCCAAGGAGGGAGCAGGCCAAGGAGCGCTCCAGCCCTGCCCTGCGCGCTGCTTACGCTCACTGGCACGGGTCGTTCCTGCTCTGCAGAGCTCTGCAGAATCCTCTCCTTCACTGGGCGAAGGCCTTGACACCCAAGGTAAGGGCACAGCTTGCTTTAGAACCCGGTGCTCACAGAGGGATCTGGTGCCCAATTCGGTGCGCCGTTTAGGGAAGTTTTGTAGGTTCTTATATTGCATGTTGCATTAGAATTTTTTTTTTTTATTAACCGTCTTCATTGAAAATAAGACGTAAAGTGGATTAATCTTCCTTTTCTTCAAAGCGTGAAGTAGGTAACAAAATTAATTCACTGCTCAGAACATCATCTGCACAGCCATCTCTTATCAATCCTACTTATTCTGAGCCACCGCTACCCAAAAATCACACTACAGAAGTTCTGCTTTTGTCCATGGATCATCAATATTGTACACTGCATGATCCTCACAAGTCCACTTTTGTACTGTCCAAACCACAAGACTGAAAATGCTGACTGCACATTCCTTACAAGCATATTCCTGGATCCCATGGATGGTCTGAGAATTTATAATGTGCTGCCATACATGTCACAGTCCTAATGGTCACTTATTTTTTCCTCTCCTTGTTATAAAACATCACCCCTCCCCCCGCCCCCCAAAAAAAATTTAGCTTGAACTAAGAAAATCAGGTTCAATATTGGTAAGCAGCTATTTTCATCTGTTTAGTCACATTATGTATGGCTTTCTTATACCGGAGGAGATACTTGACAAGGGCAACATTTTCTCTATTTACAAATACCCTGAAGCTGCTTTTGGAAACTCTTACCCAAGATTTTATAACTTGTAACATGAATTTCCTAATAGTTACATTTACAGTTATACATTTCATGAACTGTTTAACTCACTTGAATAGTACTTTGATAAAACAAGGCATGAGGAGACAAGCTGAAAAGGAAAGTCTTTTAAGGGAGATGTAGACTATCTCTTGTGAAACAGATAGGAGTCTTTCCAGGTGCTTAAGAGAACTTCCAGAATTCTGTTGTTTCCTATCAGAGCCAAGCTAAAAGTGTAACAACCCATCTACCCAGCGTGTAAATAGAGGGAAAATTGCCTACTCTCCTTTCTCTTGTCCCTGCACACGTGCAATGGGCTGCTCCACAGCAAAGGAGGTTGGTCTGTGAGACAAGTGTGATTTTTACACCAGCATTGCAAGGTACTTCTGTCTCCAGCTGCTCGTTTCTACAACACATGTGGCAGCAATTTCTGTTTCTTTAGATGCTGATCTGCTGGCTACCATCCAGCCCTGCTAAAAAGGGACCAAAAGTGAAGGCTGCAATTCTCCAGCTGTCTCTGCCCCTTGCGTGACAAAACAGGAATGTAACTGGATGACCCTGTGTCAGGAAACCCAAAAAGATTTAAGCAATACAGGGAAAAAACCCCAACTGACACTCAAACAAATCCTGTATACCACTAAAAAAGTTGAAAGGAAGTAATAAAGCAAATTAGTACTTGAAAAATATCTGCTGAAAAGCAGAGTGGGGAAGAGCTCAGGCTGGGATTCCTTGCGGTTTCTCCTCCTCCCCACTCTTCCTTTCTGCCCAGCTGTTTGTGATGAAATGTGAACAGCAGCATCCTTGCACTTGTGTCCCTCAGTAGGCTGAGGGGAAAACAACCTGGGAATCACTTTCCTATCCGAACACCTGGCACTGGGAATCTGCCACCTTGGCTGGAATCCAGCCTCGGTAATTTCTACAAATAAATATCAAACTGCAGCATGCAACAAGCAAATCTACCCAGCAGCATTATTCTGCTGTCCTTTTAAAGGGAAGAATAAAGAGAGCTGAGCTTTTATTTGACTAGATACAACAACTTGCAACATTACTGCATCACACCTGCAAAGGAACTGACTCTTGCACCTACTGTGGGGCACCTGATCCAAATCCTCAAACCGGTTAGAATTCACTTGTTAGAGACAATTTAAAACCAGCAGGATACAAGAAATCAAAAGCAGCATCACATTTTCAAGACAAGATCAGGTATTAAGATACCTAGAAATTCAAAAGCAACATTCTGAAACAGAATTACAATACTACCAAACACACAGTGTCAGGCGAGATTTGGTGTGTTCCAAAACTCTGTATTGTGATGCTGTGAATTGTATATTGGATGAATAAATAAGGGAAATTGGTTTTACTTGAAAGCAATGCATTTCGTTATTAGAGCTTTTTACTGTAACAACTTCTGTGCAATACATCAACGAAACCCAGTATGCAGAAACATAAAAGCTTGTTGGGAAAACACTGGCAGTTTTGATAGCTGAGTAAAAGTATCCATTATTTATGGCATTTTTATTGCCACGCTCGCAAGTCCCAGCTGAGTGTCTACTGGACCCACTGGTGCTTTCTGGAAGGTACCAGTGAAAGTGTAGTGACTGTGCTACCTACACATTTTGCAATCTATTGCTGGCTGTAAGACTCAGTCACTCAAAATGAATTATTTCATCTTTTATATTTTAAAATATAAACTGCACTGAACAAATGCATTCGAGGTAAGAACCTGACCCGGGTACACAAACAGTACAGAAAAGCAAGAGAAAAAACACATTTTGTGCACATTCCTGACAACAGTATCAGTGAAATTTAACTGTTACATAAGTCCAAACATATTCACACAGCACATTACTCAGCAGAAAGACGGACTGGAAGCCATTCCTCTTTCTCAAAGCAGTTAAACACTGAAAAAGAAATTATGTTAAAGGACTAGGCTTTATAACGTTAGATACTGAAAGAACTCAACTGTAAAAGCTGGATCTGTGGAAAGTCCCAGATGCCAGAGAGAGAATTCCCATTTCTCCATTGTACACTCAGGCAGAGGACCCTGGACAAACCAACAACCAGGAGGTCATTCTGCAGCCCAGGAACCCTCTGCAGCAGTGCCCAGCTGCTACGGGCACAGGCGTCAAGCACTGGGCGAGTCAAGAAAAGCCTGGGTGTCTTCCTCGTGGCTCGACATGCAGCAGTGCTGGCAGCAGCTCCAGTTCCTGCACGCACTCCTCAACACTACAGAAAGCTGGCAAAAACTCACCATTGGGCTACCTGCCACTGCTTCCACGCAGCAATGGAACTACAGACTCGTGCCATTTCACTGCCCTACAAAAGCACAGGGGCCTCTAGAGAGCCCGTGGCACTCTGGGTCAGTTTGCATGCACGTGTGGCACCTGGATCTTTCTTCCCAGCCTCACTCACAGACACGGCTGAATAGAATTTTGTAAGGGTTAAACTCATTAATTTGCCCTCACTAGACAAAATATCGAACGGGAAGGAAATAAATCCATAACCAGAGATCAGATTCCATTTATGGGCCTGCTGTGGCAGGGCTTTCTCTACAGAACAAGGCAGTCCAAGATTTACTCCTTTCTGTAGAGCATCTGTGATGGTTTAGGAAGTCCAAACAAGTGGAATGCCAAGGCTGAGTAAGACCCAGCTGAGGCTCACTTTTAGCAGCCTTCTGCCAGTAACTGGGACATAACGAACAACTCAGGAGTGCAAAGACCATGAGGTGGAATATGTGGACAGGAAATACATGAACTTGGTTCATAAATCCAAACTGACGAAAGATTGCTTCTCCAAACCTCCATTACTGATACTCTATTCAATTTTCCTAAGAATTAGTTACATTTCTGGGAATATTACGAAGAAGCTTTAGCTAATACACAGCATCAGTGTGGGTCATATACAGAACCTTGTGCTGTTAGGCCCAGAAAGTCACAGAGCCTGTAAGAGGTGCCTGTTCTTCCTCAGATTATTTGTGCTTCAGGAGACTGGTCAAGCTTTGTGTAGGTTGTAAAACTTTTCCTTGTTTTTTTGTTTTTTTTCATTTATTCTTTACCCATTTAATTTCCTTACCAACATAAATGCAGACTGTACATAGTATCTGAAACACTATTACATCAAAGCAATATAGAGAAAGATTACAGTCGTTCTAACAAATACTTGTTTTTTTAAATATCGTAAAAATCTGTATCACTCTAGCAACTGTCTCACAGGGCCCCTCATTGAAGAACGAGATGAGGAGGCCTGCTTGTTTTAACAACTGCTTTCAGCTCAGCAGTTTAAGGTAAAAATACCCAAGCAAAATATTCCAGACGTTTCAGTGTGCCTAAAATGTCGTTATCTTGAATTCTAGACTCATTTTCTTGTATGTTCACATGTACTGCTGAAATTCAGGAACAAAGTATTTCAGATGCAATTCTTTCAAGTCCATTTAAATAAATGGTGCTCAACGTCAGAAATTAAACATGCTGTCAACAATCTGTACAAAGGTAAAGGTGAAAAATATAATTTGATTACAAAAGAATTTAACACCATCTGTACACCACAGATAATGCTTTTAGTAAAGATAAATTTATCACCGTCCTCATTCAATCTTTCTGAGATGTTCTCTCCCAATTGATAAAACATGTATTTTTTCTGTGTACTTATATACAATTAGTGTTTTTATAGTATTTCCTACTTGACTGTGAACAGTTCAGCTATTATACAGTGACTCAAATGAGATGAATGAGGGGGAAGCTTATGCATGTTACTTTAATGAAAGATATTTCCCTTATCTAGCTCCAAAAGAGCCAAGAAAGGTAAGTGATAAAAGCACCAGCTTAGACTCTTTTGAACATAAATTCAGGCATTTTAATGTGTATCTCATTAAAGCTACATGAGTTTCCATGTAGGTTATTCATACATATTATGGCACTTGGACTTTCCTAACAGGTATTTAGTTACCTAGGACATCTAGGCTAAAAAAGAAAACATCTGCTAAAATTAACCACTTCTGTAAGAAAACACTTCTGTCCCAACTTTCAAACCCCTTAATTTTCCTGAAAGTTGCACCAAAATACAACTGTTGATATTTCGTATTCTTTGAGTAAGTTGCCTTTGACAAGGAAGTCACATCAACTTAGGAGTTTCGATCCCTAGTGATTTGTGAACACAAACAAAGGCCATCTTACCCATTCTCAACAAACCAAGCTGTCTCTCGCTCCTTTGTAATTACAATATGCAGTATAGATACTCATGGATCCATTTTTTTGTTGGACTAAAGTCTTAGCAGTAATTACACATTTTGTCAGTCCAAATTTAATCCAAGGCAGTTTACACTGGCAGCTTTTTCTCCACGTAAGGCATTATTCTGACATCTACTGGCCTGGTATCCAGCCATACATCTTAGTACACTGCATTTGTTATTAAAAAGGAGTATATATATTAATCCAAAGATAAGAACAATTTAATGAACACAAATGACACACATTGAAAACAGGCCCGTGTATTTTCATATAAATCTCACAACCCTACCAGTATTTTGGCAGGTTTCTATTGCTTTCTTAACTCATCTGAACTACTGTATATTACGAGGCTTTAATACAAGCAGCTTTGGGGAAGAAAGTTATATTTCAAAGGGAAAAAAAGTTGTGACAAGTGGAAACAAAAAAAAAAAATCCAAGAAGCTTTTTTTAAAAAAAACCCTTTACTTGTAAAATTAAGCAGCATGCTATTTTGTGATTTATATTTGAATTTAAAAAGACTAATTAGACCGAAATAAAGACAAAAACCTAAAAATGGCAAGTCTATAAATAATGAAAATTTTGATTTCACTAGACTTCAATGAAAAACATTTGGTAATTAAATACTTGCTACTGTTCATTATGTTGATGAACTTTATTAGGGTTAAAACTATAACAAAGTTCATCCTAAAACTTTTTGCAATGCAAAATTATTTTCACTCGAGGAGTGTCTCAAATTGAATGCTAAGAATTACAAGCAATCTTCTGGAGCAGACACTCACATTCATAAAACTTTATACATCTTTTGGAACTAAGATATTTATACTACTAAAATCAAACATGCATCACTTCCCATACATTCTGGTATCATGATTTATATTACATTATGTAACACCATTCTTCTAAACAGCAGCAGTTTATCATACGTTTGCTCCATTTTCTTTGGATTTCTGATCTTTATCTTCGTTCTTCACAATGTCCTTTAAAAGGAAAAAGGGAGAGGATGAGAGGAGTTGTAGAAGTTGTATTTCTCACATGAACCATAAAGCAGCACGAGACACAGATGCTGTTTGGTATCAACTTTAAATACCATGTGAACTGGCATCCTACTCAGTTTAGTTATAACCAATTGCAGTATCTTCCTGAAAAACTGAGGGGCAGAAATGCTCTGGAGCTTATGTGGTTTGTTTAAAACTCATTTTACTGAGATACTCCCGCATACGGAAATGTTTGAATTCCACCTTGAAAAAGTACCAGTCAAACAGAGGAGCAGATTTGGACGGCTGGGGATGGACAAGATCAGGACAGGAAAACATTCAGATAGTTTGAGATCTACATTAATATTATACCTTTTTAAAAACACTGAAGTCAGGAACATATGTTGCAGGTTAAGAAATAAACACATTTAATTTGCTACCTTTAAACAATCAATCAAACACTAAGCTTCTTCTCTATGTATGTTAAGATACTGCTGCCCTGAATTCATGTCCAAATTGTTTTTATATTGAAGTGTTTGTTCCAATAATTAGTCTACAGAAGTTTGCCTACAGTAATAAAAAACCAGAACTAAGCAATTCTAACCTGTTTAAGAATACTCTGTATTTCATCCACAACAGTAGCTAAATTTTTGATTGTCTTATTCAGCTGACCCTCAAATTGCAATTTTTTATCATCTGAGGTCTTCAAATTTTCTTGCAGTTGGCCAAGGTCCTTTTTCACTTCTTTTAGCTCCGCAGATAGACTTTTGTTAGAATTCTCCAGTTGTAGTATAGTTTTTTCATCCTCATCTTAGGAAGGGAAGAAATGAAAACATCAAGTCACTCCCAATGCTGTGTACATTGCATCTTAAATATTCTATTTACGTGCAACACCGTAATACTAATTTTAAAGAACATTAAAAACTGCATTGAATTACCATTTGATAATGCTTAATTCTGACTACATTTGAAGTCTTCTGTTCAAATGGAATAAAATTTAGATCACAAACATTACCCAAATTGATTTATCTACTTTAAAAGTCTCAGTGTCTCACAGCCCTGTAAGCACTGCCTGCCAAGTAACATCCCACCTGTTTTTTCTTCCAGCAGCTGCAGCTTTTGCTCTATCTCTGCCCGCACCCTTTCACTCTTCTCCAGCTTCTGCAGGAGGCTCCCCACGTCCACCATGGCTCCGTTGTACACAATGAGCCCCACGTTCTCCTCCGCGCCCCGGGCCTCCTGCTTCACAGCGGGCGACGGCAGCAGCAGCCGGTTTCCTGCATTGGGGTCAGCAGCAGCAGGAAATAATCAGAGTCATTCTCTAGTGACCAACCCCAGAAACTGCTTAAAAGAACAAATACAGATTCAAGTTTGCTGGTCTATCCCTCACATTTCCCTCCTTCCCCTGACTCCAATTCTCCCCCTTGCCAAAAAGAAGCATCTTCTTTCAGGACATCATTAATTTGTCTTCAAAACTCAGGCTCTATTCTACTACCTACAGCTCTGAGCCTCCTGACTTCAAAACTAATAATGAGAAATGATGTCCATCAATACTGAACATTAGCCTCTGTCCTCTTTCCTGTTCCAAGGTATTAAGATTCATCCTAGAGTTGCAACATTATGTGTTGAAAGCATAAAAAACCCTGTTACTTTTGAACTGCAAAACATTTACTTTTCCAAAATGGCTCAATTAGTTTCTGCAAGAAATCAAGTACCTCAGAACTCTCATTATCATTCACATAGAAATAACCTTCTGGAAGTTTGTGGCAAAAAAAAAAAAAATACCACCTAACATATCTTCCTGTAGCTCTTCAGACTCTTCTTGGTTTTCTTCATCTTTAGAAGTATCTGTTAGTCTTCTGTAAAAGCAAGATTCTCGAAGCACTACTTTATTAAGCAGCTTCTTGACCTACAACACAGCCATGGGAAGAATTAATGGTGTTATTTAATACCTAGACATCTTGTTACCTAAACAAGAATGCTTTAGCGTGAAAACTTAAAAGAAATTCCATAACTTTTTGAACTCTAACATACTGGGGCTTAAAATGCAAACAAACGAGGAAAAGAATAAATACAATTTAGAGACAAAAGCTACATATACAATACGGGCACATTATAAGCTACAAACTTCACCTTTTCACTCCAAGACAATTTACGAAAGATTAAACTAGTATTTCATTGTAGATATGAAGTGGCTGCATAAAAATAAGAGATCAGGTATGTAAGCAAAGCCTTTAGAAGCTAAGTTACGTTTCTCTCACTTAAAACATTCCTGCAGTATTTTGGAAGTTTTTTAGCACTATACAAAACCTGAGCGCGTGACAGGTGTAGTCCAAGAGTGTACAGGATCTCCTCCATGTCCTTCTCCAGAAGGTATCCACAGTGACTTTGATCAAAATAAACAAAAGCCATCAGGAGATCCCTGTTCACAGTTACCATCTGGGTCTTGTCTTTCTCCTAAAGAAAATTGATTATGGGATCATTAGGGAGTTTAAATATCATTCCAAAAATACACCAACTTCTCACTTAACAGAAGTTCTTTCTCTGTTCACTTTATTGTTACTTTCAGTCAACTAATTAATATTACTAGCATTTGCCTACTTAGAGCACATTATTTAAGACTCATTTAAGTTATATGAGACAAGTAATCTTTCAATATTTAAAAGAAATACACCACAATGGATAATAATAGCTGGTAGACACAATTTCCTTTGGTTCATGCTAGTATGTAAAAAATGGTCATAGAATGAATGTAATTATAAAATAGGAAGCATCCCTTCCGTCCTCAATCATTTACTTAACAGCTGTTTTCAAAGTGAAAAACAGGTCTTATAATAAAAATAAAGCTAAGCTGTAATTAGGACACTTCTAACAAGGTCTATGCAGTTGTTAAGAAAAGTGTTAATTACTTTATCTTTAGACGCCCTCTCTTTACAATGCTTATTTCCCTCTCTTCTGTCCTCTCGTTTGTTCATTTCCTCCTCATCCCGGTCTGCAAAACAGAAAGAAAATTCAACATACCCACAGCAAACAATTATATAACCATTACCAGAATACATGTGACCACTAGAAAAGTCCACATACACCCCCAAACATCTGCAATATACTTCCCTGAAAAATAATAAAAAATGCATTGAAGTGAACCCTGTTAAATTCTGATTTTTCTCTCGTCTTATTTTAACGTAAGCCATTTATGATTTTTTTCCCTGTGTTTGTTTCACACACAGGACAGAAGAGCTGAAACAAATGCTAACTAGGCCAAAAGGAGTTCTGTCAACATCTCCATCTATCTAAGTGGTGTACAGGAAATTACCACAATTCTCCCTAATGAGGCTTGGCAGAGTCTGCATTCAGCTATGGTTATTCCTACTCAAATTCAGTATTATTTACTCTCAAATATTTCATATAATAAAACCCCTATCAACTATGCAATTAAAACCACTTATGTTGAGTGAGAGATTACTCTTCCTACGACTTAAGATTCTCCAAGAAGTTACAGGTCACGTCACTTATTAGATGTGAATTACAAACGGCAGGTTTTTTGTCTGAAGGTAGACAGTACAGTAGAACTAGACTGAAAGAGAGAAAGGGATATGACAGCTGCTGGGATGGATTATGGCATGCAGCTCTGTACCTTACGTGCAAGTCTTGGGTCAGAGAATCATGTGCCAAGTTCAGCTTTAAGCTCACCTTCCTTGTGAGGAAAACTTTGGAAAAAACTGTGTATTACAACACTTGGCTAATGTTACCAACCCTCTGCTGAGAACCAATCGCTTTCTCCTGCACCTCCATGGCTTGTTGGGTTTTCTCAGCAACTCTTGACTGGGAATGGCACAAGGACAGATTATGGGAAGCAGCAGCCCTTGTACAGAACAGACAAGCCCAGGCCACTCTCACAGACAAATCATAAGCAAATGGGAGTTATTCTGGAAACCACAGATTAGCATCAGTTTTTAAAGGCTGGTGCAGTACTCTGCCAAAAATAAAACTGAAAATACTGGGACTGCAATATCCACACAGTTCAAACCCACATCTCTAGCAAAACCTCTCCACAGAAAGGCAACTACAAACCAAAAAGCACACACGATGTTTTACGTCTTTCTGAATCTCTGAGCAGGGAAAGAGCTGCTGCTGCTGCCGCTGTCTGGAAAGTCCTCCAGACCCTTTCCCCTTTTCTCCAGGCTAACACAGCTCCACCCAAACAAAAACCAACTGCTTGTAAAACAAAAACCAACTTCATCGGCTGAAGAGCACCCAACGCTACATTCTGTCCTAGCAAAACCAGGATGACATTCCAGAACTGAGGAGTAGAAGTTAGGCACGTAAAAGTGGCTTGGTTTTTCAGAGGTGCTGAATACTCACATCTCCTACTGACTTCAATGGGAGTTGCGAGTGGTCTGCATTCTGAAAAAAATAAAACCACTTCTATACGCATGCCTCACTTAGAGCACCACAGCTAGTTTATATTAACTATGTTCATACAATGCCTAGCATAAAGGTACTTACATTTTACGGAGAACAGGTCAGAATTACTACAATAAAATTAGTTTAATAATGCAATTTTAAATTGTCTAGTTCCAGTGCGTACTCCACCTTGAAAGAACATAATCAGTGATGATAAAAAAAAAAAAAATTGTGAAAGGTCACAAAATTCATAGTTCAAGATACCTTCGTCTTCATCTTCAGCATCTTCTGCCTCCATTGGATCGTATTCTTCTTGATTATTGTCATCTTCAGTTTCTTCTTCCTCTTTAGAATCATCTTTCCTTTTATCTTCCCTCTGTAACGAAAGTTCCTAAACATTTATCTAGTCAGAATCAAAAAGCAGCAAAGTAAAAACCTTACTACCAGTCAGTCAAAATTTGCCTACATTTATGCTTAGTCACTTAAGAACACAGATACATTACAGCTAAATGTTAAAATACTCCCACTACTCCTGTAAAATTTTAAAATTACTAAATATAATTGAAGCATATTTAAATAGATCAAAAAGTCAAATCAATTAACTAACATTATAAGAGCTGAGTTTTTGAAAGCAATAATGTAAAATTGAAACAGAAACACTTTAATATTGACTCAGACAGACTAGAACTACAGATGAGCTAACTGCAGACCTTTTTTTCCTCTCTCTCTTCTTTTTTATCTTTATCATCTCCAGATTTTCTTCTCTTAGGCTTTGGATCATCCGTTTCTTCATCTTTTTCTTCTTTTTTTTCTTTTCTCTCATCTTTTTTGCTTTTTTTGTCCTTTTTGTCCTCTCTCTCTGGGAGAGAAATCAGTGCTTTGTAAATCCTGACACCAAAATCCCTCTGAAGCATTTCATTGAAGAGTTCTGCAAACAATGATACCTGCACATAAAGAAGAAAGAAAAGAGAAATGACAAAAAGTTTTAAAACATGTATTAAAAATCTATATAATTATGATAAAATAACTACGAGGCGCCATCTTAACACCTTTCATCATATCAGAATTTTATGGAGTGTCAGATTTCTTACTATCTGCTTTGAATATGGAATCCTTAAACAACTTTACAAACTCCATTCCATATCTGAAAACCTGTGTATTGCTCTGGGTACTGTGCAGTGACTATATTGCTATTGTACCATGCACCAAAGACTTGGCAATTTAAAAAATTTTCACACAAAACTTAAAAAGAACCAAGAATGGCTAACTGTAAGCAGCACAGCTGAGTTACCTCAAAGGAATGTTCTTTATTATCTTCTAATCTATAGTCCAGAAGAACACTTAGAGACATGATGCTGCAGTCAAACTTGCCACTCTTTGCTGCCCAGTTTGGGTGCACGATGATGGCTGGCTCATCGGGCAGGATATAGCGTCTCTCCCGCCGCTGACGCTCCAGTTCCTCTTGGCGTTTTCTTTCCTCTTCCTAGAAAGGGACAAAAAACCAACATGGAGCATATTCTGAAGCTGAAGGTTCAGCCTCTACATTAGTTATCAGGACTCAGTGCTCTGAGGAAAGCAAAGGAAAGCCTAAGCTGCTGAAAGCAACGCACAGCTGCACAGTACAGCAAGCTGTTTGTTCCTTACAGAGAGAAAGGCTTCAAACATCATCTCTCCAAAGAGACCCAACACAGCTTTAACAACTGCCAGCTGACAATTTACTGAACTCTTGATTATGGGAAATGCAATCCCTATACATCTGCCTGATGCAAATGAAATGAAGGGTTCCGAAAGGTAAAATGCCACCATCTTAGTGATTGCCAAGAGGCAAACACTGAAGTCTCCTGACTGCAAAAAAAGTCATGGCAGAGCTTGTGCTTTATAAAAAACCAGCACAATCAAAGCTCCCCTCCAATCCTAATCAAAGCTGTGGCAAGAAACCCAAGCTAGTTGAACCTCATCCAAGCTGTGGGAGCAGGCAGCAGCAGCTGACAGAATTAGCAAGCACGGGGCCTCTCCTCCCTCAGCAAGGTTTACAGAGATGTATAAAACTTCCAATCACCCCATACGAGTTAGCAGGACACACACAAAAAAGCAGGTTTAAAAGCAACTAAAGCACAAGCCATTCTCCAGACATTTCTGCCCCTTTTCTGTGGTTGAGCTTTGGCTTTACTGCACAGATTTTGTTTATCTTTGTGAAATAGCAAACCAGACTAAGCACTGCAACTACGAACTGTAAAACTGAGAAACTCCAACACACAGCAAGTATCCAAAAGCAAAAATTAAAGCTTCATAAGGGAAAACAAACCCAAGCAAACCATCTGCCAAGTGAAGAAGCTGGACTGTGAGACACAGAGGCCAACAGAAATAAGCAACTGCTTTTCATGTAGGTTGAAGGAGTTAAGGTCTTGTTAAAAGTGTGTTCACTCATCTTGAGCATGGTTTTTCTCAGGAGTCTTGGATTTATTCTTCCTTACATTTAAGGTCAGACATTAATTCAGACACCCTTAGTGCAGTTGCACATTTAAGGTGATTTGGCTGACAGAAAGAAATTGAAATTGGCCAAGATTTCTTTCCAATTCAGCAGCTCAAGTTACAGCAAGAGTTCCCAGCACAGTTACCTGAGAAAACAAAATCCCAGCACATGTAGGCACATGCCTCTACTTTTTATGCTTATACGTATTTATACAAATGTTTCATATATTTTACATATGCTTGGGACTTAAACCACGTATATCCAAATCCTAACCTCTTTATCATCTTCAGATTTCCTATCCTCCTCCTCTTCCTCTTCTTTCTCGGACTTCTCTAGCTCCTTTTGCTCTTCTTTTTGTTCCTCTACTTTCAGCTGCTTTGTCAGTCGAGCTATCAGCTGAGATTTCAGTCCCTTAGAGCTAAGGGTTCGACTTTCTAATTCTTTGCGAAGGTCATTTACCTGGTAAATAAAAGCTCTGTAAGTGGTATCAACCAGTGACATCACAAAACATTTGAGGAGTAGAGAAAGTGAGGTAAAAACAGCAGCACTGAGAAGTCAGCTGTATTTTTTAAACACATGCTGAAAATCACTAATAGTAATACAAAAAACATTACATTTAAAGTGATGTTTTCCACAAAAAACTTCTTTCTGAGGAACTTTTCACAGAGGCAGGGAAAGGATTCTGTTAGAGTAAAATAGTTTGTCATTATTCCTTTCCAGGAAACCTTTTAATATGTCTCCTGATATAGTTTTAAAAGGCAGTAATTGTACAAAAATGTATCATTTAAGAATTTTAGACTCCTTTTTTTTAATGTAAGTAGTAATTTGGCATATTACAGCAGTACTCTCGTTTTCCAGTTAACATATCATACATGATATCCTTCAGTTGTACAAAGTTCAAAATAGATTCAATTAGTTGTATTCACATACTACAGTCAGGAGCCATTCCTGCATATTGTGATATCCCATCTAGTACCTATAAATTCAGCAAAACGCTGCTGAAGTTTTTTTGCTCAGTTAAGGGAACATACAGCTGCATTTCAGGTCATGTCCTAAAAGTGAAAATGTACAATGGAATCCAATTTTCAGAAGTGTTTGTTACCTTCATTGTTTTTGGATCCAGTTTAGACCAGTGTGTAGGCGTAGAGATCTCTTTAGCTTCCCCATCATCCTTTTCCTCTTCATCCTGACAAATAAAATTTAGAAATTATCACTCAGAAAGCTTGAAAGCATTTTAGTTATTTTTTAAATTCTGTTGCTGATCTGTGCAAGGTCACAACTGTTTCAGATAGTCTTCTCCTAAAGTTATTATTTAGACAAGTTCACACACACATTCTACCACTTTATAAATGATCACAGTGCCACTCAGCCAATACAAGCCAGATCTGTGGAACACAAAAGGGTGATAAGCAACACCACAAAGGATATTGGGGTTACACAGACACTGCTGGTCTCCAGTAACCACACAGTGGGTGATCTTCCCCCACATTTTAAAGCCCCCAAATTACTCTTTGTTCAGTCAGACCTTCCCTTATTCCAAGATGTTGATCAGCCACATGGCCTGAAATTCAGATGTTTCAGACTAGTGTTTGTTCAATTTCAAATATCACAATTAGAACTGGCCACAAGAGAGAATTTAGAAATTTCAGAAAATGGCAAAATGTTTGAAGACAGCTATTCATAAACTGAATCTCACTCAACAACTGGTCCCAGATTCCAGCAACTACGTCTACGATAAGAAATTTTCTGCGCATCATAAGCACAATTTAACTCCATTTGTGATATCAGCATACACATTTAAAGTTAGTGAACTAGCTGAAATAAAAATAAAAAGCAACATTCACTACACTGCTGAAAGCTGGTTTACCAGTCATTGTTACCAGTTATGTTCCTCCTGTGTATGTATGTTGTGTAGTATGTGGTGTGCATTTTGTGCCTGTGTTCCTGTGCCTGTGAGAAGCAGAAATAGAAAAAGGGATTAGCGTTCAGTGCCTGTTCTCCATCAGCCTCCTTGCGTTCACCCTGAAGCTTCTCGACCAGCTGCTGCTTGTATCCTCGGGAGAGGGTTTCCCACTCTGAGCGGGTGGGAAGGCAATGCCAAACATCCGGGAAAAATAAAACCACTGTCTCCACATGAGCTGGAACTGTACGCCCCTTGTGGGTCTCCTCAGGGCGATGGTAGCGAATCTCTGCAAAACGGTACCTGTTGCAAGGGAAGAAGCATGTTGGAAAAAAAATTCTACAATACATTTTAAAGAGCCTAGATCACTTGTAGCACATCAAGTAAAGAAATTTTGCTGCAAGACCTTGAGGTTTATCTAAAGAAAAAAATTATGGAAGCCATATTTTCTCTTTCGGCACGCTTGTGAAAAGGTATCGCAACTGAAAAGGAGGAAAACCAACAAAATGCTTTTTATACAACTTGTTGTTTAGCCCACGTAGGTTTTATGTGCAAATAGAAGTTGTTGAAGAATTTCAAATTTAGCATACAATAGGCTTTCCTGGTATTAGTACAACTAAAGTGAGTGTTAATACAGGACAGAAACTCTTCAAGAGAAAATATGGCTGTATAACAAACGGCTATTTATTTATAACAAAAGAACAATGAAATGAAGTTCTCTTGACGATCCTCTCCAGCTATGCACAAAATGAAAAATATTTTCAACGCACGTTCATTAAAAAAATTACAGTATAACATGTCAAAATAAACCCAGAATTTTTAATTAGTTCTTAATGCAGTATTCAGCACAGTTGGCACCAATCAAGCTTATTACCAAACAGAACATCCTTTGAGTAGTTTACCTGAACTACCAAGAGCAGTTGACAAAGAAAAAAGGGTTTTCCAGCTTTTTTTTTTTTTTTTCCTTAAAGTTTTGGTAACAGACAAGTATTTATTTCTACAGTGTACTTGGCTTTGCAGTACAGTACTTACCATTGCGTGCACACACTTAAGTCAATCCCTGTAAGAGCCTTGCAACAACGAATAGCCGTCTTTATCAGCACCGAAGGGTCCTTTTCTGGATCAGGTCCATCCAGTGATGGGGACCAGTGTCCTCCAATAGCCATAGCTTCATCTTTGCCTTTCATACCCACTAAAAACTAGACAAAAAGAGTCTTCTGAATGTTCCCCTGCTAGGGGTAAAAAGTCATTTTCCCAAAGTGCAAAGAATATTTCATAGCACACACACATTGAAATCCTTGAGTAAACCGTCACATTATTTTGAAATCTGAAAGTGAAAATCAGTCAAGAAAGAGTTCAGTTATTTTTTTCCACAGATTATTTCAGCAATGGAATAGGTTTAAAACATCATCACTCATTCTTGCTTTCAAGATTTTCCATCAAGTTTGTCTATTGGTATAGGCTTCTTCCTTTGCAATTAAAAGCTTTCTAGCCCAAAAGACAGATAGTAATATAAATGGTGTCTTAACTCTGATACACATTTATAGATACATCTGCTTAAAAGTCATGAAGAAAAGCTATAAAAGGTGAGACCACAAGAGCATCATACCTATAAATGAAAGTATTCCTGTTTGCCGTAAGTTAGAATTTAACTGGAAAACAAGTCTGTTGTCCTAAAAACACCAGAGCACTTACAGCTTGTTCAGTTTAATAGTTAAGTTTCACTTAACACAATGGCTGCTTCCTGTGTATTCTCTTCACAGCTGAGCCCTTACAAAACAAGTAAGTGCTTGTAAAAAACAGCTAACAAAGTTAGTTGTTTGAGTTTAATTAAGTTGAACAAAGCAGTAAATGTGAAGCTCCTATAAAATGGAAAAAGAATTGACACAAACTAGGTCCCTTCAGAGGAAAAAATGAGTCATCAGCTGTCTACAAGCTCCTCTCTTACTGTCAAAATCAGAAAAGCTCTATAACCAACCTTTATTGCCAAAAGTGTCTGGCACTGAAGCATATTTACCTTTACAAGTCTAGCAGGATGCTGAAATCCATCACGAAGTTCTTGGGGATCTTCAGCCAGAGCACATGACTTGTGGTAGAGATCTTCCATGCTAGGACTAGCCATCAACATCACCTGTGGTGCAAGCCAGAGCAGTCTTGTGAGGGTCTCACTACAGCTGGTAAACAAGGACCACAACTTGCAAACACACATACCAAAACTTAACAAGGTTGCTCTATACCCTAAAGGAGGTGTATGATAAAACAGGATGCTCCTTCTCAGTTACTGACTATGTTTTGAAGCTCGACCTTCTACAAGGCAGCTCCTGCTCTGCACAAATAGACTGAAAAACCAGTACACCTGATACTCGAGCCAAGGCTTTATGGCTTTTGTACACAGAAGGTAAGTCTATCTTTATCTGAATGTCAAAATATGCTGCATCAAGGGCTGTAATAATGTATTAAAGATCCCTTTATCAAAATATTTTCCTAAAACCTGCTCCATTTGAAATCTGGCATTAAAATAGGTCTGAGATTTTTAGGGCAATCTGTGTTATAAGTATTACATGTTAAAGAGAGATCCCAATCTACTTTAAACAAAACAAATATTGAGATGAATAGGAAAGAAGGAAAGAAAATACCACTAAACAGAATTACACAAACTGCACAGAAAGCATCCTTGAAGGAATAAAAACGACTCCATTATCTATTCAAAATGAATTGCCTAAGAAATCATTCAGAGACCTTGCAGGAGTTGGCTTTCCTTCCTGCAATCACATCACTGCAACTGGGTGCAGAGAATGGAAGAGCTCTCAGTAAACACAAGATATAGCACAGCTCTAGTAACAGAAAAATAAACTGAATTTCAGTCGTGATCCTTTATGCTCTACATACGAGCTTTTTACTGAAAAGTTTAAAGTGCTGTATTTTGCTCAAATGCCTGTAGAATATTTTCAGTTCAGTTATACTCACTTTTGCACCCTATTGATAAAGAAATTCCTAATGAATAGTGGTATCAGTGGAAAAGCATACAAACCTTAGCACTGTAGAGATGATCAGCATCAGGTGGATCAAGGACAGCAGCGTTCTTATCTATAGGATCTACTTCTCTATGCATTACATAGAAATTACAGTAGTTTCCCAGCTGAAATGGTCTAGACATAGGAAAAGCATCCACCCATGTAAACTGAGCATCAAAGAAATCGCTCGGGATATACAAGTTCTGGTAACGCCTCCTCAGCTCCATCATATCACAGCTACGGCTGAAAGACACGGCATTATTTGAAAGATACAGCAAGAAAGAACTATTAACAAAGTACATCGTCAAGAGCTATATTAACTGGCAATACAACCATTGTATATTTGATACTGTATATATAAAATCTCAGGAACATTGTATTTGAATGTCATGGATGAAGTTTAAAAACAAGTAACTATTAAACACTCTTCTAATTCAGGTGTCTGCAAAGGACATTTATATTTTTTTTTTTTATATAGATAAATTCCCCAATATATATTAAGGAATATATATTAAACAAGGTTATAAAGCTATTTTGCAACAGCATTCTAAAGTAACAGAACCTCAAGCAAGCTCATCACACAAGGTTCTCAGCCATTACATATCTGACCTTTCTTTAAAGTCAGGATCATCATCTAACACCCACTTTCACACATGTGGGCTGACATAGCTCATGGTAAGCTGTGCCCATGACTAAGTGAACTGTAGGTAAACATCTGGCACCATGAACATACCAGTCCAAGGAAAACTTGGAAAACTGCACTGTGTAACGAGGAACAACGCGCCGGGGTCTCCGAGGCGACCTCTCCCTCTCCCGCCTGGGCGATCTCTCTCTGGAGCGCTTCCTCTGGGGAGATCTCTCCCGGGACCTACGTCTCTCTCGTTCTCTTTCACGACTTAAAGAACACACACAAAATACAAATATTTTTGCAGGCTGGTAACACAAAATGATTTCTAGCACAGCAGAAGCCAGACCCGTCAGACAACTCCAAAAAGGGGAGAAGTTTCAGTACTGATTACTTAACTCCTACTTTCAGGAAGGTAAGAACTCTTCCCTAATTCCTAAGGGTAACACCACTTGTGGGTCTCGCTGACTCAGTCTGGAGCAAGCAGCTCAGCTCTGGGTGAGGACAGGTCTTTATGGAATGCCTGGATCACAGTCTGCTCTACATACCTCCTGTCATCTTTTCGGTTTGGCATAGGGTCTCCACCTCGGTCATTCCTCCCAGAAAATCTGGATGGTGGGTCTAGCCTTCGAGCTGGTTGAGGCTGTGAAACCAGACGGACTGGGGGCTGCAACAAACCACCTGAAACAAAATGTACAGGATCAATACAGAGCAGGGGGCAACTACCTACACTTGGCAAACACTGCTGCTTACAGCTGTTTCACTTGTGTACATTTTCTAACCTAACTCTACAGTCAAATTTATCCATTATTAACACCCACCCAAAGGAACTCAAGAGACCTAAGCTCTTCTTCACTGAGGCAAACAGACACTCAAGCGAAATTGGTTTAAAAGCATCTTCTTCAGATGGAAGCTAATATAACCTAAGCTCATAGAATCCATCCTAATAAATAGCTAAGCCTTCTGGAAAACTTAAATTAAGACAGATATACTCATTGAACTGAAGGAAAACGGAAATCTTCATTTTAAAGCTATTCATATGTAAAAATAATTGGCATCCTGAAAAATTATTCCTGAATCATTATATTGCTACATCAATCCCTCAGCACATACTTTCTTTGTCTCAAGACATTTAACCAACTGATTTAAGTGGAGTAAATGTTACTAAACACCAATGAACAACTAGGACTAATTAGACTGTAGTAAGCATGCGTGCAAAACAATTCTGCTAAGGTTCTTCTACCCTTGCTTTTACTGTGGTAAGACCAGTCCTGATATTAGCACTTCTATCACTGATTCCTCAGCCTCTCAAAGTTCAAGAGACTCCACCACCTTTTGTTTTAGATTTGCCATGTCTGGCAGTGTTTCTTCTCTCAGATGCCAACCTGGCTAACTGAAATGAATAAGCAAAGAAATAACAGCTTTAACAATACAACTGCGAAACCTGATTTTGCAGAACACTGCAGAAGATGCTGAAGGACTGCACTGCTATTAATACTTTTAAGTCCCCAACCTGTCTGTGAAAGAATAAAAATTACATTGAACTCTCTTTCAGATTACAAAATCTTGATATGAATAGGAGTTCATGGGGATTTCACTAACCAGGCGATTTCTGAGATACTGCAGGCAATGTGCCTTGCATATGGAATCTGAAAACTCAACAGAGTCCCCTCCATATTATTTCAGCTATTACCTCAACCTTCTGATTCACAAGAAAATAACCATCATCCACTAAGCACCAGAGCCACCCCCCAAACAGGTGTGCGCTGAAGGAGCACCTTTCTGCTGTGGCTGCTGCAGCAGCGGCTGAGGCTGCGTCTGGAGCAGAGGTGTGATGGAAGCTGCCGAGATCTGCGCCTGCAGCAGGGACTGCGGCTGCGGCTGCGCCTGGACCCCGAAGGCGGTCTGCTGAGCGATGGGCTGCAGCACGGCCGGCGGCGTCTTCAGCAGCGGCTGCGCCTGGCTCTGGTTCTGACAGCAAACACAGGGGAGTTGGGAGCGAGCTTCAACCACGGCCCAACGCTGCCAGTGACGCCGGGTAACCGCACATACCTGGTTCGGCAGGGTCTGGATCCTCTGGGCATTCCATTTGAATGGCATATTAGGATTGTAAGTAGCTTCTACCAAAACTCTGTCACCCACCTGAGGTGTCTTTCCTTTAACAGCACTGCGAACATTACAGAAAACATACATGAGAGTCTTTTTTAGCTAGGTTTACATCTGCATGTTACATTTAAAGATGGGAGAAAGTAGGCACAGTTCATTAAAAAAAGCTTATAGGAAGAGCGTCTACCCCCAAATTCAGCATTAGTACTACCTGCTTCAGTTCAGGGTATGCACAGGAACTTAGTAATTCCCTGTCTTTGGCCCAAAGGCAAAAGTTCCCCAAACAGCACCAAGTTAAGACATGCAGACAGCAAGTTTTATGCTTTTAATCACCCACCAATTCTGCAATTTCCTGTTATAAGAAGCTAATAACCTCTGGGTCTCCCAGCTTTGGGCTTCATATTAAAAAAATTTTAAAATTCATGTGAAGTGCCTCAAACCTAGCACCTATTAACCTGACTTTCACTGTTGAATGAAAACAACACCCTATTGCAGGCCCTGCCAGGGGAGTCACAGAATTAGCGTGCAATCATCTAAACCTTCGGTGTACTCAGAGTATCACAGAGGACATCTGCAGTCGAGTGCTCCCAGCTCACCTAAGCTGAAAAAAGACATCTTCATCCACAAAGCCAAAGGTATCATGTAGCTTAGTCACCACCCCAGTGAAGACACGCTGCTTTTGCGGCTGGGTTTGCTGCTGGCTGGAGCGGGGGGCCGGGTAGGAGACGGTGATCTGCGCTGCCGGCTGCGGCGTGGACAGGCTGAGGCTGGTCGGGAGCGCGACTGCCGGCTGCAAGCACAACAAAGCCAACTCTAAATCCTGTAAGTAGCTGGCACGCTGGCAGGGAACGGGTCCTCTAGCCACGGAGACAGCACTTTCAAATGACTACAGCAACTAGAATAGACATTTTCAGACGGTGGAAGTTTTTTGTATTTTTGTCAGGTTGTTGGGTTTTTTTGAAGATGACTTTTTCCTTACTTTGAATGAAGACTGGCTTTGTTTATCCTTCTTTTTTACGAGAGACAGCTTCCCCCAAGAATGCACCTTGTCCAGACAAAAAGCATGAAGACTGCATTATTGTCTACAGGTAACCCATACAGTGGGCCTGAAGTGGAGATAAATTCCAGCTTTGCTAGGAAAACACGTGTAAGAGATCACTCTGCATTTATATCCCACCTGTAGTGTTACAAGTCAGCAAAGGCTGAGGCCAACAGGAGCCCTTCCCTAACTCAACACTTCACGTACTTGCCTTCTTACAAAAGCAGAACAGTAAGTAAGAAAATGAAACCAAGTCAAATATTTTTACCTTTTTAAAGCCTGTTTAAAAGTTCAAGTGAAAAAGGAACTAGAGCAATTTGCAGTGCGTTAAATGGCTGCATGTTTTAAACTCGTCAAGCTCAGCAAGATTCTTTTTAAACCTCTTTATACACATATTGTTAATACAGGAAGTTAAGTTCCTTCACAAAGAAGAGAAAGATTGTCCCTGTTTATTATTTACTGCAAAACAACTGGACACTTGAAGTTCAAACAAAAAGAAAATTAAAATATAATCAACACACATATTCCCTTCAAGATTAAGGAAAAGTGGTTGCTATGAATTTTTGAAACCAAGGCTAAGCATATTTTAACACCTGGATAAAATAAACCTGTACCAATAAAATGTCCATTCATATTAGTCAATTTTACAGGTTAAAATACCAAGATGTCACAAATTTGCACTCTTGCATTATCTGTGTTTGGGGATGAAGACCAAACAATAAAACCAAACTAACCTGAGTTAAAAGGGTCTGCTGAGGTTGCTGCAACTTAAAATAAATAAAGTTATAAATTAATTTTATATGCTTAAGGAAATTGTACAATTCTAGCTCCGCTTTACAAGTAAGAGTTTTTGCTTAATCTGAGTCAGTTAATAGTCCTTTAGGGCTTGGTCATTTCAGCAGTTTGCACATCTGTAAAACTGTGCTTGTGGGGTTAAATTTAAGATTGTATAACCCAGGTTTATTCAGAAAGGAGAAATGCTAAATTTTCTTGAACTGGAAGTTAACAGCAATACCAAAAAAATTTTGGCAGCTGAAGAGCTTAGGTATGTAATTCCCTCGTACTTTTATTCTTTTTAAAAAATCCTGTTAAGTTTGAAGACCATAATAAAAATCCAAAAGGGAACTTTTTTTTGGACAGCATCTTTCCAGCAGTTAAAATACACGGCCCTGTTTGGAGCAAAGTTCAGCAGGAATCATTTACACATGGAATGGTATGTATTTTTAAAATTTGTTTTTGCATGAAGGTAGGCAGGTTTCCATTCTGCATATGTCCTTCCAAGTTTATGAACTTCAAGCTCTCTTTCACTACACAAAATATTACTTAAGTTTCTTTAAAAACTTCCCATATGAGGATGATTTCGGAGACAAATCCTACAAGACACATAATCGACATTATTTTTTAAGTTATTTGTGATGTACACAGTAAGAATCAGACAAACCTGTTGCTGTACACTATAGAGAGTCTGCTGAGGTTGTGAATATTGCTGAAACAGACAAAAGCAAAATATCTCATAAACAGGAGAATTATTACCACAATAGTATCAAATACAAGTTATCTGCTTAGCAAGTTCTAGATAAAAACAACTGACATTTAATAATTTTAATAAAGTAATAATTAATAATATCAACATGTATTATTTTCATAACAAATATTCTGAGCCTTTAGAGCGGTTCTCTTTCTAGCTAAAGTCAGAAATTTTTGTTAAGCCTGACACTTAGACAGTATTTAGGGCACATGATGAAATCATGCAAAATGGGAGATACTTGAGATTCTCCGTTTAGACGCAGCAAAACTCATTCTCCCCAAGGGCTTTCCACAGCTAAAAATCAGCTGCTCCACAGCCAAAACTCCCGCCTTCGCAGACTGATTCCCCTACCGCTAGCTACAAACCCCAAACCCCCACCGCTGGTAAGACAGGTTCCCACTGCAATGTTCACCATTTTCCATCCTCCTTTCCTCCTGGATCCTTTAGCTTTACGAGGCTCGGGGAGCGCCGGCCGCCGGGTTTGCTTTACCTGCTGCAGGGCCGCGGCCGCGGCCGCCGCCTGCTGCTGGAGCGCCGCGGTCTGCGTCAGCTGGTAGTTGGTGGGGGTCTGCGTGCTCAGCCCCGCGGCCGCCAGCGCCGTCTGCTGCGTGTAGATGGTCGGGGAGGCTCCCAGCAGCGAGGGCTGCTGCACGCCCAGGGCAGCTGCCAAGGGAACACGGCCGGTGAGCGCTCGCAGCACCTCGGACACCCCGGCGGCTCCCACGGGTGCGGTGTGCCCGAGTCTAGCTCGCCAAGGAGACGTGAATCAAGTTCCAAAACTCAAGATAAAGGATCACATCCCACTAGCTTCTCTTTTAAATTCATCTACCAATGGTAAACCGCAGCAGAGGCATAGAGACCTTTACATTTCCTTCTCTGGAGCTGCTCATGATTTTACAGCTCTGCACTTGTCACTCCCCCCCCTTACACTTTCTTGAAGGTATCCCAGGTTTTGGATGAGCCAAATGAAGATTGCCGCTCTGCTCTGTAAATTAATACATTTCGTTCAATTTGAGGGCAAGAGAAACCTTTACTGTAACAGCATCTATGAAACATCTATGGAAGGCGTTCTCTGAAATCACACAAGTTCTCGCTTCACTCAGTGCTGTCTTTGTCCCTGTGAAGTGGGGGCTGGTGGAGAAGGAGCAGCCTTGTAGCAACAGAGAGTTTCATCAGTCCCCACATACAAGGGGACTCAAGCTCTCTCCAGCTCTAAATAAGAAGGGTTTGTGCTGCCCTGACTCAAACTGTGTAGAAGGAAACATTAGTTTATTTTATTGCCATGCCAGCTTTTAATTCACCACAAAACATAAGCAAATCATGAGGAGCAGCTATGCACAGGCTATGCTTCTGAACAAGGTATGCTCAAGACTTACAGATGGATCTTTTAGGTGACGGAGAGCCCTGCAAAATGCGAATCTCAGCAAAAAACTGCAAACATATCTGAAAACCTGCGCTCTCTTTGGCAGGACTTCTTCAAAAAGTTATCGGCAGCTGCATGATCAAATATCACTTCATTAAACTATCAGCCCAGTCCACATGTTTCAATAAAACCAGAGAGAAACTCAGCAGGGAAACATACTGCCAGCAAAAACAGGTCAGCCAGCCATCTTCAGAACTGAGCAACATTCAAGATGAACACGGTTCTTCTCTCTTCCAAAGCCATCAAAGACACACAACGCAATGAAGAACAGATTTACAGTACTCCTGCAGAGCTTGTGCTCCACACTGTTCTTACTGATGCAAAATGAAGCTTTCACTCCTGATCCAGGGATGCAGTAAAACACTGCCTGCAGTTGGAGATCGTTACCATAATGCTGTACCCCACTCAACAGGTCCTGAATAATGTAATCCTTCCTACCACACTGCCCTTTCCAGCAGAGCACCACTTTTGTTAATGCCACTGATCGTCTTGTAATTTTGGAATGAAACAGGAAAGAAACACATAAACAGCACTGAAATAATCACTATCACTATGACCTGTATCAAATATTGTCAAATAAGCACTACAGGAAGTAACAGTATTTTAAAAGTGAAATCAAGCATTCTGCAGAGTACAGCATTTAATTAACTTTTCCCCCCGGAAAATTCCAAAATTTGCATTTCTTTAGAAGCCAGCAAACAAAATTTGAGGCTTCTCTCATGACAGACCCTCCATTGTCTTGATGCTCTTGCCTCTTGCTTGATCATCAGCTCCAATTTGAATGTGCAGCTTGGACCACTCAGAAGGACACCCTCAACTGGATCCTCACCAATGTCTCACATAACATGCCTTAAACAGACCTTTAAAAATAATTCAAAAGCTTTGCTGCTGCATCCTGGGACAACTTTCACTTTTCCTGGCTGCAATACTTTGCTGGCTCAGTCAAGGCAAATAATCAATGCACTCATCTTTCTCCTCTTACTTCCACATGCCGAGCAGAAATCCCCGTTAGTGCAGAAATTCGCTCCATGCTGTTACCTTTGAATCTGTGTGACCATGCCAGCTATTGTCATTCAGTCCGAAGTTCTATCCTAATGTTGTTCCAACACAGGGGGATGAGGTTGGGAAGCATTACCAAAAGCAAGTTTCACAAGTTTTCTCCTACTTTTTGTACCACCACTACCCACAAAAATGCTTACTCCCAAAACCAGATCTTGGGATTATCCAGTTCTTCAGTTTCACTATGATAATTTCCATTTCAGCATAACCCAGAATTATCTCAAGCAATTCCCAGCCCACCCTAAGACCCTTATCCAATTTTATCAACTAAGGAAAAACAAGAATTTTTTCTTTGCCATCTCTACTGTCATTTTTTGATCTATCGTCTACAACACTGCAGACTAACTTACTAAGAAAGGGCAGAGACAAAAGACAGCTGAGATCCTCTCAAAGGATAACACCTGTAGCAACAAGATTTTCAAAGCTGTATCTTGTTCCCACTGATTTGCCCCAAAGTATTCAGGACTTTCATCTGACTACCTTTCATCTGTGTACTCGTCTTGGTCAAACAGGCTCCAATTAATTAGGCAACTGAGTTTGCATTACTAGTTAATAAGAAAAAAAAAAAAGAGAACAAAAATGAAAAATCACACAGAAAAACAAGAGACAGAGAATGAATCACAGACTGAGCCTGGAATTGACATCTGACTGCCATATTATTATTACTGGCAACAAGCATCTGCAGCGGCAAACAATAGCTTCTTAGGATTTGTAATGATCTCAGTAAGTACAGTGATGGAGATGCCTTCCTTCAAATGCAGTGCAAACAACTCCCACTGGCACCAAATACTGCATGGCACGGCCAGCTGAAAGGGCTCAGACAGACACTGGGGTCCTAGGCTGCAGCTCTGGGTTAGGTAACAGACATTTCTGTTGCAACGAACACAAAGACAGTATTCAGTAGTCCCTCTTCCTACTTCTAAACCCTAAAAATCTTCAAAAGTTAGGGAAACATCTTCTAAGTACACAGCTATGTATGTCTCCTTGGTAAGTGACATAGGTTTATTAGATTTACAGTAAAGGAGTACGCTGTACAGGGCTTGGGACACTTCTCACAGCTGCCAGAAATTGTGAGATTGGCTCCTTGGGCTTTCAGGTTTCTTTAAGCTTAACACACTTGCAATACAAACACCACACAACCTACTCCAAAAATACTCCTTTTAACAGGCACACACTAGAAACCAGGCTCAGCGTGTCTGTCATGGGACATCTGTTTACAGCAAGGCAGCAAACCGTGCACCAGCCACTATTCCTGAGCAGCTGGAGATTCAGCACAAGCTCGCCCTGGTCTCACACACTGCTTCAGTCACCTCACAGGGGCCACCAGCAGCAGCAAGACGCTGGGCTCCAGGCACTTCAGCTCCCATCAGCTGCACCCTTCTTCACTGCCATGCAATTAAGTCTTGATACAGCAAAGACAACACCGCCTATCAGGCAGAACACAGCAGGGCCAGGACTTCCCCAGCACCACAGCTCTATAAAACCAGGCTTTCCATCATAACCCTGAAAACAGCACAGGGCAAGCACTGCGACACAAACCAAAGATGTGCCAAAAACGAAGAGCTAGAGAGGAGGAGGGAATTCTCCTTTGCAGGCGTTTCAGGAGTTCGCACATCATTATGCAAGTTAAATTAATTTTCTGTAGTAGGCATGATCTAATTTATGCTTTAACAATGCTTAACCAGCATGGCGGGGGCTTTATTCTGGTTTCAGTCTTGTGATGCATAAAAGCATGAGATGAGGAGTAGGCAAAAACTCACTGTGTTACATGTAGGAGTTTCTCTTCACACATCGACTTTGCTGGCACCTGCAATTGCCCATCTCCCTTCTAATACCACAGGCACAGAGAGTAATTAGTAAGCCCTCCCAAAGGGGATCACAGAACCCTTCATTACACAGCATGTCAGTCTACAACTAGTGTGTCACACCTTAATAATTAAGAGCTTTAACTCATTTACTTACCTCTTCACCAGGGATGGCCAAGACAGCATCCACATCAGCAACTCAAAAAAAATCCACCAAATAATCCCCAGACCAAAACAATGAAAACTACAAATGCTCAACCCTGATATTACCTTTTTTGCAATTACTGAATTTGGTTTATAATACCATCACTCACTGCTTCTGATAGCTTGCAAAAAACTATGTATCATGTCACTTGTGTTACAAAAATCAAGATCTCCTTCCCTCACAGCCAAGCACATCAAAGCTTTGGAGAAGGAACCTGACACTTGGATAAAAACAGCTGGCATGCATAAATATACGTAACAGCTTTGGCCAACCCTCTGAAAGTATTTTTTTTTAATGAGTTTATGAACACTGAGATTCACAAGGATAAGCCAATATGGACAATTTCTTGGGTGCAACACAGGTGAGCAGCAGTTCAGGCTGGTCAGCACACGTGGGCACTGACAGCATCTCTTCCTTAGGAAAACAGCCTCTCTGGAAGGTCACAACTTCAAACTGAAAGGGGCAAGTTCAACCAGAAACACTGTTCTTCAGCTCCCAGCAGTGCCAAGAGCACTGCTCACCTTCCAAAAGATGCTTCCTGCGCTCTGTATTATAAATCAAAATAGCCAATTAAAAAAGCAGGGGAACAAGTATGTACTAAAACAGCAGCAGGGCAGAAGAATCCCAGGGACTGGATTCAACACTGCACAAAGGGAAGAAAGAGGATGGTGACTGTCTATTGCAGTAGGAATAGGAAAGGACACTACACATGAAGAGGACACTAGGAACATGAAGGAACGTGGAGCTAGCACAGGAAGAAGGTAAAAGTGCAACCAAATGTTACATCTTTACTGGCTCTCATATTTGAGTCAGGTGCTGCCGGGTCAGATGAACAGCTATAAATCCCTGGAGATACTGTCCTCACCGAGCAGGTGAAAAGTCTCTCGCAGTAACTGATGTTCACCAGTCCTATCCAGTCACATTTGCACTTCATTTAATTTAAGGAGGCTCAGAAGTAGGCTGGCCCGGGGCAGAGTCACAGGCATAAGAAAATGGCTAAGAAGCTGATGTATGCTCCATCCACCCCTCCTCCAGGGCCCCCTCCTGGTTCGACCTCAGTAAGCTCCAAGATGACTGCCAGCTCCTCCCCTTGGCAGGTTTTGGGCAGCTCCCCCTCTGAAACACCACATGGAGCTGGTCCTCCACCTTCCACCACTATTTTTGATGCATGAGCTGTCACATCACCAACACATCAAGAACAGTCCAGCCCAGGCGCTCCCATTCCTTGACTGCTCCAACATCTCCCCCAGTCTGACACGAGAACCAAAAGCAAAGTTTGTCTCTCCCACATTCCCAACCCTTTCCAGCTGTCAGGGATTTTCTTACAGAAGGAGATGGTGCCCTTTGGATAAGGGAAGTGTGAGCTATTCAGAGAAACATCGAAAAACTGCCTGTGGGCAGCTGCTTAGGGACAACAACAGTTTAGGGAGGGAATGGAGCAGAAGAGGCGTGGAGGAACAGGAAAAGGCACACTGGGACAGAGTACTGGGAAGCACATGGTGGGTGGGCACTCCCTGAGGATACGGTGTGACTGCATCAGTGCCCACGGGAAAAAACGGAGACAGAGGATTCACTTTGGGAAAGAAAACTGAGTCAGGAGAGGAGAAAGATTCCCACCCCAGACATGCACCTCCAAAGAATATCAAGCATTCCCAACCTTTGCTAGGCTGCCAGACACAAAGCCATTGACAAAAGAGGTCTGACATTGAACTTCCTATCAAATCAGAGCAACTGCAGAAACCACACGCACCCTGAACCCTCCACGTGCCACAGCTCTGCTGAAGCCTCTTCACAGTGCAAATGCTGTAACAACACCATTTAATTAACAAACTATTTGTGTTCCAGAAGAGCAAAACGCACTCCAGAACTGGAAATGGAAGCACCAAAATTCATCATGCATCAAGCTTCACATTCTTGCCTCAAACCTTTTGTGCTGTAAACCAACATGAGACATGAAAACGGAGCCAGCTAGGTTTTTAAACAGGGGCCTGCAATTAATAACACTTCTTAGCTAAATCAAAGGAAACTCTCCACCATCATTAGGGCAATACCTCCGGTTATAGGGACCACCTTTAAGTTCTTAAAGGGACCTTAAAGTCCCTTTAAAAGGGACCTTCTAATTTAACGTTAAAAAAGAAATACTCCCCTTCTCACCCAAGTAACAAATTTCAGAGAGCTTTCCACTATGTGGATTATGTCTAATCTATTAATAAAGGCAAAATAATTTGTAAACATTGATTCAGGCTGCCGAGGAAATGAAACTCAGGCAGCACTTAAAAAATCTGTAATGCCTTACTAGGGCTGATATTATTTAACCTAGAACCATGTAATTTAATAAGAGGTAATTTGATTCGCACATCTTTGGATATGAATAACTTGATACCTTGTTTATTGACTGAAACAATCAATACAAACTCACCTGGGATTCTACTCATTCCCCTTAAGAAAACCAAACAACAAACAAAACCAACAGACAGTACTAGGCAATGACTTTTAAAGTCTCTATCGTGGGAAAAAACTCCCGACTTAATCCACTTAAATAGACTTTAGATAAGTTAGTTAACATCGTGCCACTCTGAGGTGCATACCCAAGTATGGAATCTCCAAATCTACTAGATGTCAGGGTTCAAACATTGAGTGTAAACTGACCTGGCTGAGACACCGCAGTGGCTGTAAACTGAGTAGCCCAAGGGGGATTTTTCTGTCCTCCAAACTGAGCCATGGCAGAAGGTAGAATCTCCTGAGTGTCTATCTTCTGTAACTGCAATCTAGTAAAATAAAGCGTAGCTGCAATCTTTGGAACACATATCGTCAAGCTATTTTAATTCTGAGCAAAAAAAAAAAACAAAAACAAAAACACCGAACCAAACCAAAAAAACCCCACAACCAAAAAAAAAGCCCGCAAAAACAGGAAAAAAAAAAAAGAGAAAAAAAAAGGGGGAAAAAAAAGAGTATTGAAATATCAGTTTTGCATCCCTAAAGCCTGGTGGGCAACATGCGTCGCGTACGCGAAAAATAGAAAGTTGTAAGGCAAGTTATTTTATTTGCCTACGGCACAATCTCCATCTCCCACTTCTTAACAATGGGACTAACGCGATTAAAAACGCAAAAACGCATTCCCATTTCCAGGAAGACTAAGAGAAAGGTGACTCTGCGCAACCAAGAATTTGTATTTATGATTAGTTTTCCACGGCTGTGCTCGGCCGCCGCGGGGAAGCGCTGGCGGGGGAGCCCCGCACGCGTTCAGCCACGGCTGTTTCGGTCTCCGCGCACAAGGGCCCGGCGGCCCCGAGCCCCGGGAGCCACGCGAGCACGGCCGGGCCGCGCACCAGCCCCGCCGCCTCCCTGCCGCCCGCCCGCCGCCGCGATCCCTGAGCGCTCCGTTACCCCCGCGGCAGCCTCCGTTC
>VWPU01015515.1:0-15561 GCA_013398955.1 Callaeas wilsoni | reverse complement strand
GTCGGGTCACTGGAGCCAGCGCTGCGAAGGGGCTCCAGTCGCAGCAGTTAAAACCTCTGGCCTTGGCAGTTCTCCCAGAGACACTCGGGAAGGGTCACACTGGATCGTTTCCTTAACACTGCCGTGGCCACACCACGTCCTTGCACCGTTGCTTTGGGTGGTTCCCTCTTTGCCCACTGCCCTCAGAGCTCGATCCTGCCCCAGGTATCAGCTCCTGTGCTGCCTTTGGCACCCCTTTGCTGGAAATCCCCGTGTCCCATTGTGTGTGCCTGGCACTCCGGCTGCTCTCCCCGCGCAGTTCTCACGTGGTGCCAGCACACAGAGTGTTTGCGGGTGCACTGTTGGGTCTGCCGGCTCACACCACTGACCAGATGCTGGAAGGATCCTGAATGAGTCCCCCATTTGTACGGAAGACCACGCTATGAAAAGCCAGCGTCCATCAAGGAGACAGAAGAGTCCTCCAACTTTATTCGAGTAAAGGGAGAGAGTCCACTGGGGCACACGTACTTAGGGTTTTCTCTCTCAAGGTTTTGGAGAACGCAGCCTCCTTTTATCCCAAACTCCCGGCCGCGTTTTGCCCTCTATCCTTTCCCCATTGGCCGAGGTACTGGGAAGGTACAGCCTACCCGAACCCCCTACCACATATTCCCCCCTTGAACCTGTCGTTTTCCCCCAAAGTTCAGAAACTCAGGCTTGTGCAGACCCATCTGTCTGTTCCAGGAGTCAGACTGTCTGGGTTCTGGAACAAACCTGCAGCTTGAAGCTGGTAGAGACACTAAGATCCATTTAAAAGACATTAACACCCATACCTTCACCCCGGAAATGTTCGTAAAGACATGAGCACACATCTTTCCTGACAATAACAACCATTAAACACATATAAACAAACATTACACTCTAGTCCTATTATTTTTGCAAACTCCTGTTTGTGCTGAGCTTACAGGGATAAGCCGAGGCTTATTCCAAACTTTCAGTCTGTGTTTCCTGCTAAAGCCCAGAGCGTTGATCTAACTCGTGTAAGATAAATTGTAGCTTGTCTTCTTCTTTCTTTCTTCTCCCATCTCACCTGCTTAACGTGATCCCCTGGGCTCCTGTTCTTTGACTAGCAGCTGCCAGCTTTGGGTTCACTGGCAGGCTGTTCACCTGCATTCTCTCTGCTACCAATTAACCTGATAAAACAGGGAACAAGACAAGGTAGAAGCAATAGTTCAGCAAAAACACATTGACTGAAAGGATTAAGATCTCTATACCTGAGTGGACAATGGGCATGTGTTAGCCAATGCTCAAGGTCAGCAGGTAAAGGTTGTAAATCAAGGAGCCAGGAAGATTTGCAGCAAGAGAGAGAACCAAGAATAGGAAACACGACCCCACCCGGCTAGAGACCCTTACTCAGCACGACTACGGCTACACATGCTCAGCAGCAAAAAGTGAAAAAGTCACAGAGAGAGGACCCACTCAAAGACCCCCGATGAAAATGAAGAGCCTTCCTCAACTGAAGACCCCACACCCTACTACGCCTGCTCAGTTGTTCCCAAGAAATAATTTGCATAACCACTCCTATCCCCAAGGACTTATTGCATATGCATAAAGTGTAACCTGACATTGCGCCAGGGGAAATGCCAAAGTGTATGTGCTAGGAGGGGGACTTGCCCCTACTAGTTCTTATGTACCTGGCGCCGAAATAAAGCAAATACCCATTTCACAAGCTTTTCTGGCTTGGTCTTGGGAATGCTGATTAGCGCGGCTTCGGAGCGAAACATCCACATGCTGTGACCACTGTGTAAGGCCAAAAAGAGGAGCATTGGCTTTCCCCAAGCCATATGCTGAAATATCAGACTCTACTAATGGAGCAAGAAGATGTGGAGTTGAAAGCAAGCACAGCAGCAAACCCAGCCCAATTCCTGAACAGCCCGATGCAAGGAGAAGAGCAGCTCAATTGAGCAAGTTCATGCAAGCCAACCAGAGCTGCAAGATGCACCCACCCAAGATCCAGAGGACAGAGTTCTTT
Source organism: Callaeas wilsoni (assembly GCA_013398955.1). NCBI lineage: Eukaryota > Metazoa > Chordata > Aves > Passeriformes > Callaeidae > Callaeas > Callaeas wilsoni. The sequence goes on along the minus strand of VWPU01015515.1, from coordinate 13,553 downwards.
ACAGACAGAAGGAGCTTTGATGGAAAGTAGCTGAGATGGAAAGCAAAGAGCTGGCTATGCCGATGGCACGTCAGCTGAGGTAAGAGAAGCTGCACCGCTGTCTGTGGGACGCAGCGCAAAGGGTAAAACTCACGGCATTACAGAGAGAAAATCAGCCACAGGAAAATGAGTAAAAACATATAGACTGACCCAAAATGTGCTTTCAGCATCCTTCATGCCCATGGAGCCAGATGGATAGAGAGAGGTCTATTAAAAGCACACAGATTTCCAATTAAATATAAACAAGAAATATTGTCCCTCCTCGATGCTATCCAACTGCCCAGACAAGTGGCCGTACTACGCTGCAAAGCACGCCAATGAGGGGATTCCCAAATTCATGCAGGGAACAGATTTGCAAATAAAGCTGCACAAGACGTTGCACAACAAGGCATCCTGGTGTTAATACCTGAGAAAGCTATTTCACTTCCAGAAGTTAGACCAGCTTATAGCCAGGCAGATTTAAAACTAGCTGCTTATCTAAAAGCCCGGAATAAAGAGGGTGGATGGCTAGTAACTCCTAAGAACCTGCTCATAGTCCCACCACAGCTAATATTAGAAACTGTAAAGGAGAAACACCAGCAAAAGCACTGGGATTTTGATGCTATGGTCTCATGCACAAGTCTATGGACTCATACTCAGTGTCTGCATGACAGAAATTGCCAAGTCTGCTGCAGAAAAATGCCTGACAGGTCTTAAAAATAATCCTTTGAATTCAACAAAACTGTGCCCACGGATCACTAAAAGAGGAAACACTCCTGGGGAATACCAGCAAATTGATTCTTCTGAGTTACCACGCCAACAAAGATACAGGTATCTCCTAGTATTAGTAGATACCTTTTCTGGGTGGTCAGAAGCTTTCCCCCGCTGCACCAACAAGGCTAGGGAAGTAACCAAGATACTTCTCAAATAGATCATACCCAGGTTTGGGGTGCCTTTAGGGATGTCATCTGATCGACGACCTCATTTAGTATTTAAAGTGCTACAGCAACTTAGTCAGCAAGTTCATTGGGGAAATCCTAAAATGAATTAGTAGGTTTATCTTTCTCTCAGAAGTTCTTACCCTAGACCCCGGTTCGTTCATTTCAGCCCAGAGATCAAGTACACATCAGAAGCAGCGGACTTTATCTAGTTCTGGTGACTACAAGAACGGCAGCGAAACTGAAAAGACTTCATTCCTGGATTCATTGCACCAGAATTAAGGAAGCTCTCAACTCAGTGAAAAACACTGCACAGTGAACAACACCGGACTCCTGAGGCCGAGAATTTCAAAGATATCTCTAGACAAGTCCCCACAGCCTGGGAGACACTCAGCAGGAGCGGAAGACTCGGGAGGAAAAGCGAGACTTGCCGGAGGGAAACGTGAGGGGACAAAAAGGCAGGAAACAGGACAGGACCAATGGTGGGAAATGTGAGGGGAAAAGGGTGGGAAACATGAGGGGAAAAAAGGGTGGAAAAGGTGAGGTAAAACATGGTAAACGTGAGTGTGAAAATGGCGGGAAATGTGAGGGGGAAAATTGCAGGAAATATGAGGGGGGGAAAAGGGTGGAAAAGGTGAGGTAAAAAAGGGGAAATGTGAGGGTGAAAACAGCAGGAAAGGTGAGGGGAGAAAAGGCTGGGAAACATGAGGGGGGAAAAGGGCAGAAAATATGATGTAAAAAATGGGAAACATTATGGTGAAAATTGCAGGAAATGTGAGGGGAGGAAAAGGCGGGAAACGTGAAGGGGAAAATGGCAGGAAATGTGAGGGGGAGAATGGTGGGAAACGTGAGCAGTCCGTGCTGAGGGGCCTCTGGCAAGGACCTGTCCACCAATGGTCCTTGTGGGGGATTTCAACAGCTCCAATATCTGCTGCAGGGACAACATGACAGGATGTCTCCTTCTTCCAGGACAGGGAGAGTCAGACAAGTCTGACTTATTATTCACGTCTGACATTAGTAATATTATCAGCTATATTAAAATCACCTATAATTTATAATAATAATGAGAAAGAAAATCATTACTATAACAAATATAATTACTATTTTTATTTATTCTCTCAATATTTATAAATTATTATGTTGCTACGCTATTACATTTTATCTTTTATTTATATTCTATCCATATTATTATATTACTAAGAATACAATGATGATGATAATAATAATAACAACAACAATAATAATAATAATAGTAGTAGTAGTAGTAGTAATACTAGTGACAGTAGTAGAAATAGTAAAAAAACTATTTTGGGGTAAAACCCGGAAATCCCTCACTCGGGGGACAGGAAGGCAACGAGCAGCTCTCAGGACAGCCAGGGAGAAGTCACTAGCCGCGGAAAAACCCAAATCAGTCATTTCTGTCTGTTTTGCTGCACGGAAAAATGGGTTTGTGGAGAAAACTTTTGAGGACTTCTGGGGTTAAATCGACCCCAAAAAGCGCCAGTTCCGTACTCCGGGCGGCCATTCTTGCTCGGGTCCGCCCTGTCTGGGGCAGCCCCGCCCCGCTCTGCCTCCTCCTTGCCCCAACCCCGGCGGCTTTTTCACTTAAAATCCGCGAAAACTTCGGGTTTCTCCCTTAAAACGTCAGGTTTTTTTCCCAAATTCCATTTAATCCCGCCCTGTGCCTTTTGCGACCAAGAGCCCGGATAGCTCAGTCGGTAGAGCATTGGACTTTTAATCCAAGGGTCCAGGGTTCAAGTCCCTGTTCGGGCGAACTTCTTTCTTTCTTTTTTCCCAGCCCAATCCCGGGGTTTCTTCGCTCCCTCCCCGCCCCCCCCGCGGGGGCGTCCCGGGATCTCTTTTTCCTGGCGGAGGGAGCGGCGCGGAGGGGTCTGGGGCGGGCGCGGGGCGCAGCGCGAGCAGGTCCCATGGTGTAATGGTGAGCACTCTGGACTCTGAATCCAGCGATCCGAGTTCGAATCTCGGTGGGACCTACGCCTCCTTTTGCGGTCCCCCCACCCCTGTCCTGCCATGGACGGGAACGGGGGAGTCCCTGCTCGTCGTGGGGACCGCAGGGGACACTCGCGTGAGGACTCTGTGCCTCGGGTGTGACATCTCCACTTCTTCCCTCTTCGGGGACTGTGGGACATCCCGGGAGGGACACCCCACTGGGGACCTGTCACGGTGATGTCCTAGAGTAACGACACGGAGTCCGGTGTCCAGGTAGAACAAAGCGATGCAGAGGGTTTTTTATTATTCTACAAAGCGGCTTATATCTTTTAGCTTACTTGAAGTTTTACAACAGTGTCAAAACTCTATTGGACCTCTGGTCCACCATCCGCCAAGTTCATTGGTTAATTCTGATGTTACCTATATCACAATGTTTACCTACACAAGAATGTAAGCAAATGCAGGTGCACAGCGCTTAATTGGTTTTAGAAAACTCGAAGGATTGTTTATAATATTTTAGCCTGGGAGTAGAGAGAAAGAGAAAATTCTCACACAAACTCTGGGAAAGTTAGAAGGTTGCCCTGCTAACAGCTTTTCAGCAGTGACAGGGACCTCCTGTGACACTCCCCCCACCCCGGGGTCTGTGTGTGACCTCCGACATATGACACCTCGCCGGGGAGCTCGTGACATCCCCTCGCCGCGGTGGCACTTTTGACCCCGGTGACACCAAACCCCCATGATCTCAAAATTGCAAAACCCCTGGAACAGAGGGCAGCGCCGGACACGTCCCCGGCATCTGCGAAAAAAATCCCCGCGGTCCTCGGCATGGTTTGGCAGCGAATCGGAGGCAAAATTGAGGCCACGCCCAACCTGCTGTTTTTTTGGAAAAGGAACGCAAAGATCTAGTGCTCACGCCCAGGTTGGGTGTTCCTACACTCAACTCAGCTTTTCTGTCGGCAGAGAGGGAAAAGTCCTGTCTGCATGGCAGAGAAGGGGTAAAGGGCTCCGGTGTCATGCTGGTCCCACTTGGAGAGGGGTGAAGATGCCACTGGTTTCCAAGGAAACGGGAGAAGAAGGGTTACAGTGGGGTTTCCATGTGGGAGAATCAAGAAAATAAGGCCAAGGGGGCCGATTTCCTGGTTTTTACAAAGGAAGGAGGATGTTCGGGGTCAGCTGGAGAAATTTTGGGTCACTTGGGGAATTTGGGGTCCAATGGAGATGGGGGGGGGGCACCTGCCCGCCAGGTGTGCCTGGAGCTCCTTCTGGAGCTGACAGAGCTGGGGCTGCTCCCAGAGCCCCCCGTCCACAGCCCAGAGCTGAGGGGGGTGGGAAGAGGGAGGGAGGGACGGATGGGCATGGATGGAAGGATAGACAGGCGCGGTGACGGATGAGGTGGGTGGTTGTCTGGGCGGCAGTGGAAGGATGGACACAGCTGTGTCCGCTGACAGACACATGGACACAGACACAGGGACACACAGACAGACAGACAGAGCCTGGTCTGTGGCTGCATGGCAACTGCCCACTCCTGCTCAGCAGCCAGAAGGACACGAGTGGCCAGGTCGGGTGGCCAGACAGAGGGACAGCTGGGGTGGCAGAGGCTGGACAGCTGGACAGAGGGACAGCCCTGGTGGCAGAGGCCGGAGAGCCACCCCGGCAGCAGGAGCTGCTGGGTGCAGAGCCCCACCCCGGGGCCGGGAAAGGAAACCGGGAAAAAAAAAAAAAAAAAGAGGGAAGGAAAGCAAACAAACACCAAAGCACCAAAGAACAATGAACTCCGGACCAGGGCAATGCCGCAATCCCAGCACGGCCGGGGCAAAGTTTGGCCGGGCGGACCTTGACCACCGGCACCGCGGGTGCCACTGGCACCCTGTGGCCATGGCAGTGCTGGGGGCCCTCGCGGCGGCCGTGGCCGGGCTCCTCCTGCTCCTGCTGCTGGTGCCGGCAGCCACAGCCCAGCTGGTGCCCTTCCTGTGGGATGACCTGGTGATTTTCGCCACCATGGTGAGGTCCTCGCTGCGGTGCCGACGACGCTTGTCCCGCCATCCCGCCATCACCCTGCTCGACGTGTTCCAGCTGCACACCCGGCGCCAGCCTCGCAAGCCCCTGCTGCGCTTCCAGGATGAGATTTACACCTACGAGGACATGGACCGGCGCAGCAACCGCGCAGCCTGGGCCCTGTCGCGGCGCCTGGGGCTGCAGAGCGGCCGCGCGGTCGCCGTGTTCCTGCCCAATGAGCCCGCCTACGTGTGGACATGGCTGGCGCTGGCCAAGCTGGGCTGTCCCATGGCCTGCCTCAACTGCAACGTGCGGGGCCGGGCCCTGCGGCACGCGCTGGAGGCCGCCCAGGCCACCCTGGTCCTCACCAGCCCCGGTGAGAGGGGGACAACGGGGCATTCGGGGGGCGCTGGGAGCATGGGAGGGTTGTAGTCACCAAGGCCGCTGTTGTCGTCCTCACCAGCCCCAGTGAGAGGGGGACAACGGGGCATTCGGGGGGCTTTGGGCGCAGGGGGGGGTTGTAGTCACCAAGGCCGCTGTTGTCCTCCTCACCCGCCCCCGTGAGAGGGGGACAACGGGGCCCTCGGGGGGCTTTGGGAGCATGGGGGGGTTGTGGTCACCAAGGCCACTGTTGTCCTCACCAGCCCGGGTGAGAGGGGGACAACGGGGCATTCGGGGGGCGCTGGGAGCATGGGAGGGTTGTAGTCACCAAGGCCGCTGTTGTCCTCACCAGCCCCGGGGAGAGGGGGACAACGGGGCATTCAGGGGGCTGGGGAAACCTGCCCTGGACGGGGTGGTCAGGGGGCTGTGGGGACAGGAGAGGTGCAGCCACCAAGGCCACCCTTGTCCTTGCCAGCCCTGATGACCAGGAATGGATGGGGTGGTTGGTCGGGGGGGCTGTGGGGACAGGGGCGTTTAGGGGGTGGATCCACCAAGGCCACCATCGTCCTTGCCAGCCCTGGTGAGTGCACGTGTGGTGGGGGTTTGCACGTGTGGCACCGTCCCTTCGTGTGGATGTCTGTGGGCCTAGACATGGATGTCAGTCCCTGGGGGCACCCATGGGATTTGGGCTCCCTTAGGGGTGATCAAGGACTCCGTTTAGGATGACTGTGGGGGCCTGACGGATTGGGATCCCACTTTTGGGGTGCTCAGGGCACCCCTTGGGCAGCTTTGGGGGGTCTGGAAGATCAGGGAACCCTGTTTGGAGTGCTCAGAGTCCCCCTCAGGATGTGTGGGGTGTCTGGGGCAGGACCCCCTTTTGGGGTGCTCAGGGTGCTCTTCAAGGTGTGGAGCAATCAGGGGTCCCCATCTGGGGTCCTCAGGGTGCCCCTCGGGGAAGTTTGGGGTGCCTGGGGGATCAGGGAGCCCTTTCGGGGTGCTTGGAGTGTCCACCTGGGATCTCGGGGCTTCTGCATGGAATACACTGGGTGCCTGGGATCCTTGGGTCCCCCATCCTGGATCTTTGGGGTGCCCACACGATCAAGGTCTGTATTTGGGATGTGTCTGGTGCCCACCTGGGGTGCTTTGGGTGCCCATTTCGGATGCCTGGGGTGCCCATCTGACCGGGTGCCCATTGGGGGTACCTTGGGGTATCCACCTTGGGGCCTTGGACCCCTCATCCGTGATTCCCAGGATGCCCACCCAATTGATGTCCCTGTCTGGGGTACGTCGGGTGCCCATTCGGGATACCCGGAGTGCCCACCTGGGAGCCTTGGCCTGCCCACCCATGATTCCGAGGGTGCCCACCTGACCAGGTGCCCATTTAGGGCTTCCTTAGGTGTCGCCCCCACCCCTTTGTGTCCCGTCCCAGACTCTCATTCCTGTGGGACCTTCCCCATGTCCCGCTGTCCCCACAGAGCTCCGGGAGGCCGTGGAGGAGGTGCTGCCGGACCTGGAGCGTGACGGCGTCCACGTGTTCTACCTGAGCTCGGCGTCCCCCACACCGGGGGTCGAGGCGCTGCTCCCCGCCATCGAGGCGGCCCCCGACGAGCCCCTGCCCGCCCAGCACCGCGCCGGTGTCACCACCGAATCCAAGGCCATGTACATCTACACCTCTGGCACCACCGGTGAGCTGGGGAGCCTCCCAGGGTCTGGATTGGGAGGAGTGGGAGGAGCTTGCGTGGGTGGGTGAGGATGGGCCTGGAGGGGTCTTGGGGGGTCTTTCTCTAACCCTGATCATTGTGGGTCTACCTGGGCCAGATGTGCCATGTGGGCCAGGTGTGTCCTGTGTCCATGGGAGGGTCACTCACCATGTGCCTGGATGAGTCCTTGTTGAGGTGGGGTGGGACCTCCCTCGTCACCCTCAATCCAAACCCACACCCAACTCCAGACCATCATGGGTCCACCTGGGCCAGGTGCGGCCTGGCCGTGTCCATGGGAGCAGGTCAGCATAGGCAGGTTGGAGGAGTCCTGGGGGCTCTTTCTCCAGCCCTGACCACCGTGGATCCACCTGGGCCAGGTGTGCCCTGTGCCCATGGGAGGGTTGGGCATCACCCACTGGATGACAGCCTGGATGCGGTTCCTCATGGCTCCTCCAACAAGGGACAAAGAGGCCCAGCCACAGGGAATGGCTCTGCTCTCTCGCTCTCCAGCCCAGGACCCCCCATCCCACCCAGGACCGCTTCCCACCCTCCGTTCTCCCTGCAGGGCTGCCCAAGGCCGCGGTGATCACGGAGCTCAGGTTGATGATGGTGGCCAGCCTGGGCCGGATCTGTGGCCTGCGGCCCGACGACGTCGTCTACACGACGCTGCCACTCTACCACTCGGCTGGGCTGCTCATCGGGGTTGGGGGGTGCCTCGAGGTCGGTACGTACCCCCCGCCCCACGCGGGCAGGGCACAGGCAAGGGCCGGGAGGGGTGGATGGGAGAGGGAGAGGGGGAGGGAGGGATGGATGGAGGGAGGGAGGGAGGGATGGATGGAGGGATGGAGGGATGGGTGGAGGGAGGGGTGGATGGAGGGATGGAGGGAGGGAGGGAGGGATGGATGGAGGGATGGAGGGATGGGTGGAGGGAGGGGTGGATGGAGGGATGGAGGGAGGGAGGGAGGGATGGATGGAGGGATGGAGGGATGGGTGGAGGGAGGGGTGGATGGAGGGATGGAGGGAGGGAGGGAGGGATGGATGGATGGACGGATGGATGATGGGGGGATGGATAGATGGATAGATGGATAGATAGATGGATGACAATGATGGATGAAATGAAGGAGAATGGATGGATGGATGGAGGGCGGGAGGGCGGGATGGAGGGAAGGAGGGAAGGACGGGGGGGTGGACGGATGGATGGAAGGAAGGATGGATGGATGGATGGATGGAGGATGGATGGATGGATGGATGATGGAGGGATGGATAGATGGATACATGGATAGATAGATGGATGACAATGATGGATGAAATGATGGAGAATGGATGGATGGATGGAGGGAGGGATGGATGGATGGATGGATGGATGGATGGATGGAGGGATGGATGCACAGATGGATGGACACATGGATGGATGTATAGATGGAGGCATGGAGCGATGGTCACATGGATGCATGGATAAGATTAACGGATGGATGGACAGATGGATTGATGGATGGATGGATGGATGGATGGATGGATGGATGGATGGATGGATGGATGGATGGATGGAGACAAGGGCAAAAGAGAAAAAGGGTGGGGTCACTGTCCCTGTGCTGTGTCCCCCAGGAGCCACCTGCGTCCTGCGGGCCAAGTTCTCGGCCTCCCAGTTCTGGGCCGACTGCCGGCGCTACAACGTCTCCGTCATCCAGTACGTGGGTGAGCTCATGCGCTACCTGTGCAACACACCCAAGGTGAGGCCCCGCCCGCCCCAAAACCACCCCAGCAGGGGTCAGCGATGCTCTGGTCACACCTCGAGGCGGCCCCTCTCCCTGCGTCACCCTACAGCGTGCTGATGACCGGGAGCACGGGGTGCGCATGGCCCTGGGCAACGGCATGAGGGCGGAGGTGTGGAAGGAATTCCTGCAGCGCTTCGGGCCCGTGGCCATCTGGGAGTTCTACGGAGCCACTGAAGGCAACGCCGGCTTCATCAACTACACTGGGAAGGTTGGGGCCGTGGGCAGGGCCAACAAGTTCCTCAAGGTGAGAACGTGCTCCTCGGGGTGGGACACTGGGGATGATGCCAGTGACGAGGGGATGACACTGGTGCCTTGAGGGGCCCAATGCGGCACCTCAGGTTGGGTTTCAGCCAAGGAAAGGGGTCTTGGATTCACCTCCTGGTGATGGAGCAGTGACATCCCCAGGGGAAGTCAACACCATCCATCAGGTTGGGCTGACACAAAAGCAGAGTCCCCGGAACTCCCTTTTCACACCCAAAACAAGTCCCCTCCACCTGGCTGGCCAACACTGACTCAACAGTGTTAACTTGCAGTCTGGTTTAGGGGTGTCCATGGGGACCTGGACATCTCTGTGCCCCTTTGGTGCCACATCTCAGCCCCCACCCACCCGTTAAGCAAAAGCTGCAAAAATTAGATTTTTTCCCCCTTTTTTCCTCACCGTGTTGTCCCACAGCTCCTGGATTTGGAAGATGTCACCATGAGTTCATTCACCATTTGAATCGATCAGATTAAACCTTATTTAAATAGATTTAAATAAGATTTAATTTTAATGATTTCAACTAAAAGATTTAAAATTAAGGACGATTAAAAACAAATGGTTTTCAATCCCCAGAATGTCAGGATTGCGGGGACACACACCCAGGTGTGTTCCTGTGGGTTGGAACAGACCAATCACAGCAGACCACACCTGGAACTGGAAGGAAATTCTCCTCCCTGTTTTTAATCCCAGGTTTCTCCCTCCCCTCCAGCTCCTCGCTCCCTTCGAGCTGATCAGGTACAACGTGGAGGAGGACAAGCCCGTGCGCAATGAGCGAGGGCTCTGCATCCCCGTCAAACCCGGTAAGGGATGAACCTCGCCAGGGCCTTTTCAGGGGGTAGACAGGGTTGAGATGCACCAAAACCACCTCTCAGGCCTGATCACCACCATCCTGGGGACTGGAAGCCACCAGAAATCCCTGGAAGAAGCCAAGGCAGGGGTCGAGCAGCCTCCAACCTTCCTCTCCCTCCCTGAAGGTGAGACGGGGCTGCTGGTGGTCAAAATCACTGAGAACACTCCGTTCCACGGCTACGCCGGCGACTCCCAGAAGACAGAGAACAAGATCCTGAGGGACGTCTTGGCCAAAGGTGACGCCTTCTTCAACAGCGGTGACCTCCTCATGATGGACCACGAGAAGTTCATCTACTTCCAGGACCGCGTCGGGGACACTTTCCGGTAACTCTGACGCTCCCGCGTGTGTCCGAGTGGTTGGTGCCAGCCCGAATCCTCCCCTCACAGCTCCGTCCCTTCTCCTCCCCAGTTGGAAAGGAGAGAACGTGGCCACGACGGAGGTGGAGGCCACGCTGGGCTTGGTGAGCTTCATCCAGGAGGTCAACGTCTATGGTGTGGCCGTGCCAGGTGAGTCCCACCAAAATAAGGACCTGGGGGTGTTTGAGGTGGGTGACACGTCCCCAGGTGGTCTGAGTGGCCACTAGGAAGGTTAAAAAGGGACTTTTTAACATCTAGAGTTGTTTTAAGCACAAAACATCCCCTGCAACGGCCCAAGGATGCCCCCAAAAAAGTTAAAACTTGGGACTTGGTTGCCCAAAGCAAGTGTCAGGTGCTGGTTGGGTCCACATGGCCACAAAGGAGGCAAAAATAGGAAGCATTCACCCAAAATGAACACCCAGCATCGTTCTGGGAACGGATGTGCCTCTGCCACCATCCCAGAGGCCTCCACGGTGCCAGAACTGGGACAGACCCCCAAAACACGTTTGGCCACACAACAGCCCACTCAAAAGCCCAGGGGGCCTCAAAAAGACTCCAAAGAGATGTGGTTGCCCCAAGTGACCCCAGGCGATGTTTGCAGGGTGCGAGGGCCGCTGTGGCATGGCCGCCGTGCGCCTCAGGGACGGGGCCACCTTCGACGGTGACAAACTCTACGCCTTCACGCGGGACACGCTGCCCGCCTACGCCGCCCCCCGCTTCATCCGGATCCAGGTCAGTGGGACCCGCCCACCCTGGGGGGCTCCAGGGGTCTTCGGGGTGCTGGGGTTGGCCTCTGGTGCGGGTGGTCCAGCAATGTAGCGCCCAGTCCCGGCAGGGTGGAATCATGGAACGGTTTGGGGGAGGGGGCATTAGAGCTCACGCAGTTCCAACCACAACCTTGGCGTCCCCCCAGTTTCCCATGATGGCGTTGCTCTCCCCGTGCCAGTAACGGCGCTGGGGGTCTCCCGGTGACAGCGCGAGGGAGTCACCCCCGTGCTGGTGGCACCGTCCATCCATTCCCGGTGACGGTCACTCGGTACTGACAGCGGGGTCACCCTGTGCCGATGACGGCGTCGTTCCGTTCTCCCGATGACGGTGTCCATGTCCCCCCTTTCCCACGACAGTGGTGGCCACCCCGTGCCAATGGTGGTCACCCAGTGCCAATGGGGGTCACCCCATGCCAAAGACCCCCACACATCCCCCCAATCCCGATGACACCACCTGCAATTCCGCACTAACAACGCCAAGGTCGTCACTTCCCACGACGGCACCTGGGCACGGCCTCGAGGTCCCCCAATCCCAATGTCCCTGTCCCCAGGACGCTCTGGAGATCACGGGGACGTTCAAGCAGTGCAAGAGCAACCTGGTCAAGGAGGGCTTTGACCCCAACGTCATCCGGGATCGCCTGTTCTTCTGCGACAACGCCCGGAAATCCTACGTGCCGCTGACCCCCGACACCTTCGCCGCCATCCGGGACATGAAGCTCAGTCTGTAGCGGCTCTTCTGGGGGCTCCGCAGTGGCCCCAGGGCGCTGACGGCCTCGGGGTAATTAGCACAGGCTAATCTGGGGCTAATCAGGCACTTTAGGCTGCCTTTGGGGAGCTTTTAACCATGTCGGAGCACGACGAGGGCGATAGTGTTATCCCACCCCAGCGCCTCCATGCTGTGGAAATTAAACCCTTAATTCCCATTCTTTGGGTGCCAGGCCATTTTTGGGGATTGGACTCCCTCATTTCCCCTTCTGGAAGGGGCACACGATGCCCCAAATTCTGGCTGTGGGGATAAAGACATTCATTCTTGTTTGATCTGGAGCTCCAAAACCTTGTCCTATTCCCGCCCTGGGTTCTGAACAATCGGAACAAATCCCATTTATTCCTTCCTAAACTGAGGGGGTGGCCGGGATCCCCCACATCTCACATTCCCAAAACAGCATCAGCTTCTTCTGCCCTTCCCAGCTCCCACCGGGGCTTCACCGACACCGACGGAGCCGATTTGTGCCGGATACACGACAGGGACACCGTCCCCACTGCCCAGCCCCCCACACGAGCCGTCCTCCCGATTTATAAAATCACGGAATGGTTTGGGTTGGAAGGTCCTCCAAGCCCATCCAGCCCCATCCCCTGCCACCTTCCACTATCCCAGGTTGCTCCAAGCTCCATCCCACCTGGGCCTGGACACTTCCAGGGATGGGGCAGCCACAGCTTCCCCGGGACTTCCATCCCAGCCCCTCATCAGCCTCACAGGGAAGAATTTCTTCCCAACATCCCTCCTAAATCTCCCCATTTCCAGTGTGACACCACTCCTCCTTGTCCTGTCGCTCCTTGTCTAAAGTCTTGGCACTACCTGGAATTCTATTCCAGCCCCTCACCGAAGAATTTCTCCGTAAAACTTCCCCCAGAAACGCCATAAATTCCCACAGATTCCCACAAATTCCGCATGGAAAAGGCGAAATCTTTTAATTACAAACCTTCCCGGCATGGCCAAGCCTCGGAGAACCGGGAATTCCTCAGTGCCCTCCGTCTCCAAGCAGCTCCACCTCCACCAGCGCCGCAGGGTCCTTGGGGCACCGCCGCGTCTCCGGGACCCCCCTCCTCTCCCTCTGGAGCTCGGCCAGGCGCAGCCGGAGCCGCTGCTCCCGCCGTTTTCCCGCCTGGAGCTGCCGCTGGGCCTTGTCCAGGGCGTCGAGCGCGGCCTCGGCGCGGCGCTTCCAGAGCAGGGCGCTTCCCACCTGGTAGCTGTGCTCGCTCTGGATGTAGGACCCGGCGCGGGGCGGCAGCCGCAGCATGAACAGCGACGGGGACGGGGGTCCCGGGGGTCCCGCGGGGGCTGCGGGGGCCGGGGGGGCTCCCTCGGGCAGAGCCGGAGTGGTCGTGGCTTCCTCGTCGCCCGTGGCCACCAAAAGGGTCTCTGGGATGGCGCCCGAGGGGCCGGGCAGCGCCGGGACGCCGCCGTGGTCACCGGCCGGGGGGGGACCGGGGTCTTTTGTGTCCCGCGGGAAGCAGGAGGCGTCGGAGGGGAACGGGGGGTCCGGCGGGGACGGGAGGGGGTCCCGTCTGTGGGGAGAGGAAAGCGGGGAGAGCTGTTATCCTGCAGTGCCCCCAAAACGCCCCCGGAGCATCAGGAAAGTCCCGAGGGGGGGAGCAGTCAGGGGGGAACGGGGTGTCCTGGGCAGTGGGAGAGCTTGGTGAGGAAAGGGCTCCAGCAGGGACGGGGGGTCCCATCCAGAGGGAGAACAAACTGGGGAGCCCCGTTACCCTGTGACCCCCCAAAAGCCCCCAGGGACCTCCCAGAGGCCGAGGAGAGTCCTGGGGGTGGGAAGGGTCAGGGGAAA
>VWPU01015514.1:0-59003 GCA_013398955.1 Callaeas wilsoni | reverse complement strand
CCCTCCCCTCCCCAGCGTTTGTGTTTCTCATCACCTTTTCATCTGTCTTTTTTCTCTTAGCTTGGATGATTTCATGTCCTTGTTTTAAACTGCAACTATAATCAAATCAGAAACTTGCCTCTGTATTCTTTCTCTCCAATGTACTTTAATTAAAACTACAGCATGTGGAGCTGACTCTGGGACAGAATAAGAAAGAATCTGTAAAGTGTCCTTGTTTCAACATTTGTTTTCTTTTGAGAAATGCATTTTGTCTAATCTATTGCTCTATAACAACTTCAAGATTCAGTTTTCCCCTTTGTCTTCTAGCTTCTCCAAACATTGCTGCTGTCTCAGTCTTAGCAGATCTCCATACCTCCACAGAGTGACTACTCAGTTATTTCCCACATGACATTAATTTTAGATATTCTAAACCTTGGTCTATTGTAATATACCTGAGATCTTTCAGCTCTTTTCCTATTTATTGCAGCTGAATTATTACATTGTTCAAAATCAGACAATTAACACAATTTCATTCCATTTTTTTTAGATATTAGGAATGTCTGCAACAGAATTAAGCTAAAATTAGATTGTAGTAACTCAATTTTTGCTTCTAGTCATTTGGGAGGCTTCTTTTTCTTTTTTTTTTTCTTTTTTTTTTTTGATAATTCATTAAGAATTAAATTATGCTTATTTGTTCACAACATCCCTCTGGCCTTTAATATCTTGAAATATATTAATCGTAACCTCACCTCCGGAGAACGAGTCCTTGTTTTATGTGAGTTTCTCCTCCTGTTCTCTAGACCCTGGAAGATAATGATCGCTTTTTTCTGCCCATTTTTCCCTCAGTACCAGTCAAGGACACTGATTTTTTTTTTAGAGAAGGGAATTGTGTGCTAAATTACTATCACAGAAAGAGAATGCACATAGCAGAAGCTGACAAATCTTGGAAGAATTTGGATAAAACAGGCATTCAAGCTTTCGCTCAATGGTTTTCCTTTTAATGAACCCAGTTCTCAGGTATTTTAAATCTGTATGTCAAAGGCCTTTGACCTTTGCTTCAGTTTATTAGCTATTTAGGAAATTTGCATAAAGGCATATGGTCAGACTCTAAAACAGGTTGAGGTTAAAACTGTTTGATACATCGAGTCCTTGTGATTCAATTGTTTGGGTTTGTGGGGATTTTTGGTTCTCTTTTTCTTTTTAACAAATTGCACAATTTATCAGATATTGCTCAGAGATTGAGAAAGATGTTCAGGAACAAAAAATATGTGCATGCAGTTCTTTCTATTTCTCTAGAATTACTTTATTAAATACTTACCATCTTTTTATAGTGACAGCTACGAAAATATATTTTTCCTCACAATAGTTATTCTTGATTTTGTCTTCTTTTGTTCCAGTTTTATTCTCTTGACTTTGCACCCTGAGTGCCTTGCCTTGCCCTCTATCTTCTTGCTTGCTTTATCTTTCAATCAGCTTCATTTCTCCCATGCCCTTGTGGAAAGCACTCTTTTTCCTATATTAAGATTGGCTTTATAGCCTCTCATTTTAAGCTCTCATATTAATTTGCACAGAGGTGCTGCCACTCTTTTCATACTAACCAATAGTGAAATAGTCACCATCCAGTTACAGAGATGCTCTCACACTTGTGACCATCCTCACATATTCCCTGGGAGAACAAAATATTTCCTTATTATCCTTTTGGAGAATGAAAAAGGGTTGCTAAACTGGCCTTGCTCCTGGGACAAAGGTACCAACTAGAGCTCCCTGTGCTCAATTTCCTCTGGGATGCTTAGGGAAGAATCGCCAGTTTAGGACCAGCCTGGCCTCTTACTTCTTCTGGAGTTTGCTAGGGAGCCCATCCATCCCAGCTGGCTTGTTTCATTTCCAAGTCAGCCAGGCCAGTTTAATGTGACACATGCTGTTGCTAGCAGGTTTTCTCTTAAGAAACTGGCAGTATATCAACTATGAATTTTTTTCTCCGGTTGTGTTGGAAGATCAATAAATTACCGCAGAGGCAGACAAGAGTCAGTCATATCTTAGACTGGCCCGGCTGTTTCTTCTATAGTGTAATAAAACTTTGATGAGGATGAATTCCAGTTGTAAATTTACTATGGCCTATTCAAGACAAAGAAGAAAAACAGAACTTTTTAAAAATACATCTGTTGAAAAGGTAGGCATATTCTAGTTCGGTAAGAACTGAAACAGAGCTGGAACCTTCTTCTTACCTTCTTGCATTATTATGCCTATACTTGAAATAACTGATTGCTTGTTTACCTATTATTCCTGACCTCCAAGGTAAACTACAAAAAGGCTGCTCAGATTAAAAAGTTCTGCTGTATCAGACACTTATATTTAAAACACAAGAAAATACTTAGATACACCCAGTTTCTAATGCAGATTTTCAGACTTAAAGCAATTATTTAGCAAAGGAGAAGTATTACCATGTACTACAGAGAAATTTTATAAAGAGTTTGAGTTAGCAAAGCTGATATAATGCCCAGCATGGCATTTATTTGATCAAAATTTGTTGTACAAGACATAATGCAGCAGGCTGTATGTAAATGCTTTAGTTTCATGTATCTTGTCCAATATTTTTTCCCAGGACCAACCAGCAATCTTTCACCACTATCCCCTGCATACTGCTTCTTTTCCCTAGTGCTTTCCCTTCCCCCACATACCCCCATCTCACTTTTCTCCTGTATTAACTCCCTCAAGCAATGCTCCCTTTAGTTTTGTTGACAAGCACTCACCAGCTCTCTCTCAGAAGAAGCTGCACAGGCATTTACTGCAGTGCTGGGAAGGAGAACTGCAGGTAGTTTAAGAGCACAGACCTGAGATATCAATTCATAGTATGAGTTATAATTGAGGTGCTACTGGCCAATTGCTGTTTGGCTTCTACAGAAGTTAGGGGTCAGTTTGCTTGTTGCAGGTACACCAGCTGAAAAAAATCCCTAAGAAAATTAATCAATTGTGTCTGTAAGGTTGTTTCAGCATTTTAAACTCTAAGATTTAAAATTTCTCCCGTGGGCACAGATGGAAACAGTGCTGTCACTGCGTTGGCAGTGGCACTGGTTGCCATTAGTAACAGATTGAGCCCAGTAATCAGACTGGACTACTAATGGCTGCAAGTACACTTTGCTTAACCAGGACTGGCAGGAGGCTTTCCTTACAGTGATAAATGTACAAGCTGTGACTTGCATTTCATTTCCAACCTTGGCAAGCTGAAAGAGTCTGTTAATGAATGAAGACATCTTTAAGCATGTGGTTGTATGCCAACAGCAGTTGGTAATCCTCCATATCCATCTTATTTCATTCCATTTACGATTCCACTTGTAATCAAGCAATAAATAAACTACTGATGCTTGGCCAGCAATACCCATATGACCTTAGAAAATGTTTGAAATCTGAAAAAAAGCAAAATATGCTTGTCACTAATATTGCTTTCATTTTCACTTCAACATGCAGATAAACAGTGCATTTGAAAGTCATTCTGAAAATAAACTGCAGCAAACTCAATCAAAATTTTTATTTATTATTAAATATGACGTACCAAAAAAACCAAAACAAGCCATTTGAAAATGTCTATTAAACATTCAGCATGAGGTATTTCTGATACAGCATATAACAGATTATATAAAACCCAATAACAAAATCTCGGTAAACCCCCGAGATTTATTTATCATGATATTGACACTAAAGAGGCTGAATTTATGGAAAGCTGGAAACCTTTGGTTGGTTGTATAATTCTCAGTAGTAAAGGTAAAACTGTTTCTCTTCTTTTATATTAAGGAGAAAGCTAAGCAGAGTAAATAAAGATATACTAAATTTCAGTACTCACCCCTGTGAGTCATCCTGTGTGTGATACATTTTGTCTTTTCCTTCAGCACATATAGTCCCTAAGGGCAAAAATAAAAGTATTTTCCCATTCCTTCTTTTGCCTTGAAGGAGCTGAGTTGCTCTCATTCATTTAAAGCTCATCTGTTTTTTGACTAAGGGAAATAATTTAGCAATTATTACTGCTGCTTTTCATCTTACAGCACAATTCAATTTCATGACTCTTCTTATAACTTCATTATTATTTCTCCCCATTTTATAATTCATTCAATTAAATAATCAACAGTCAGGAATTATTGTTTTTCTAGCTCTTTACATTCTTTATTGAAACTTCAGAACTACTTTGAAACTACAAACCTATTGTGGTCAAATAACTGTCCTAAGAGATGCTGCAAAGTTCACCTCACATTTGCATTGCAGTCTTTAAATTCAAATATTTGAAGTACCTAAAAATGTTACAGAAGAGCTTATGGAACATGAAGGGATGTCTTTCAACACACAGCTGATAACTAGAAATGAGAAAATTTCCCCACATCTTCAAACTTCAGTGAAAGAGAAGACTTAAAGCAAATCAAAACTCAGTCTTTAAAAGTCACTACTGCAGGGAACATTCAGGCTTGCAGGTTTGTTTTTTGGAAGCAGATTTTAATCTTTTTGGTAAAAACACAATCTCTGCTAAGAATTTTAAAAACATTTGTACCACAACAGACCACTTAGAGGTCATCTAAGTAATGAACATTTTGCACAATGTACACAACAGATAGGAGGCAGATATATATCCTTCAAGCTGTTTGAAGAATATCACCAGAAGCATGGGCAATTGAGCTAAAAATAAAAATTAGAGACATAAAACCCAAACTATAGTTAATGCAAATCCCAAATGAACTATTTTTAGGTAAAGTCAGCTCAGAAAAGAGCTGTTAGCTCCTACAGCTGTAGTTTTTTTATGAGCTTCAGCAAATCTGAATAGATTTCTTACCTGCTAGGTGTTTGTTTCTCCTCTCCACAGGCACATAGCAAGTATTAGTTTCTTTCTGATTCTTTTTCAGATGGAATGAATCAGTAAAAAGGTTTATTTACCTCACTTGCCATCAAAATCTGTAAATTTTTTCACAAAAGTATTTAAATATTTTCTGTAGATGAATTGATGTATAAGCTACTACTTCATCTACCAGACAGCTAATAGAATGAGGGTCTTCATAACTTATTCTGCTGTGGAAAAGTTTTCTGATCAATCCTCACAATGGAAAATCTTTCCATAATTGGAAGTTCTGTCTTGATAAGGCAGTGTATCTGTACCCAGCTGAAGAATAAGGTTCAAGGCTGAAGTGAGACACTCTCATAACAGTATCCCCAGCTACAGGCACTGACATTAATGGTGGTCTGTTCAGGATTGTTGGAGAGTTTTTTGTAAAAACGTACGAAACAGAAAAGAAATCTGGGATTGGCTTTTTGGTTTGATTTTTTTTCATTATATCCAGATTCTTTCGTGTTTATGATATTTAGTAAATATCTTGATTAATTACAGTGCTGAGAAGACATATTCTGCTGTATCCAATGACCCTTGATGTTTTTATCCTAAGGATGTTTTATTCCTAAGGATACTGAGGAGATACTGATGGAGAGAGAGACAGAGGAGGAGAAAGGTGGGGGAGGGGGAGAACTCATTAGGATGTTAAAAATGAACTAATTTGAACTAGTAGGAATAAAAATAATGACATTTTGGCAAATGTATCAGTTTAAGTGAGGTTCTAAGGAAATGTGTATACATCTCAATTTTTCAGTGTACAACTCTGCCTGTGGCAGTATAAATACATTTTTGTTCTACAAAAGAGTAAGTTTGGAATTTGTTACTATATAGCTGCTGCAGCTTACTGATAAAAAGCTGTCCATCAAAAGGGTTGGTGACGCGGACATATCATCTCACTGGTGAGCTATTAACAACACAGATTGATTACATGAAGAGTGTAGAAAGATAGCTTATCTTTGAGCTGTAGAATTTTATGTGACTGAAAAAGAGAGGGGAATTCAAAAAAGACTTTTGCCAGGCTTGAGATGGATCGCTCACCCCAGGGATTTTTTTGTGGACTTGCAGTGTCGACCTCAGTTGAATCAGTTCATCTCTCTGAACCTTCACTCAAACAAAAGGAAGAGAATAATAGGATCTATTTAATGTAAATTTTAAGGACTTTATTTTTAAGATTTAAAATTTAGGATGTGGTCTTTATTCTAGCAGTGCCTTCAGGTATTTGTGACCTTCTGGATAGAAAGTATATTATGAAGTCAACATTCTTCAACATAAACACTTCCTCTTAAGATTAACTTTTTCCCATGATCAGTAAAAGCCTAGAATGTTGCTCTTAAAATGTACAGTGAGCCATGAAACCTCAACTAATCTATCAGTTAAGAATGAGCTTTTCACATTGAATTATTCTATTGATTTCCCTTTCTGAAAATTTACTAGCTGTTTTAATAGATGCTGTACGTGCACACTCCAAAATCAAATTTGGCAGGTTTCATCAAGCAACTACAAGTGAAAGAGGCAAAGTGAAATCAACTTCATCTCCTGCATTCTTTTTTCTCACTCACATATGCCTTTGTAGTAGAAATTTTCTATAGGTGCCCTTTAAAATGCAAAAAGCTTTGACAAAAGAAAAGCTTTGTATCATGGCTCAAATTTAGATTGGAAAGGAAGAAAACCTATGAATTGTACAGGGTATTTATTCACTAGGAAAAAGTGTTTTAGTGGGAGTGAAGGAATTCTCAAGTTGTCTTAAAGAAATCATTCAGCATCAATTTACAAAAATGTTTATTCACATCATTAATAACCACCGCATTCTGGAGCTGCCAGAATGTTTTCTCAGGTAAATCTTCCTTTCAGAGATCCGATTATAAATGGGACCTCAAAATGTATTTACTGACTGAATTATAAAAGTATGTTTAGTAGCAACATAGTCACAATGCGAGAATTAACCTCAAACTGAAATAATTTTTATTTAGCAAAATACTTGCCATTATTTCTATTTTACCTTTCATTTGGTACATGCACACAAAAAGAAGAAACCAGCCAAGTGTTTAAACATTTAGCAAAGCAAAGTGATAGAATACCCAAGATATCTATAAAGGTCTGATGATTTTCAGAAGCAAAAAGTAGTATCTAGATTAGAACACAGTGCAAAGTTGTTGAGAAACACATTGTGATTTCTATTTTCTATGAATCTCAGCTGGGCAAGCATTTTAGACCTTTTTCTAATTAAACATTTTTTTAATCTTAGCTGCTAAACAATTTCGAATAAAGATAATTCACCCCCCAAAAAAGAAAAAGAAAATAATAAACTCATAGTGAAGTTAAACCTAATCCCAAATCTAATCTTTAATTCCTCACAGTGTTTCTGCCCAGTCAAGCAGACTTTGCTAGACTTCAATCATTTCCTGAACTTCTCTTTCAGCATATCTATCAGAATAGGATACTGCTATCCTGGCATGTACGTTGTTCCCTTTGCTTTACCCAGGGACTGTTGTATCTCTAGGTTTTGGCTCCAGTAAGGGTTCACACATGCTCAGAGCTTAGACAAAACAATGGCTTTCTGTTGTATAGCTACCAAATCAAATGTCCATCCTTGCTTTGGCGTGGAGGTTTCATACACATTGCAAGAGAAAAATTTAATTTCTAACAGTGGGATTACAGCAGGATTCACGAAAGTTCAGTGTATATGCTTAAGGAGTGGAAAAATGTGCGTCAAATGTAGATCATGTCAGAGGCAGACCCCTCTTCCTAGTTAGGATTCACAGGAGCAGAAGCAAG
The DNA here is from genome assembly GCA_013398955.1 of Callaeas wilsoni. NCBI lineage: Eukaryota > Metazoa > Chordata > Aves > Passeriformes > Callaeidae > Callaeas > Callaeas wilsoni. The sequence goes on along the minus strand of VWPU01015514.1, from coordinate 51,385 downwards.
GTGACTTAACTTACCTGGACTATTTTTACTCACACACAGGCTGACCCATTTATAACTAGACAGCTTTCTACTTAATTTAATTCCAAGCCTATGCTCTGAGCTTGAGTGTAAGAGACCTGGGTTCACTCTTTTCTCTGCTTGAGAAGATCTGAATTCTTACCTTCCAGGAGAATATCCCATAAGATATTCATGAGGGAGGAAAATATTTTCCTCCTCCTATTTCATCCTGAAAGCTGTTCCACTTTGTGATAACTAATTAAATATTCAGTGCACGAAAAAACCACTAAAGTTGAGAGCAATTCCTTAGCCAAGGGCTATGGGTACCTCCCTTAAGATGAAGAGTCACAATTCCAGTTCTTGCTCCACTGAAAACCTTGACATGGTAATCAAGGAAACAAGAACTACAATATTTGCTCTCAAGAGAGTGAACTACTCTACACAAAGCAAAGGAAATAGGACACATCCTCTTTCCTTAGGCACAAGAGTATTTATTTTAGAGATGCACGTGAAATGTTTTGTTGAGCGTCTTCATGCAAAACTAAAAGTTGGCAGTGGGACTCCAGCAAATCAGTGGAGTAACCACAGAGCAGTGCCGCCACGGGCTTCCTATCAATGTACTCTGAGCTGGAGTAACATGTGGGAACAGCATATTTACCCACTCACCTAGAAGAATGGGCTTGCAGAGTAAAAATGGTTATATCATTTAGAAAATTAATTACTTTACTATTTAAATAAATTACTGGAGGTGTTGAAGGTCACAAATCTTAAGGGTTATTGTTTGCTTAGAGCAAAGTAACATTAAAATGTTTAATTCTTTTATTCTATAGTATTAATAACTCAGTGGTGATAATTAACATGGAAATATGCCTTTCCTTAAAAGCTTGAAAGAATAAAATTATTTGTTAATTGGTTAACTATAGTAATGATTAATAATAAATAAAGGCAATCATATTTCTTTCCTAGGGTTATCATTTGTGTCCTTTTAGCAATTTTTAGTGGACATCTGGGTTACTTGTTCAAATTAATGAGTTGGGACGGTCTTGTTAAACATGTACTAAGTAAAACCAATCTGGCAATATGTACTTTATATGACGTGTACCACGAGGAACATTCGTACCAGTAGAATACAGAGAAAAGGCTGTTCCATCAGTGGTACATCAAAATCTAATTGACTGGGAAAACCACAGATTTTAAAGCATTTTAGCCATTTGTACCCAGAAGCTATTTTTCCTTGCTCTTGTGGTTACTATTATATTTTTAAACTAAAACAGCTTAACATATGATGGATGACCAGGGAAGCTGTACAGCACTACACGTATGGTTCAGGACATTTATTACTGTAAGTTAAGGTCTGTGGTCAAATCTTAGAAGATAGGAATACTTTTTTTAACACCCAAAAGAAGTCATAAGAGCAAACCAGAATTCCCTGGGTCCTAATGGATGTCCTAATAAAGAAATACATTTTTGCTGGCATGTTTTGGTATAAAGAAACTCTCACCATGGACCATGCCTAACCTGCTTGTGTGTTACAGACCAGTTCTCTGGAGATCTTTACAGTGTTAAGATAGAAATGTTACCGTGTCAGAGTCTGCTATTAGCATGAATATGCCACTACTTTTTATATTGGAATAGTTAAAAATGATGCCCAAATTGATTTACATGTGTATCATCTTGACTGCAGCCCCCCACAGCAAAATAAAGGAGCCATAAATGAGGAAGAGGAGAGAGAGAAGGAAAAAGAGAGGGAAAGAAAAGAGAACCTTTTACTTAGGAGGTTTTTTTTCTATAAAATAATGAAAAATGTGAAAGAGCCTGAGGCAAGAAGAAATCAAACATAAGTTCAAAGACAAGAGGTTGGTCTTATTTATGATTTTTGGGATTTACCTAACAGAAAATACATCAGTGGTTATGTGGCTGGAGTTTAAGTGACTGGCTTCCCAACAACTGTATGTTTTGGGGAGTTTGGATAAAATTTTTAGGAGTTTATCCAGGAGAAGAAGGGAAAGACCAAGTACATTGTCAGCTACTCTACAATTGTAGCAGAAGAAGTGGTTTCAAAGTGTTCTCATTCTCAGATTTGGTAGATTATTCAGTTATAAAACCAAGTGGTTTTATAAGTGTGTTTTGCTTTAATCCCTAATTTTTTTTCTTTTATAAAGGTTGCTTGTGAGTGGGAACGTTCTTCTATTGAGTGCTCTACTGGAACATGTTTCCCTGGTCTGAGGAAAAGAGAGAGCATTTTAAATTTTTGTGTTCTTCTCTACAGAATTAAAGAAAAGCTATCACAGAAAGAACCTTACTGTTTCAATTTTCAGAGATTGTCATCTTCAATATTATTTTCTATAAACAAGGGTATATTAAATTCATGGCCTTAGTTCTGCATAAGTGTGAGGCTGAATTGTAAATTCTATTTTTCTTCCTTTCTAGTAGAAATCAATTTTAATTTTCACCCCAAAATTACTTTTGTCACACATTTGATTAAGTGATTTATTGTTCACCGTTAATGCTATAATGTGACACATGTCATTGTTTAATGTGGCTTGATCATTTAGGACTTCTTCGTGAAGGTGCTGAGCATACTCCCAATTTAACAAAAACGTTTGACCATGAAAAAAACCCCTCTATTAATAAGGAAGAAAACTACCTATGTAGTTAACATTTTGAAGTCTCTTCAAAGCCAACAAGCAACAGCAATACTTCCTTGTTTTAATGGAATCCACACCTAAAACATAAATCTTAAACTGAAATGAACACTCAGGAATTTCAGGAATTCAACTCTACTATTTTTTTTTTTTATTTTCTTCATATGTTACTATGTTTCATTTTTTCTTTGTCCAGAAATCTGTTACTTGGAAGTCGCAATGTTGAAGCCAACACTGGAGTAGTAAAAGATCAAGATATAAATCTTGTGAAGATTTGAGGAAGACAGAGGCCTTTTATTTTATAAAATAGCTTTCTGAATTTTCTTTAAATTATATATATATTATATATATTTTTTCTTTAAATTATATACATATATATGTGTATATATATATATGTGTATATATATATATACACTTTCTTAAATGAACAGGTTTTAAATATGAAAGGACTTTTTCAGCCAACTCACCCCTCAGCTTTCTCACGGGGTTGACTAATATGTTATGAGTGAATTAGTTTACTTTATAAGAAATCACTCTTAAAAGAGAAAGAATAGGTTGTTCCTAAATAAGAGCTGTAGCTAATTAAATATACATAATTTCATTCTTTCATTTTCTTTGGCAAAGCTTCGCAAGACTTAATATTACTTTAATCAATAAATTTAAAATGAAGCAATAAAAATTGAAATTAGTTTTGAAAAATGGAAATTAAGCAAACACTTGCAAAGAATTCTGTTTTTTTGTCAGAATGCCAAAGCAGAAATATGAGTCAACTTTATGAAATTTATTAGACAATTAGTACAGTTACATGAAAAAGAAAATATGAAATTTTTCTGTTTTAATTATATGCCAAATTTAGTGCTATTACAGTAGTGTTTCTTGATTAAAACATTAAATGGGAACACTACATAGAAATATCTGGCATATTGACAGTTGAAATTGTTGAATGAGCCAGCTATTGAGGCCACTAAAGAGCACTCTCATCTTAATACTGAGCACTTTGTTCTTTCTAGTGGAAATGCATGTGAAAGAGCTATCGGTGAAACAGTGCCATTGAAGGTAATTTCATCATTCACTGAATCATGCAACAATCATGTATAGCACAGTTTCATTTAGGATGTTCATGTAACAATGCAAGGATGTGCGAGGAAAACCTTTAATTTTGTGGGAATTTTTCTTCAACTATTTTTTAATCTATTGATAGCAATAAGGTCGGGTTTTTTCATTAATTTAGCAATATTCATCTTTGATCTTAGCACCATAGATTTTCATAACTGGGTAAAATTGACAATATTACAATGCAAAGTTGTAGTTGAAATGCCCATACTTTGCTTATTTAATTATGAAACTTAGTAGCCTGAATGTTTTTTCAAATCCAAATGTTGTGAAAAATGCATGTCAAATGTCCTGGTTAGGCTTTTATAAAAGCAATATTTTTCCTCAGGTTCTCAGCAAAAATTTATCTTTTGTCTAAATCCGTGACATTTTTGACTGTTAGGAAGAAGTCTGCAAACTCTTCAGCAATTGCCCACAATAGCCTAAGTGCACCTAAGAAACCTTTGGATGCATTCTCTGAGGGTATTAATTTTGGGAGCAGCTCCTCCTACCTGAGCATTTTTCTATGCCTGACACCAAACATTGCAACTGGAAGTGGTGACTCGTATTAAATGGGTCACTCTGCAGGCAAGCTGACAAGGAACCATAGCCCCATCTCAGATGTTCAAAGATCTAAAAAAATGTAATGGAACAAAACCACAAAAATATTTTGAGTTCTGTTGGGCAAAGGCTGGTTAAAGAGTTGCTCACCTTACTGCTACTATACCAACACAGTGAATTATGGAGGGGAATATTCACATGTGCAGTTAGAACCAAGTTGGACTGGTAAGGAGTGCATGAGATGAGATGATAAAAGGCCTCACTTTACTTTGGTGGAAGTGTTACAGCTTATTACAAAGACTGAACATTTTTCCCTTCCTGTTTCCCCCCCTTCAAATGCAAAGCTAAATCAGCCTTTCTATCCTGCAGGATGCAGCTGCTATGGAGATCTGTAAAAAAGTCATAGAATCACGGAATGGTTTGGGTCAGAAGGAACCTTAAAAATCATAGAGTTCCAACCCCCGTGCCATGGGCAGGGACACCTTCCACCAGACTAGGTTGTTCAGAGCCCCATCCAATCTGGACTTGAACACTTCCAGGGATGGGGCACCCACAACATCTCTGGGCAACCTGTGCCAGGCTTCACCACTCTCAGAGAGAACAATTTCTTTCTAATCTCTAATCTAAATCTTCCTTCTGTCATTCTCCCTTTTCCGGTCATTACATGCCCTTGTAAAAAGTTTCTCTCTATCTTTCATGCACTAATTCATGCACAATTGCTGTGTTATTACTTGCAATTTCATTAAGAAATGGGTAGACAAGGGTACTGACTTCAGATTAAATCCAGAAACCCAAAACCTAGCAGAGATTCAGATACGCAGAACTTCACACCTATTCTTCACAGATTTATACAGCACATAAAATAACATTTGCCAAACATTCTTGGATTCTGCTCCTCCAATGAGTAGTGAAGGATGAGCAGTAAATCTAACTCATATTCAGGTGCTACTTGTGAGACAAAACTGAAGACTGTAAAGGAAAGAAAAACATTCAGGACAGACAAGAGATTCCTTGCTGGGGCATAAACCACAATGATTTTTCAGACTTAAATTTCAGAGACCTACTTTGAGGACCAAACCTAAAACAAAGGCCTTCTCTCCATGTGCAAGATGTCTCCTCTGTGACTCCCTGCTGAGTTACAAGGAAATTTATCAGACTCATCAAGTGTACTTGGAGGGTGTATGCATACTGTGTTCTCTCTCACTATCATTTCTTTCTTTCGCGGTTCATTAATTCTGCATGTATAAACCCAAATTGATTTTTGTCTATTACTATAACATCTAATAATCTCTTCTTTTGCACTTCTGAAGTCTGTATCATTATCACTTTTCCCCACATTGTCCTTGTTTCAGATAATTTTCAAAGCAGCAGTTTTTATCTTTTCTTCCCAAATGCACTCCAGTCCTCTCTTTTTATCTGTATGGGTATTTTCAACGTTTCCCAGCTAGTTATCCACTCCAATATGCTACTCCTGCTCTTCCACAGATGTTAAGGACAACTGGACTCAGAGGTGATTCCTGCGTCTCTCTGCTGGCTACAGTACTTTTTGATCAATACCTTCTACATTTTATTGCCTAATGGCAGAGTTCTCAATCAAGATAATTTTTTGAATTATACTTTCAGTTAATAAATGCTGCACCAAGTGGCTTATTAAAGATCATGTGTATTGCATGCGGCTCATATACTTTGCAAACTAATGTTTAATTCTGTTTGAAAAGATCTGTCCTCACCACACACACCTGCAAGGCATATTTATCCCACCTGCATCTCGACCCAGATGGAGTTTTGCTGCCTGGGATCAGGCACTGGCTGCTGATGCTAAAATGTGGAGCAGCAGTGAAGTAGAACAAAGCTGATGCAAAAAAAAAACCAAAAAACCCAAAAAAACCCAAACAAACAAACACCAAAAAACCCTGAAAAAACAACAAACCAAAACAAAAAAAAAGGAAAAAGAAAAGAAACAAAAACAAAAAAAGAAAACCCCCAACTGTTCAGATACTTTAGGCCTACTCCAGTGCTTTGACCCAAATAACCTGATCTGCAAATAGCAAATAACTTCTGTGTTCTAAATCAAAGGGGAAAAATAAGCTATTTGGGTCAGAGTACGCAAAAAAAAGGGCCTACCCAAATGACTAGTCTCCCTCAGACACTGGTGTGTGCTTATCTTTTTAATTTGAAATTTTCCCATGGCTCCAGACAGATGTGTCAAATAGATCTGAACATTAAAAACATTACCTAAAGCCACAGTGATTTTTAATATCTCCTATTAATATATTTATTTTAAATGCAACATTCTGTAAAACCAGCACAGTCTTCCTAAAGGGTCTAAAACATGTGGATGATGGACTAAAAGTAACCCCCTCAGCTTTATCTTGCAATTTCCACCCCACAGCTCACTTTGGTGTTCACTTAGTATAATGACATTGTTTCTTTCCAAAGTGATCAGAAACATCTTGACTTCTCTCCAAATCCAGCCTCTGTTCACTCTGGTGCATTACTCAGCACTCCCGAAGGATTTTTGAGGCTGTGCACAAGGGATGGGATTCAGAACAAAGAGCTTACAAGCAGATTGCTTCAGTAGAATACAATCGTTTATAAATTTCCTATTCATTAAGTTCTACATTCCCAAGAAACGTTAATACTAAATTTATACTCAGTTCCAAGGACTCAGCTGGATCTCTATCATAATTTATAATGACACAGTGAGGAACTACCCTATTATTATAAAGAATGAATTAAAGGTGCAAAACTTCCTCAGAAACAACCAAATCTGAAAGCACTCTCCAATTATGTTCCTTAAAGAATACATTTGTAATTTTGGCCAGCTTGGGAGCCATTTGCAGAAGAAAAATAATAGGTCTGGTTATATCCAGTGATGGAAATCATCTTTGAAAAGTTCCTCTTTTATACCAATTCCACTTTGTACACTTCATTTGGGACTATCATAAAGGTCGTATAATTTCATCATATGCAAATGTAATAGACCAAAAACCCCATAATTTAAAACATTTGTTGGAATCTTATTTGCTTGACTATTATAATTCAGGGTGTTCACAGAGATAAATGACAGCAAGAAGGATCCTGTTATTCTCTTCAGGAGGAGAGACTGGGAGAGATATGAGTCATTTGGAAGAATGAAGAGAGTATGAAAATTTATCTGTAAGTAAGCAGCTTTTTTGGGGAGAGGCAATACTGAGTGAGACAAATAGGGAATTCACCGAGGGTGGGAAATACAAGTGATAGTTTCAAGGAAGTCACTTCACAAGGATTATAATTTTCCCAGGGAACTGACTTGGGACAAACCTAGCCATCCAACTTGTATCAACTAAATCTGCTTGGAGGGCTCCTGCCCCCATAACACACCTGCCAAAAATCAGATTTTTCTAACCTGTGCTTGAACAGGTCTCACAGTGATCCCCCTGTAACAGATGTGATTTATTACAGGACCAAAGAAGTCAGCCTAGATACCAGTGTAAGATATGCCTGCAAAAGTTGATATAAAAAGTGAGTTTGAATGGCCTGGTACCCTGTGATGTGACAGTCTTCACACATCCCTACCCAGGACCCGAGCTTCACAGTGGCCAGGAGCCGGACCCCAGTCCCGTCTCCCCAGATCCATCTCCTGCAGGATAAAAGATGCTTTTGAGTCCCTTTACATACCCATTGGATGTCTGGAGAAATGCAGGACTGGCAGTGCTTCCTCGGGTGCCTTTTTCCAGTATCCACAGCACGTAATACTGTGTCAGTAACACTCTCTGTCGATGGTGTCCTTTCTTCCTCTGAATCCAGTTGCTTGATCCAGAAGGAAAAGCAGCATGTCACACATTTTAAATAAGAGAATTCTACATGTTAACTCAGTGTTTTCTGAAACATAAAAGACTAGGATTCTTACCTTAAGCAACCTTAAGCAAAATAGAAAATAACACCATGAGAAACATCACTCCTGGTTGCATTAATTGGATGAGAAAATTATGTTGCTTGCATATGTATATCTGAACAGTGATTTTAATAATCTTAATATTATTAACTGTTTGGAGTACAACTTGTGAGACAAATGTAGAAAAATGTTTGATATCTTATTTTGAATTTTCATAATTATCTCTTAGCATTATATTCCTCATCCCCCCAAATTATTGTCTGAATTCACTGACAATTGATCCAAAGGTACCAGAGGTATTTCAATCACTGAAATAATTCAAAGCCAGGTGACACTCCGTTAACATTTGGAAACTGTTGCCCCCCCCCAAATGCTTGAAAATGTGTGAAATCCCTGAATAAAGATTTTAATAATGCATATGCAACAGCACAAACCGATTTCAGAAGACAAGCATACAGAACAGCAAAATCTAATACCTGTCGACCTACAGTATAATTTCCATTAATTACTAGGCAAAATCGGGACTAATCAGAATTCTGTTTAAGTTCCTTCTCTGAAGAAAAAAAATAAATCAATAATTAATAATCTTTGTTATCTTTTATTACTAGAAATGTAATTTTTTATACTCATACTCTGCAGTGTATAGTATGTAAATAACTTAGGACAATCTCATCTGAGTTTTAGTTTTCACCTATAACACTGTTTTCTCAGCAATGCGAATATTAAATATTTTTTCACATGAGTATATATGCAGAAAGGGATCTGGCAATGACTACTGAAGTTACAATTGTATAGCATTTCACAGATACGAAACTTTTTTCAGATATCTACAAGTTCCTCAAAGACTGACTTTGAGAGATAAATAATTTTATAGAAAAATTATCCTTTAATTCATATTTAATTTTAAATGCCAGATGAAGTTCTGTTGAAAACTTGAAAGTTAGTTATGGCCTGTGATGGGACTTAAGCATGTTTTCAAGTGTTTTCCTAATTGGAACTTAAAGCTAATGATTTAAATCAAGTCCATCATTAATTCAGTCCCTTATATTTATTTAATTGGCTGAGTTTCAGTGGTCTACTGAAATACTAAGCCGTCTATTCCTCCTGTGACATTTGGTGCCGTTGAGCAATTTACCATTTGTGACCCTGTTCCTTCAGACTGTGGAGTGGACAGCATAGGAAATATAAATTTGTCCATAGTATCACCATCACTATTCGGCAGATTGCTATTCAGCTCCCAGCTTCATTGTACTGAGCAAACACAATAAAACACAGCTTCTTTCACAAAGTAACAAGACAGAGAAAAGAAAGGAAGCATTATCATCTCTGTTTTTACAAAATAATTTCAGTGGAATTTATGAAAATTTATTAATGCTCCTCTTACTTGGGAGTTACCCAATATACCTTGAAAGTATGCTATGAGAAGAAAACTGTGACTTTTGTTTTCCAAAAAGCAAGTGAGTTGCACTTGGAGAGTCTTCAGGTGCTTTTGAAAGATCTCCCCCTAAGCAGCTTGACCATTCAAGACATGCACAGCTGTGTTAGAAACTAAATCCAAGTGTCCTAAGTTTTGCGTCATTGCTTTTCTGACAAGACCTTCCCCTCCCAGTTATTTTCCTCACAGCTAAATATATATGAATTTGCATTATAAAAGGAGTATGAAGTACGGAAAACTGCAGTAATCCTCAGGAATACAATTCAATGTCGACACATTAGCAACTAGCAGAAGAAAATTACTTCTGAAATATTGAGTTTCAGATAAAACCAAAGGCCAAACAAACAAACAAAACCAATTTGAACTGTTCAGAAGCAATAATTTTGCAATTAAAAGAGTTGCTTGTTTATTCACTGTCCTCTCATTGACAAACGGCACAAATGCTTTTGCCCAAAACTGCCATCGAAATTCAGCCCCAGGTAGAGAACAAATAGAATTTTCAGCCTGAATGGTGAATGTTTCCAAGACTAAAGAGCAACTAAGGAAAGCTGTTGTGCAACATAAACAATAGCAGGTCATGACCAGAACACTGCTACTATAATAAAGGTTTATTTAAAAGCATTGACACGGAGAAGGTGAAAATATGCAGGGAAAAACTCTTTTAAGTTTTATGGGCAAGAGTTCTCTGTCTCACTACTTAAGAACTGTTTAGATTGAAACTGGGAGGTTTCCTGGCTCTTTTCCAAACTTCCAGTGTGTTGCAAGGGGGGGGACGACTATGAACCAATATACATCTGGAGTGGAGCACAACTAAAAAAGTCAAATTAAATAATACACAATGTATCTTCTTTAAAACTATAATTCTACTATTTGCCTTAAAATAAATCAGTAGAGGAACTAGATGGAAAAAAAAAAAAAAAGAGGGGTTTAATTTTTTTTCCCCTGCGTTCTTTTATGAATGTAGTGAAAACACAGAAGTGGTTCACAGGCTTTTTAGTTTAGTTTCATACTGCCTTTAGCCTTTAATTATAAGTAAGCACCATCACTTCTGCAACATACTTGTTTCTGTGCATTAGAATGTAAGTGCATTATATTAATTGCTTGCAAGAGTAGTCAAGTGCAGAAAATTGAGTTTTCTTGCCTTTCCTTTGTGCACAGGAATAATATAGGCCAGAGACACAGGCCACCCAAGTCTGGCAGACAAGTCACGGCACTCTCTCATAGTGGAGAGCAGAAGGGGTTTTTTAGAGAGATAACTGTGCAGCATCAGTAAGTCTCACCCTGAAAATATAGGTAAAAACCTGCAAGCACACGTGGTTTTTGTGATACTTACATATATTTACAAGCATATACATATTTTGCTCATTTTCCTGTGTATATATATGAAAACCTATGTGTGTGTGTGTGTGTGTGTATGAAAAAGAAAGTTTTTAAAAAAATCTATATCTATACCTTTATCTGTATTATCTATATCATCTATATCTATATATATATATATACAGGAAAACACTTCAAAGTCAAAGTAATTCTCAATGTCTTTTTACTAGAATGAAATACCCAGTAAATAATTTAGGAATATTCTGTTATTACATCACCCCTAAAAATTTAAAATAAGCTTTTCCTCAGTACAATGTGTAACCTAAGAAGTGAATTCATTTTTAATATTTGAAAATAATGGATGGTCTCAAGACTTTTTCCAGACTCACATTATGTCATACTATTGAGTATTTCACCCAAATAAAACACACTGATATTGCAATATTTAGTTTCCATACACAACAATTTTTCTCAGAGTAGGACTTTTTGGGGATTTTTTGAGATGCAAGTAGTAATATACTCTCATCCAGTGTTCACTGAAATTAATGAACAATATATATAATGGGAAATTGCAGAATTTAGATGAAAGCCATTCATTAACTGTGCAAAGCTTTAAATTTGGGGAAAGATAAATGATTACCAAAACAAAATAACAAATAAACATGCTTGTACTATATTTGTTTGCACAACAATTGCTATATTTGCCACCATTAATTAGAAGTCTCATTGAGCTAAAGAAAACCCTAACTCTGTTCCCTCTGTTGGTGGAGTTGAGAAAAAAATACGGGAGACACAGAAGAGGAATTTTCCCTTTGATGATTTTATAAACAAATTTTAATAACAAGTTATCTAAATTCCACCTTTGGATGGCAAAAGAAATTTTCCTTTCTTTTTAAAATGTGGTGCACTCTATTACTTTTTTAAAATTAATTTGAAATTCATTAGCAGATTATTGGATTAAAAATAATTTTATAGGAGTTCTGTTGGGTAAAAAATATACCTAGGACTTGCTCAAAGTATTACAGCTTGAATTTTCATAAAAAGGAATTATCTGTCAGTGAATAGATTGTTCTTTTAAGCACATAATTTCCACTAACTGGGAAAAAATGACAACCCATGAAATCACTTATGCAGATCAAACTTGGAATGTTTTGAAACTCTGGTATTCTGCCATGATGCCTTATGTGTGCTGCAGAGCTGGTACCTCATTTTTCTGGTCTGTCATCTTGGCTGGACTCCAAGTTTGTTGGCATAAGCCCTCATGCACAAGGATGCCTATTCTCCATCAAACAGGTGAGTATCCGTGATGTAATGTCCTGCAATCAGCAGTTGGATTTGTAACGCTCTAAGATCCAAACATAATTTTCTGTATAAATTTAAGATGGTTTTGCCAGATATTTCTACACAAAGTTGTCTTTCTTAAAGTTCACAGTGTTTGTCCTTGCCAGAGTTATACATTGATCTTTTCTGTCCATATTCTCTTGCCCTTTCTATCACTTGCATTCATGCACCATAATCACTAGGAAAGTGTCTGTCTCTAAGGCGTCTGGACAATTTGCAGGAATATCTTTGCTGGAATTTGGAAATGTGAATGAATTGAAACCCAAGCTACTTGACTGCAATAGTCCTGAGTCCAAATTTAATATGCAGACTACACGTGAAAATCTGTTACTAAGAAATTTTCTATGAATTTTATGAAACAGCTGAAAATGTACCAAACAATGGTAGTACAGATAGTCACTATTTCCTTCAAGTTATTATATCTGTCTCTGGAAGCCATTCATCTTGGTATTTTGAAGTGTCTTTGAGATGTACTACTGTTCCCAGATATGAAGGACCTGAACAACCCCTCTCAGTAATTTTGGAGTAAATCAGAAATAAAAGTAGCAAAATAAATGTAAGTAGACCAATGTGTGATAAAGAATTAAGCCCAACATTTTACACAGAGATAGCTACATTGTCATGTATCAAACATAAATAAAGGTTAAAATATTTAGGAGTTACTTTGAGAAATATTTGCACAGATATTTAATCACCTAACAGTAAATTATATATAACTGCTCAATGTATTTATTACCTACATTGCTTTACATGTTTGCAAGCATATCTCATTGCTGTGATTTGTGCTGCTTGTCTTCTAATCTGAAGGCACTCTTTTAGAATTTGTGGAGGTAATGCATAGCTCTTTGAGATGCATGTTTTATTCCACAGTATTTTTTAAGTGTACAGATACTGGAGGCCAACTCAGATAGTTAAAAAATTGCGGATTAACTACTGCTGTGCAAAGAGCAAGATTGCATTTTTTTGTTAGCATTGTTGCTGATTTCTTTGCTGAAGCTAATGCGTACTCTGTCTATATTGAGAGGTGGGGCTACAGCAATCTCCTTCTGCTGACAAGTCCATCCTGGTGTTTATATCACAAGTGTCCTAATGTGTGAAAAACAGAATTTTTAAATAAAGGAACCATTCCAACCCTCCTAACCTGAGACCATATCAGAGTGAAAGGCAGATGAGAAGGAAGGACCTGTCTCTAAGGGCATGGCTATATATCAAGGGAAGATGAAATTAATTCCCAGCCTTGAAATGACCCGAGCTGGTGAGTTTAAATGGTTTATATTCGTATATATATATATATATATATATATATATATATATATATGTAAAGGAACTTGCCAGCTATTAGGAAGAAGTGTAGCAGCACACCCAATTTTAGTGTAGAGGCACATTTCATAAAAGTAGTCCTGTTCCTTCTACTGGCATTGGCTTAAGCTCACCAACCTGGCAGATGCACGCCAGTTCCAAACCCTGTCCTTTCATCATTTTGCAGATTCTCAGGGTGGGACACTTCATAAATGCTATCACAGTAAGATTAACCAGGGTAGTTATCTTGGAAATGTGATATTCTTGAAAAATATTCCTTCTGACATCTGGTTTCCAAAGGGGAGCTGAAGGCAGATTTGGCTCCAGAAGTGTCACATCTCAAAAGGAAGAGGCTGTGCTCTGAAGCCCAGGTTTGCAGGGAGCTTTCCCATTCCACACGACCTCGTTGATCTTGTTGTGGTTAATCTGATGCCGGGACCAGAAGAAGTAGAGCTGGAAGAGCATGGCTCAGGGCTGGAGCTGGTTAATTCAAAGCTCCTGTGCCATGCTGCACGGGGAAGAGCAAACATGCCCTCAGGGTCTGTGACTAGGTCTGGCTCATTTGGCATCAAGGTGCTGAACCTGACCTGTGGTTGCTGCCCCATTGTCAGGGCACTGTATTCAGCTGGACACTGTTTCACTCAGCTCAGTGAGTGCATGTCCTGCTCTTGGCTTCAGACATGTAAACAGCTTTGCAGCTAGTTCCTTCAAGTTCTGTTATCATGTGAAGATTAAACATCTGAGCAAATAATCACAAAACCAAAAGTGGCCATTTTCTCAATAACGCATCTGTTAGGATGAAATCCTGATCCTTTGTGCTTTGTGTGCGCTTTGATTGCCTAGGGAACTGGCAAGTTAATTTTTGCTCAGAGGTTATAACATTGAAAGTCTTGGTTTTGTTTAACAGTCAGGCTTAACTCTTGGGCTAACACTTTTCCTGGAGTTTCTAACCCAATCACATAATTATGTTTTGTAAGTGAAGGACACAGTTATGTCCTAAAAAAAGATGTGTGTTAGTTTGTCAATCAAGTAAAACAATTAATTTAAAACAACTTGAAACAGCTACAAGAGTAGGAAGGATTATTTACTTGTTAAAAGGCAGCTATGCTCAGTTAGGAGAAAATAGATAAGGGCTGGATCAAATTTTAATTATTTTGTTTGATTTTTTTCCTTGCCACAATGAGAGAAAAAAAAGAGCAACTTTCGACAATCGAGCTTCTTGAAATGAAGCAGAACAGAAGGGCTGTTCATTTTGACTTAATCTTATCCAGCAGTTCAGAGTTGTATTTGTAGCCCCTGAGGGGATTTCTAGGTTGACTTGTTCAATTCTTCTGAATAACTACAGGGCAATACAATACAATACAAAACAATACTTTATCAATTGCCATATCAATAACTGTTCTGATATTTAGAAGCAGGGGTCTGAATTCCAGCCTATGGTACATACCAAGGACGATATAGTAACATCAATGTTCCTGCTCCCTCTTTCATAGGATCCTGATGTCCCTCTTTTTAGTTTTGCCTGCTGTCATAAATAATTAAAGTGCAGCTACAGTCAGCATCCCATTTCTCCACGTAAATAAGCAGTGAGATTTTCTGATGATACTGCTTACTCCATATCTCTTCTTTGGTCAGTCCTTTACCATCAAACAAATATAAAATAATCTCACTGATGCTTCCATCTTCTTTGGGACATAAGTTACCGTGTTCTCATCCCTAGAAATAAAAAAGAACCTCATATTCCTTGCCATTTTTTTTATATTTATTTTTAATAACTTTCTTCATAATCTTACTTTGACTAGGGTTTCTATTTCTATTAACAATGGGTTGGCAAAAAGAAGTGTTCTCTCTTTGCTGCCTTTTTACTTTCTGCAAAGCTGCACTGGGACCCAGTTTTAGACCAGTGTCCCATAGGCAAGAGAAGAATGACAACTTTATCCATAGAAGCTAATCACCAAAAATTTTCAAAGGACTTCATCATTTCTGTTACTAATTAAACCTGTCTTTCTTCCTATATGTCCAGAGACACGTCTTTGGAGCCTGCCTGCTGCAGATGCACATAATCTGAAAAAGCTGGAAGATCCTAGCTGCCTTTCAGCAGCCTTTTTTTCTGAGCCTCTGTCCAAAAACACTCCCACCCAGAGAGGCTGGAGCCACATCTTCAATCTGCAACAAACCTGCAGATGTTCATTGGCAAAACAAAAATTAGATTTTTATGCCTGATATCAACCTATTCTTTTGTGGGCAATGTCAAACACAATTGCTAAGGGAGTATCTTAGAGAGAAAATAATTTTATGTTAGAGAAAATAATTTTTTGATGTGCTGGTAAAATTAAACCACTTCACTGAAGAAAAAATGCTATTTATTGTTTAATTATTATGAGTTAAGTTCCACGCCATATTTCACAATTCAAGAAAAAAATCAGCAGTTCATTTAATATTGTTTATGTTTGATAAAGTCATAGTAAGGATAAACTGTTCAGATGATTTCAAGCTTGTGAGAGATCTTTGAGCAATATAAAACTAGAGATTTCTCTAGAGTAAAATTCTAGGAAATCGTAATTTGGATTACTTGATATTATCTAGATTACCTGTTGGTTTTTTGAGGTTAAGGAATATATTTGTAGAAATTGAATAAACCCCCTATTTATTCATTGCTATGTCTAGTAAACAAGGAAATTAAAGCCAATGTCACATCATTCCAAAGCTATTCTGTCACATCAGGTGTCCCAAGGCTATCAACTGTCATTTCTTTACAAAAAGGTCAGACCTCAGAGAAATTTACTTATGATGAATTTGTCTGCCTTATAATGGATTTCATTAATCCAGTAATTACTAGATGTAACAGAAAAAAAGGTCCCATTTGAAGGAGAGAGTGGATATATTAAAGACACCTCAAATCAGTCCTCACTGTAACTTTCTTTTCTTCACCTTTTGTAAAGCCTGTTCCAGATCATAACACAATTCTTTTTACACAGTTGATCAGGTTTAGTATTATGAGAAAAACCCACTTCCATGTCGTACAGAAATGACTATTCAAATATAAATCACAGGAAAGAACAAACTTGCTGTATCTTTTCTGCCACCAAGGAAGTAATGCACACTTGGTTGGGAGCAAGCTTTTGCTTTTTCTGGGCCTCAGTCGTTAAGTAGTTGTCAGCAACTCAGGAATGACACATACAGCATGTAAAAATCCTGCACCCGCTAAGCTGCTCCATATTTCAGGATGTCTGTTTCCAGACAAGTAGAACAGGTGGGAAACACTTGATGGAAAGCTTTACATCTGAGGAATACAATCAGGCCAGGTAGAAAGCTGAGTTTCACAAGTCTCTAGGTATGTAGAGCTTACATGTTATCAAAAGGCATTTTAGAGATAGTATTTAGAAAACAAAATTATTGTGAAATACTGTGCTTTGTGTAAGCATCTGTGAATAGATGTGCTGTACATAATAAAAGGGGAAAATTTGTATGTGGATATTGACTAAACAATTGGTAATGGCTCATGACTATTTACAACATTCAAGACATACTACAGCCATTTTTCTTTAACTCAGAAATGCAAATGCTTCATCTTGTTTATACTGGCTGGCTGAAAAAAGATTTCAAAAGAGGTAAAATAAGTATCTCCATTAAAACTATTCTCATTCATGGAGAGAGAAGCTGAGAGAATACTTCAAAGCGGCTGGCTTGACCTTGCAATTAGAATGTTTACATTTTTTCTGCTAGTGAGGAGAGCAAAGAGAAGAGTTTTTCTCTCCAGCTTCTGCGGCTTTCAGCGGAGAAAGGACTGCGATCAGCCTCAGCGGCTTCTGTTCCTTTTTGGACTGTTTTCAGCTTGCTTCCTTGTCCAAGACCAGCTATCATCTCCAGGACCTGCTCGGCGAGACCCTCCAAGGGGGATCGTCGGACCCTGCCTGGCCCGGCCCGGCCCAGCGTAGGACTGCAGGTTTTACCTACGGAAAGAACTCTAAAATCCACCAGCCTCCTGTAGGGGATGAGGGAGGGGGTTTCATTGTCTTTTTCTGCCCCATGCCTGCACTCTGCTAANTAGTTTTTTTCACTTTCATTCAAGAAATTATTTTTCTGAACCCGTGAGGACGGGGCTTCTGGGGCCTGCTTGCCCGGCAGGCAGGAGGGAGAGAGAGACGCTCCTTTCGGGTTGTTTGCTCCTGGATTTGTGTCCAAACCGGCACAATTCCCTATGTCCTTTTCATACCAGCTTGTTTTACAGAAATTTAGAGGGTGATTAGTATCATTACCAGACGTTATTTGTTTCAGGGCTTTGGTCATTATTGGCCAGAGGTCAATCAAATCATGCCTATTAAAGCCAGGTCAAAGTGAGCTGTGTGCAGGAGAAACACCACAGAGAAGCTTCAGCTAACCACTGCCATCAAGTATTAATGTCACAGGTAAATGTATGTGTGACAGTATTAGTTCCACACAGGAACTTCAATATCAAAGCCAGGGAATGGACCAGGTGATAAGACTGAAGAATGGTAAGACTTAAAAAATAATTCTCATGTCTTGACTCACCAGAGTTAATGGCAATGAGAGCACTAACTCTGTATGCCTTTACAGCCTTTTCAGAAAGGAGTAATTTCCACTAAAACGATAGCATGCAAATATAAATAAGAGAAGAATAAAAACATTGATAATCATCACCCTTTAGCTTGCCTTGGAAAGCCCCAGTTCTAAGGTGAGATCAGGGCACCAAAGCACTCATGGTTTTCTGTGCTTGTTTTATAAGTGCAGAGCTAAAAGCCTAGATAAAGTAAAAATGAGACTGCCAGCATTAAAACGGGATGCAAGATGGGACCGGGGAAATGAAGGTCAATAGGATTGTCTACTAATAAGACATGAACTTGCATTACTTAATGATACCCTTGTAATCTGTCAGAAGTAGAAAGCTTAAGAGTTAGTGAGCAAAGAAAGTCAAGTGGAAATTAAACCAGAGTTCTAGAAATATGTTAAAAAGAAATTAAGAAAAGACTCAGAATTAAGCCATCTCAAAAACTATGATCCACAGGCGAGTATATTTGCAAGATAAGGTATATCCAGGACATACAATTTATGTTCTTATTTTCAAAGAAACACGCTATTTTTAAAAGGAATTTTATTAACCTATTGGATAGAGTATTCCTTGTTTATTTTCTTTTCATTTTTATTTATGCATTCAGAGGCTACGTAAATATTTTGGAGTAAAATTGAATGTTTAGACCTGGTTTAAATGTGAATATAGTAGTTTAATGACTTTTTAAAAATATTAAACATTAATGATGGTAGGGTATCAGAGTCTGCAAACAGACATTTCGCTAAAGCTTTCAACAAGATGTTCATGTAGCAACAGAAGAAAATATGTTGATATAAATATTTTTGTTTATATTAATTTAAAATTGCATCTATATATATATAGATTTAAGCACATTACATTTCTACCTATAAGTATAGTTTTAGGGTTTGGTATTTTTTCCCTCTTTGAAATCAAGCCACTCCAGTAAGCATGAGAGATCTCTTTAGAGATTGAAATGTACCTGTAAGCACAGGAGAATGGATATAATACATAATCTTTATGGTTAGTTAAAAGTGCATTTACCTTGTGGGGATTTTTTTTTTGTTTGATTTATTTGTTGGATTTAGTGAGAAAATTCATCTCCCATCTTCTTCCCAGCTTGGGTCTTTCACATGGTACTTTTTTCAAGGCTGGTCAGTACAAATCCCTGATTTACAGAGCCATTCTCAGTAATTTATTTAGATTGCATAAGAAGCCAGTGGCGTCAGATAAACAGCAAGAGCTGCTCATCTGTTTCTGAGCTGAAATATCACCTGCCAATAAAGCTGTGGTTTCAGATAAACCCTACCAACAGCTAGTAATTCAGATATACCCTACCAGCTTAATTTGGACTTTTTAAGTGAAGGCCATTTAATTATATAAACAGCACCAGAAAAAGTTCAGACATTGTGGTGTTGGCAAATATTGTCAGTCTGGTAATTCTGATATTTTCAGAAATCTCTCCCGTCACAAAATGTACTAGCATAGTCTGTGTTTTCTGTTGTAATCTGTGTGTCAGAATCCCTTTTGCAGCTCATGGCTGGAGATTAACACTGATTTCTGGGCCAAGTCATTACACTTTATCCTCATAACCTTACGTGCATTTAGTCTCACCATGTCCTTTCAAGTGTGGCAAGTTCTCAAGCAACAGCATGAAAATATTTCCATTCCTGCTGGCCCTTTCATGATATTAATCCCTCCATATGCACAGGTATCTATAACACAACGAAAAAGATTCATGAACATTTGAATTTTTAAGTTTGGATTATTTTTAAATTAAGTTGATAAAAGATCAACCAGGGCCTTCATACTCTTAGGCTATTTTACAAAAGCAGCAAGGAAATCAGCCTGCCTATGAAGATAGTTTTGCATTTTCACAGAGTGTAGAAACTGGACCTTAGCATAAACAAGGGATAGACCTGTCATTTCTTTTCAAGTCAACAAACATCAGACTATCCTTTCAAATTTGGACTGGAGAACACTTGACATAGGAAATCAGCTCCAACTTTTGTGCTTTGACACACTGAAAGGAATTCAGAGCAAAGGGGGGGGAATCTGCTCAATGGGTTGGAAGGGATGATGCATAAGAAAAGCTTAAAAAGATTAAATATGTACAGCTTGACTAACCAACAATTAAGTGGGGGGAGAGAGAGAAGACATATCTGTAAAAAGCAACGAGAAAGTAAACACCAAGGGGCAAGAGTAATTATTTAAAAATACAAATGGGATATATCTAGAAATAATGAGATCAAATTGAGAGAAGGACAATGTAATCTGAATTTGAGGAATGACTTACTGTAAGTGAGAAAGGGTATTTCCACTTTTTTTCTCTTGAGAGTATTCTACAATGTGCTAGATCTTCCTCAAAACAATTAAAATGAAATGGGTAAAACACAGGAGACTATATTCTATGTTACGGTTCTGTATTTGCAGGGCTTTGCTTTCTGTCGTAAGAGATATTTTCTAATTGCCATGACTTTTTTCCCCCCAAAAATTAATAAACAAAAAATCAAAATAAAATGAGAAATTATGAAATAATAGTTGCTTGGGAATAGGGAGAAAGGTACAAGAAACACTGAGAAAAATGAATGAGCTTTGTATAACTTAAATAAATAATGAAAAGCCATATCAAATTTTTTAACTAGTCACTTCCAGTGTACTACAAATCTCATGATTGTATTCATTCAATTATGTGACCTTGCACAGTCCCTTGCAGATCCAGATTTTTATTAAATCAGGTATAGAAGCATATTTGAGAAATATTTTAATATTTAAAATAAAAACCTAAAAATGTATTGCTTTTAAGTTGAAGAGTATGGATCAAAGGAGGAAGGCAAATTACAAAACAGTTGCAGACTTATATTGGAAGAAATTAATTCAATGATTATGTTAAAACATACTAGGTCTACAAGCAAGAAAGGAAGAAAGAGAAATTCTAAATTCTTTTTCATGTGGAATTATCCATAACATGAAAGGAAATTCAAAACTTCTATAACAAAACTAGAAAGAGTCTGCCTAGTTCTTCTACACAAAGGAATGCATTCTGATAGGTTGAGTGACATTATCTACTGTTTTGAATCGTAATTATCTATTAATTAAAATTCAGTATTTTTATTAAAATTTCTGCTTGTAGTGAGTTTTCTTTCATTGTCATTTTCATTTTCACCCTCAAATTAGGACATTACTGACTGAATTTTTCTTCTTGAACAGATAAAATAATTGCAAGTAAAAAAGCAAAGCCAATGGGATGTAACACTTCTATGCAACTGAAGATCTGTATGTAAAATGAAATACTAGCAATTGAGATGACATCATTTATATTTTAGAAGTCTAACTATTAATTCTTAATTGCATTTGATAAAGTGGGATTAAATATATATAAAATATGTAACTGGCTGATGTAGATCACCATTCTTTCAATATAGTCACTCTACATTCTTTCTGTGTCTTTATACCACATATCTGAATCAGAAAACTGCATCTAACTTTGTAGTATTCACTTTTTGAAATCTAGCTAAACTGATTGATCTATCTAAATCAGAAAGTTGCTGCCTTCAAAGATGGTCATAGGTTGTCCTTCCTATTCTCTTTGCAAACGTGTTAAAAAGATTTTTATCTCTTTTGCTTACCAAATTATTTATTTCTCTAATGAACTGACATACCTGTCTATGAAATCGAAGAGATAATATAAGAATTAAGTGTGTAAATAAATTAGCAATACTGAGTTACTTCAGAAACTTGTCATGTAAGTGCACATACATAAGAATAAGCTTTTCAGAGCAATGCAAGTTTATTTAATGATCTAGAAAAGTGAAATTTGTCTAAAAATCATTCATTTCTTTGAAATACTTGCATTTTAAAAGCACCAGCTAGTACAATGGAACATGAGGCACAGAAGTGCAATCACAGTCATTTTAATCAGGAAATGACTTTGTTCTGTACAATAACACTGTGACAGTAAAATCTCAAAATGCTGTTCTGCTTAGAAGATGGCTGTAAAAATGTCAGAAAGGATTTTCATGCAGGCAGCCCTTCAATGATATGAAGCTCTTAATTTATGGATGCAAAAGCAGATCCTGTATCAATTCCCACTGTAATCCAAGAATTCAATGAAAACAGAATTACACCAACTAGGTTTCTGTAAAATGTCACTCACATCATACATCAGTAGTGTGAGTTTTAAAAAACAAAATCTGACTGTAAAAACATTATTTGCATCTGTGTGTTATTAGAGGCAGCAAATTTAATTAGGTTATCTCTCCACTATTCCTCCAAAAGAGACTTTCAAACACATAAGTCAAACCAAAAGAGTGCTCTGGGGCACTGTTTTTTATTGGCAGGAGAACTAGCAGAGATGATCAGGGAGTTAAGCAAGGTAGGTGGTTCTTCAAACTGTCTGTCCCTTTTTCTACAAAGAGGAATGGGAGAGGCAAGAGAAAATGCTTGAATGATATTAAAGCACAAAGAGTAAAAATATATAAATAATTATTTGAATTAATTTATGCCGAACACCACCTCAGGCTAGATAATAATGAAAATACTACATCCCTTTTGTTCAAGGCACTCAAAACTGTTGACCAACAGGTGAATTACTGCCATTTCTGCTATCAAGGCCTCCTCTTCACAACTAGAAGCTAACAGGAAAGCTCTAATTTTCACTCAGTAGTGCTTGTTCAGGGGCCTGCTTGCTGAAGGAAGGGCTTTTGGGAGCCCCAGCTGTCTGATAACTGCCCCTGTGCAGGGACATTATCATGGCCTCATCATCTTTACTTTGCATACCTCTCACAGCACCTTTCACATAGCTTTTCAGATAAATTTGGTCCAAATAGTTGTAGGGAAGTAGTTGGCTGTTTCTCTCTCTTCATAGAGTCATAGAATCGTAGAGTCATAGAGTCAGAGTCATAGAGCCATAAAATCATAAGAATCATTAAGGCTGGAAGAGATGTCCAAGGTCATTGTGAGTCCAGCCTTTGACCGAACACTACCATGTCGACTAAACCATAGCAAGAAGTGCCACATCCAGTCATTTCTTGAAGACTTGCAGGGATGACAGCTTCACCACTTCCCTGGGCAGCCCGTTCCAATGGTTAAATACCATTTCAGTGAAGAAATTCTTTCTGATGTCCAACCTGAACCTCCCCTGGTGCAGCTTCCGCTCTTTTCCTCTTGTCACTTGTTATCTGGGAGAAGAGACTGATCCTCATCAGGCTACAAACACTTTTGAGGGATTTGTAGAGAGTGATAAGGTTTCCCCTGAGCATCCTTTTCTCAAGGATAAACACTCCAAGATCCCTCAGCTTTTGCTCATAGGACTTACTCTCTCGACCCCTCACCAGTTGCCTTATATGTCCCTTTGTTCCTAATAGGAATTGAAAAAATCATATAAGATAACATATATTTAGTTCCGAAAGCCTGCAATATCTCAAGCTTTGCATTTTTTAGTACCTGCACCAAGCTAAAAGTACTTTGAAAAGTAGCAGGCACCTTCTCCATTGTGTATGGTTGCCTTAGTCCCACCTAGTCCTGTTATGTCTCATGAAATTATAATTATTAAATAATTATTTCCAGGTAGTTAAGCTGCGTAGGTTGATCTTTTAGTAGGACATGATCAAAACAATTTTATCAGTTTGTGATCACATATCAAGTTTTCTTCTCATTTGCCTTAGTTTTGTCTTTCTTCTGTGATTAAATTTTTAGTTATCCTTGTGCCATAACATCTTTTACTCCCATGACAGTCATGTTATCCTTAATTGTGGTATCAATTAAATTAATATGAATGCAAATGAGAGTATAAAACCTGAAAGGCATCTCTTGATTGCATAACCTTGATGTATCTCTTGTCCACAATGAAAATTAAATTTGTATATTTAGTAGTAGTAGTAGTAGTAGTAGTAGTAGTAGTAGTAGTAGTGGTATTGGTATTATTATTATTATTCTCATTGTTATCACTATTCTTCTCAGGCAGAATTTATCACTGTAAAGATCATTCCTTCTCTAATTTTGTAGAATTTCTTGAAAGAAAAACCTCTTGAAAAAACTAAAAGAAGATTGCCACTGGAGGAGGAGATTGGGAAAAACCATTATAAACCTAACAAATTCATACGGATTGACAGAAAATCCACAGAGAAATGTTTAGCTCACAGAGCACATGTCTCTTCAAAGCCCAGAGATTTCAGAGGGACAGAGAAACCTCATGCTGTCTCAAGAAAAATTGAGAACTTACTTTCAAAGGTGAAGTACCCACTTCTAAATTCAAAAGTCATCTCCATGTCAGCGTCTGGTGCAGCTCATCAATGATTTTCATTAAATGGATTTTGATTTTAAATCGAGAAAGTATCCCATCTACTAAAACGTTTTCTTTTGGAGAGATGAAGAAATTAGAAAACAACATCTTTTACAGTATATCTTAAATTAATGAGCATCCTGTGAAAATTATATTTAGAATGAGCAAGAGGACCTTTCAATATTTAAATAAATTTCCCTACCCTAAAACTATATGCAAGAATGTTTCGTGGTGAGAGTTCTGGCCTGCTGTTTAACTCTTATGTATTTATGCACATCTAAAGTAGAGCTTTGATCAAAGAGGGTCCTGCCTTTTATTATCATTCCAATTTTTTCTTTAACTGCTATTAGAAGGGTCTTGGCCTTAAACTGAAATAAGATCTAAATCAAAATATTTAAAGAAAAAATCTGTCTCTTAAAAAATTCTATCTTAATTTAAAGAAGTCTATGTCTATAAATAAAACCAGTGTAGTATTAAATTAATGTAGCAACTGACCTTTTCAAATTATCAGGGAAAGATAACAAAATAGTCCATAAATCTTCTTGCATACAAAGCACTTTTGGGTTTTTTACACTCTCCCTCCCACCCTTTTCCTTTAAATCCCTCAGGGAACACCTGATAAAAAAGCAAGAAAGTGTTGGTTTTTTGGTTTTTTTTTTGGTTTTTTTTTTTTTTTTTTTTTTGTTTTTTTTTTTTGTTTTTTTTTTTTTTTTTTTTTGTTTTTTTTTTTTTTTTTTTTNTTTTAATGGAGAAACTTTACTCACTCAATCTAAAATTTGGAGGGGTAGTAGATGGAAAGAAAATGGCCAGCCCTCGAACTGCACTCGAATTACTGTATCTTTTGAATGACTAATCTTTACTGTTGTTTACAGAATGTAAACTGCATAGAAATATATACATTTAATAATACATGTCAATTTAAACTATGAATAGAAGATCATCAAATTTCAAAGCAGTCTAAATGAAAACTCTAACTTTACAGCCATCAGACACACAGGATGTTATAAGAGTAAGAAGAGTTATTCACCAAAATAGTCCATTACAAACTAACTTTCTATGAGTTAGTTTGTAGGGCTAGATGCATATTTAAAATTTATCGAATCAGGTCATATAGAAGAGTGCAGTAAAAGGACACATCTAAAAGCATGACAAAGCTAGGGAAAAATTGTCTTAGAAGCTTGCTTGGTTAGAATTTAGATCAAATTAAATTTATCAATAAATACCTAATTATTCTTTATATATAATATACAATATATATTTCACTTCTTTATTTCTGGTTTCCGTATTTATTTTTTAATAGAGGGAAAAGAAAGGTAAAAGCCAGAGATTAGGCAGTAATGATTGAAAGAAATTGTGAGCTTTAGGGAAAGAAAAGTGAGAATCAAGAGCCAGAGCAACACTCCAACAAATTTATAAAATGTGATGTAGCTTTGATATTGTCAGGAAACATAAGAATGGAAGGATTGTACCAAACAAGATGAAATCAGATTTGAGTGACATGTTTGTCCTATATGTCCAAGCCTGGCTGTAAAACGTACACTTCATTCTAACCTAGTGAGAACTAAAAGAGAAAGGTCAATTCTGAACAAAACTACATAAAAGAATATCAGTGACAGGAAAAAAAGATAATGAGAGCTTAACTATCAAGCACTACATTGAGAGGAATTACACTTATCTGAAAGTTAGGTGTGATTCAGACAATGCAACTTCAACACATAAAACGACATCACCAACTTCAGCTCTTAAAGAACACTGTGCCCCTGAGGTATAAAAACTGTTAATTTGGAGTCTCAGTTTTCAGCCAATCTAAAATCCACAAATTTCATTGAACTTACTCATCCCTTAGACATAAGTATGAACACAACTTAAGAAGACCAGGTACAATTTGTAAATGGCTAGTGCAAGTAATCAAACCTATAATCAGTCAGATTATCCTTCATTTATTTCTGTCTCCTTCCAGCTATATAACATCAAAGAGTGGAAAACAAAATTATTGTGGTTCAAATGTTAAGTACTAAATCTGAGATTTCAATGAACCTCTGCAGAAATGGCTGCAGTTTTGTGATGGACTTAATTCTTTGCTATTTTCTATGGTAGAACGAGAGAAAAGGGTGTCATTTTCTAGAAAGTGTTGTATTCATCTCTCACAACTGTTTTCATGCAATATATTTACCAGGGGCTAACATTTTGTCTGCAAATATATTTGTATCACACTAAACACTAGTCACAGTCTTAAAATCAGATATTTTACATAGTTCTATAAACTTAATGTTCTAGTTATATAAGAAGCTTAAATATGCTGGAAATAAATATTGATTTCTGGAGCTCAGCCACCATAAGGGTGATGGCTGTAAAAGACTCTCACAGAAGAATAAATAATATTTATTTTTCCCTACATAGACCCTTATTCTAAATTATTGAACAAGTGACATGTTTGAATTAAGCACATAAAAATGTGCATCTTTCTGTTTCACTCTTTACTATCAGCACTAAAATTTTCTCTAGTAGCCCAGATATACTCCAAGCAATAGGATGTGAATATTTCTAGAATGTAAAATTGGTTAAACTTTGATTTTCAGAGAAATGGAGATTAGATTATCTAGCTCGAAAAGCAAACAATTTGAAGTCTCTTTACATAATTGAAAAACTTAGCAAAGCACAAACCAAGACTTCTAAAAGGAAATCCTATCACCGATTCCATAGCAGGTGTCAGGATAGTTATTTTAATAAAGATCAATTTCCCTGAGGTTATACTTGACCAGTGGAAGATTATGCTATAAATAAATCCCTGTTTTTGCACAGCTCTTCTTGAAGCATCTTTTTAAGATGGACAGCTAGCAAGATTTTCCCAACCTGACAGGACATTTCTCGTGATTTTCACTTTGAAAATGAGGGCCAGCCATAGATATTAGAAAATGGCATTGGGACCTGGGCAGGGGAAATCTCCACTTTGGCTTTTGGCTCTGATGTCTCTGGTTTCCCTTGCTGCTTTACAGTGTTTTCGTGCCAATAACTTTTCCTTTCTCTTATGGGTACGTACTGCTGAAGAGGCAGTCAAAATAAGCAAGTGATCTTAGCCTTGACTGAGCGAGCCTTGGAAGAACATGTGGATCAGATATGGACTTCCTTCACTGGGGCAAAAGAAAGAATTCAGTTTTCACTGGCCAACTTCATTCTGAATCAATTTTTGATTCACTGCTTACTGTATTTCTGTGGTGTAAAAGGCACTTCTTCCAGAGACCAAAGCCATAAAAATTTGGCTTTTGCTGTATCTTCTGCCCCATCTCCTCACCAAAAGCACCCCAAAACAGGCTGAAAAAAGCATATAGCTTCAAACTCAGTGCTACGGATTCAGTGCTGTAAATGCATCCTTCCCTGGAAGGCAGTGGCAGATGAAGGCACTGCTGTATTCACAGGGCAACTGGTTTCTACTTTTGCCTCGTTTCTTCTGTGTTTCTGCTGGTAAAGTCCAGGCATGTGTTTAAAAGAGATTTTTTGACATTTTTACATCCTACTCTGGCACCATGAATGTAAGCACAGTTCATAAACCAGACAACACGACCTATTCAACTTGCATACAGCCCAAGAGCCAGCTGCAACAGGAAATACGAAACCTGCAGTGTGCTGGCTGTAGACAACAAGCTGAGCAAGGCAGGCAGCTAACAGGGACTCTACAAAAGTGGGAATAGGCAATATATTTTCATTTTGGCATCTGTAACAAGATTTACATGTCTTTTAAATTACAGTTAAACAACGTGTGTTCCAGGTGCTTTAGATAAGAAATAAAAAGGATTTCCTTGTTCTGTATTTAAAGATAATTGATTTTCAAGCTTCCTGCCATTATCCATGCTCAAGTCAAAGGCTTGCACTGTATAGTATGCAGAGAGGGTCCCTAAACTAGTCTGAAGTTCAGAAGGCAGCAGCATACTCCACTCCAGCTCTGCTTTTCTGGAAGTTCAAAGGAAATCTTTTGATTGGCAGTAATTTCCAACACTGCTGGACTGCATCAGAATGATAATTGGAGATACTAGTTCTTGAAATAAATACTTTGTACCAATGAAGCTCTCATAAAAGACTTGAATTCATGACTTTCCTAATGAGCATGTGGCCATAAGAGGCTGTATAATGATAAAGAGCCTTATTGATCAAAGAATTTGCCTATTTTACTGTGCACTTGTAATTACACGTCAGTGATATGACCTATTCTATCTACCCTATCAAATATAAAGGGCACAATTTTATACAAAAAAGCGAAATCCAAATTTAGCAAAGCTCATAAATACGTGCCTTAAGTTAAAAAAGTCTGAAACATCATGGATATCTATTGACTTTAGCTAGTTATGCTCCTTTAGAAACGTGCTTATATTTTGGACAACAGAAAGAATTAAGCATGCGTCATTATGCACCTTGACTGAGAAAAGGAATGAAAGGAGAAACTAATGGATAAAAGATTATGGGAAAGATTTTCCCAAATTTTATAGCCTCAAGGCTTTTCATTATTGTTTTGTACATTTGGTTTTAGTCATGTTCCATGACTAAATCTCCCTGTAGTTAATAGTAATGTCTGAGTTTTTGATTAAGATACATGTTTTTAATTTTTATTTCAGAAATAAAAATTAGAAATATCCTCTTTTTATTTGTATAAAATTTTACGACAGTTCATCACCTTTTTACCCTAAAATTAAGATGCTGTTGTAGTCCTCTTAAATTCAGATGTAACAGTAACAATGTCTAAACCATGGCAAAGGCAATGAGAGGAAGAGGAAATTAATGAAAAAACAGCAGAAAACGGCAAGACTATATAGTTACTTTCTGAGATGTACTTAGAGGATTTCCCATATATTATATCTATATATCTTGTTTCAAAATGGATTTAAAAGTATGTGTGAAGGAGATTCACCTGCATAAATTTGTATAATTATTCAGTATTCATAATCTTTTGGCTCATTCTCCAATAACCCCTAAACTGATGCTATTTTGCAGCTTGTTCAAGTAACAATCATAGCAAACAGTTGGAAAAATTAAATTAACTTCTTATCTCTATTGTACTCTTTGAAATTCAAGCAGCCAAAGACACAAGGTTTAGGAGTATGAAAGACAATTATTCTATGTTATGTTTTAATTACCAATATAGATTTCAGCAAAAACAGCAAGTAAGCATCATAATCCTTTCATTGCTAATGCATACCTAAAGGAAAATAAAGCTTTCTTTAGAGACTAAAAATTTTTTTGTTTAAGGAAAACTTTATTTCCAGTCATAGGAATTATGATGGAATTTTTACATGTGCTTCTCAAGCAAGTGCCTAGATGTACTTGATTCTCTAAAAAATCTCGGAAAATTTCAGTTAACCATAATGATAGAAACTTGCTTTAACTTAAGCTTATCCATCCTGAGATATTCATAAGAATGTACTGAAAATACATTTTCTTTTGACTTTGGGATGAATGATTATCTAGAAGACATGAAAACATGGAGTAAGGATGAATAATTTTTTCTTTTGAATATATATCTCAATTTTTTATTTTATTGTTATTCTTCCCACTATACAGCTCCCTAGATTAGGAAACACATATTCACCTTTTCTCTAGTTCTTGAAACACATTCTTTTGAATTGACTGCAATGCCCAATTCTCTCTGCAAAGAATTCATATATTTAAGCTTATTACTAATGTAGACATTTTAGCCACTGGTTATTATAAAAGTAAATAGGTTTTTCTACTACTAACAGTCATCCTTACGCTAAGTAAATTACTAACTCTCATAAGTAGTATTTTCCTTGGTATTCTTTGTCTTAAATTCTGAATACTCTGGCTGAATGTCCATGTCTTGGAGGTCAAAATGAACACGGAGAGATATTACCAAATAGAAAATAAAAAAAGCCCTCAACTTTTTCTTCATAATATGAAAAACCTTTTACCTGTGATTGACAAGGTGGAATAGACCTTAGGAATGGATAGGAATGCAATGTCATTTCACATACTTTTATATCTGTGTTGTACTTGAGAGGAGGAGAAGTGGCATATATTTTAAAAACTTTAATTGATTTTCAATTTTCCTCTGTATTAAATCAGCTTTTCTTCCTACATCACCAAAAAGAGGAAGGAATCAAATCTGAGACACTGGATATAGATTAGCACAGCTATGGAGATAATGCAGTTTGCTTGTATGATACCAAGTACAAAGATCATCAGGATAATAGCAAAGTGAGGCACTCTGCCTTACGGACTACTGGAAAACGGCTTCAAAGAGAAATAAAGCTTAAAACAGTCTTATCTATCACACTTATCAATGGTTCCCTTCCTACATAGTTTCTCAGTTCTTGAATTCATTCTGAAAGCCAGGAGATATTCACTCAAATTAATCAATGAGCCAGGTAACAGAAACATAAGGTGATTAACTTAAGCTGGACGATTAAGCTTTTGAATATCCAGATCTGGGGAGCTGAATCACTCTCTTTGAAACTGTTTCCAGCAGTGTAATTCCAAGTCCTCATTAAGCCTTGCTTAATACTAAGCTACATGATTTTAATATTTATTTCTCACCTCCACTCCCTTCAGCCTCCCCATCCAGTGTTTGGGGTTGTAGTGGAGCTGGGCAAAGCTAAGAAAAGTGACTTTGTGCTCTAGAAAGTGTGTGTGGGATCTGCACCCCTGTAAGATAACTCCTTGCTGCTAAATATATGTGAAATGCCCACTGCTATGGTTTGGAGGGTAAGTTCTCACATGCAGCAGGCTGTTGCACCTCCCGCAAGCAGGCAGGGTTCAGTTTCTCTGTTGATATCTGTTCCCAAACAACCAGAAAATGGAAGATATTTTACTGCAGACTATTAAACTTCAAAAAAAGACTATGTCGTCTTTCAACTCTTTTATATGTAATCAAAGTTTTGAATATTTTATAACAATTATCAAGAAGTTGCAAGATACTAATCATCCAGAACATTAAGTTTGTGTAAGTTTGTGGTCCTAATTCAAGTATCTTTTCCCTGTGATTTTCTTTCAGTTTATTAAACGTTAACTATTATAAAAGAAGAATTAGGGGGTTGCTTTCAGGAATTTTTTTCTGAATCTACTTATTAGTTTGGTTGGGTTGGTTGGTGTTTATTTTTAATCTTTTTGAATGGTCACTGCTCTTTTCCAAATAAAAATCACCAGCCTCAAACCTCAAGTACTTATAGCAGAAATGCAGTAGAGTGAAAAGCTGAGAGTTTTCAGGCAATACGAAAAAAAAATACAAAAATGGTAAAACTGTTTTCATATGTACAAGATAATCATATGCTGTTTTAGGTGCTCCATTGAAAGACCAAGTTAAAATCAGCCACCTCAAAGGTTCTCAGATGAAAACCTGCCAAGGTGTGATGTCACCTGCATTACACCCTTTGCTTGACACTGCACCTGAATGATTAGACTGGCCTCAAAGCTCATTTTTTGCACTTGAAGTTACCTTTATTTTTCCAAGGTGCATTTTCTAATTCTTATAGAGACATTCATTTCCTCAGCCATTTCTTTTTTCCAGCTTCCATTCTCTTGTGAAGCCCTGCAATCCTTTATAGCTGGCACGTGGCATCACCTCATTGATAGACCAGAGAATTTCAGGGAATCCTTCACCAAAGAATTTAACTAAAGTAAACAGGCTTGGTATCATAGAGAAAACCCTTACATGAATAAACACTGGCCTAAAAGACAGAAAAGTAAGTAGACACAAATATTTAAATCTTGCAGTGGAGGGAGGTTTCTCTTTTACTTTCTTTGTACAAAACGTTTAAAGCAGGATGAAGCACTGAACAATTACTCTAGATGCTGGATCTATGGCTGAAGTAATAAAAGAGAAAACCAGCAAAATTTATTATCTGTGTGCTGCAGTTCTTATACAGTCTCTTCGCTTTTCATTTGCTTTTTTATAGCAGCTGTTCAATATATAAGGTGTTAATTGTCACAGCAGAGAGTAAAGGAAATCTGCAACCCAGGGATACAGAAGAGGCTGTTTCTGTTGAAATTCATCAGTAAATATTAAAAGTCCTTTTTAACAATTCTACTTAGAAAACATCAGGTTAACAGAATGATTTAGGAAGTCAGGAATAATTATAAAAATAATTGTGTATTAAAGTTTTTGTACTGATTTTATGATTTCTCAGCTAAATTACTCCGCAGTTCCAACTAGGACTGCTGCTTGAGAAAATAATAACAAGGTTGGAAATTGCCAAGTGACTATAATTATTGCTATGTTAATATCTGGATCCCATAGAAGTTAAATTTGCAAGATCATTTAATAAAATATCAGAAATGTGGTATAAATTTGATATTATAAAAATGACAGACATCTTTAAGTAGGTTAGAGGGGTTTTTTTAATGCTGATATAACATATTTAAGAAAACCTTTAAATATTTTATGGTAACAGAGTTTAACCTTGCTATACTTGCCACAGTGGTGAGCAAATATTTAAAATTAATTTTATATCAAAATACATCTCTGTAGCCATTTAAAATTCATATATAAGTAAATTGATTTCAGTGGGAGTTATGTACTTAATCACCTTTGAGAAAGTGGGCCTCAGTCCCTAATCAAGTCTGCTTGAATATGCTAACCGAATTGTTTTGAAAGTGCTGACATTCTGGAGCTCTGCATTATCACTTGGTGTTTCTGGGTATTCTATGTAATAACACATATCTAATCTTGTTCAAGTAAAAACAGTTTGGTAATTGGCAAAGCATTTTCTGTGATTACTACCAACTTTTATCTTGTAAGTATTATATAGCTGTGGATGTTTATCTGGGATGTAAACAGTAAAGAGTACTGCATAATTTTTTAATATCCTTCTAGACAAACCTATATATGGACATCTGTATTATTTGTCTCAGACTGACATAATACTTCCTTCCTGCTATGATGAGTTCAGCTAGTTATTTAATTTATTTTTTTTCATTGTAGATTGAGCTTTTCTGACATCAGAATTGTATATCATAAGGCTTCATTCTTCAAGGCTACAGGATTCTCACAACCTTGGGCTCATCATGTTCAAGAAGGTGGATCTTTCCAGAGAGATCACACTAAGTGTTAAATCAAGGTTTTAAAAAATTTAATATTTTAAATAACTAAATATTTTCTTCTGAATGGTTCTTCAGAGCTTTCATTCTATAGAAAGCCTTTGTGTTACAGTGAAGAATCTTGAACTATTGGAGATTCTTTTAAGCAGTTTCCTGATTCTTACTATGTTCTTCATAATGTTAGCATGAATTCAAGTAGGGAATTAAATATTAGATAATGTATATTCTGATAAAAATCACCTTTCTACCATTTAAACTTAGACATTAGGGATTAACATTCCAATGGAAATTGTCTTTAAACAAAGAATTATACAGTATGCTGAAGTAAAACAAAATAGTGGCAAGTGTGTTCAAAAGAAGGAGGAAGAAGAATTCATGGGGCAGAATTTAGAAGGGACGAAATTAATATTTTTGATATGGGAGACTTACAGACTTCGAGCATTTTGCAAGTATAGGAATTTTTTTTCCAAAGCTATTGAATTAAAAATTGAGATAAATTTGAAAAAGTGAAGGAAACCTGAATGTAGATACTCAGGAGAGGCAAATAATAAGATTTCTGTAAGAAGATAGTAGGGCTGTAGAGCTTCAGATACATGGAAAGCTGGTGCAACACAATGTATGAGATGGAAAGATATGGGAGAGGTATCATGCTAGGTTAGGCATGAGAGGGAAGCAGGGAAGAACATTTTATTAGAAAATATAGAAAAATTAGTTTGGTTATAAAGAGAACAGTCATTTAAGAGAAAAGTGGAGGATGGCGCATAAATGGATTAAGATGAATGTTAAAACCACCACCAATAACAACAACAACAAAGAAACAAGACAATTATAAGTGAGAGAAGAAAGAAAATCCCTGGGAAAAATGTGTGAAAAACAGAGGCACAGACCACAGATGAGGATGAGTGGAACAGAAGATAAAAATAAATAACATGCAAGTTACCAGGGTGTTTCTCAGTCTAAATTATGCATAAACTTTAAGCCAAAATGAATTTTACATGCTGCATGGAATGTGTTGATGCACACAGAGTCTTATCTGAAGACCACTTAAATCAATGGTAGAAACCTCCTGTGGTTATTTAGAGGCTAAACTCACACTTGTAACTTTGCAGATCCAAAACAAGAGCTAAAATTTGACCTATGAAAAACACACATATTTTGGGAGCACTTTGATCACGCCTCTGCTTAAGCAAGCTCCTTGCAAAAGCTGTGAGTGCGACTGAATTGAGGTGCTGCGGATGGGTCTGTGGACACACGATTGCCAAACTCAGCCTCTTGCTTGCCAAGGTCAACAGCTGTAATTATAATACCGTTCAAGGCTTTTGTGACTGACATTTTGTGGGCATCACAAAATGTCTTGCAGATTTCAGGTAAATAGTATTCTGTTGAATGAAGGCTTGAGTATATTCTCTACAATTGTAGCAATTCAGTATCAATCTGGCAGCACCATCATGCTTAAAATTCTGTGCCCATTGCCATCATCAGTCTGGGTTTTTTGAGTGGTTTATAACTCAGCTATTTTGAATCATACTAGGATGAATCTCAACTTAAAATTTCGTGTTCTGGATGTATTTTGTTCTCACAATATTGCATTTAAATTGTTTCATTCTCTTTCTAGGTTAGCAACTCAAAGAAATAAATGTTTCAGGAAATACAGTTGCTGGGTTTTTACTAAACAGTGCTTATTTAAAAAAGGAAAGTTCACTCATATTACATAGCCAACTCATACAATCAAGAGAAATGAATCCAATACCACTTGTGAAATTTGTCAATGTATTCTTTTATAAGTCTGCTATCATTGCAACTATAGCTTCACTGCATGACAGGCTCCCTGCTTTGGTCAGGAAGAAGAGAAGCCTTTTTATTCAGCCCAATAAGATTTTAAAGCATGTCTTTGCTTAAATATCTCTGTCTTCTTTGGGTGGATTTGAATTTCCAGTTTCTGACATGTACACAGGAGCTGTAAGCTTCTTATTCTCCAAATTCTCCTTTCCCACTACCAGTTTCCAGCACTTGTGTTACACAAGTAGCCACGTACATTTAACTAACTACCATATTGAGTGAACAAATACCCATATTTGTCCTTCTGGAAAACATCATCTTTACAAAATAATGCAAACAATCTAAGGGGTTGTATTTTGGAATCAGCATGACCTTTTCTGTGATCCTTCACTCAAATGAAAGCAATAGCTAAGTAACACTGAAAGATACTTAATGCCATGCAAGGCAGTTCATGACCAGAGTGTCACCTGTTCCTTAGAGAGCAGATTTTACCCTAACTGTTGTTCTGATCCTTTCTTATTGTTGTATAAGCCGTTTAATAAGTCTTACCCACTACTGGGGAATTTCTACTTCGCTGTTGTTCGCTTTCAAAAGTAATTTCTTTGAACATTCTCCTTCATAAACACATATTTGCTCTGTGATTTTTCTGCTAGTTCACATAGACTCATTTCACACAGGAATTTGCAGGACCTTCATTCGAAATTCAGTGAGATTCTATGGAATAGACTTCCCAACTTCCCAACATAAGACATAAGGCCAACTTAAGCAGATAAAGAACAGCATATTTTTGATATATTTCTTATTTCTAAATTTGGAATATTAATGGACAGGACATACTACATGCCATCCTAGAAAACAATTTTTTAAAATGTATAGATTTACATAGTGATACACACACATATATATATATATATATTTATATATATGTATCCAGGGATATAATACCTCTCCAAAATACACCAGGAAACTCTGATCCAATTTAATACTGAACAGAGGGCAAGGCGGGTTAGTTTATTCCTTGTGCAGTCAGACATTGCTCTTGCAGTCAGAAGCAGAGCCTTCCACTGATACTTACAAACTCTTTTGAATTTTTAAAGCACTTAACTATAGTTTAGACCATATAAACCATAACTATTTGGGCATTCATGAGAGACTTCATTAAAGACCCATCACCATTTTACAAATGGGTATGCAGAGAGGTTCAGTCATTTATCCCAGGATAAATGCATTATTATTGGAATCAGACTTAAAAATCACTCTTCGTTAAGTAGTCCAAGGAAATGCACCAATAAGAGCTCCATTCTGTCAAGAACCAGCCCAGAAATATTATAGGACAGCAGGTGCCACCTACCCTAACTTAAACCCATGCAACTTTAATGAGACTGTAAAATTCAAGGTAAAAATTAGATCAGAGAGTTGCATCTAGATGAAAAGAGGTTGTAGTGAGGTGGGGGTCAGCCTCTTCTCCCGGGCACTGACAGCACAAGAAGAAACAGACTGAAGTTGTTCCAGGAAGGTTTAGACTGCGTATTAGGGAGCATTTCTTCACTGAAAGGGTGATCAGGCATTGGAGTAGGCTGCCCAGAGAAGTGGTGAAATCACCATCCCTGGAAGTGTTCAAATAATGTGTGGATGTGGCACCTGGGGACATGGCTTAGTGGTGAACATGGCAGCGTTAGGTAACGGTTGGGCTCAACGAGCTTAGGAAGTCTTTTTGAACCCAAACTGTTCTATGATTCTATGAATAGGAATAACAAATGACAAAAAGGAAGTATAATTCTAGACGTTTTACAGGTAAGAGAAATAGATAATCTGTACTACAGAACACTAAAGCTTAAAGCTCTTAAGAGATAGAAAAGGCTAATTTAAGGTTGATTTTATTGTCTCACTGTATGCTCTTTCTTTTACAAATCAGATTTGCATCAATCAACTAAGTGCAGTTCTAAATTTATTATGAATCCTGTTTCAATCAGTGTAGAGGATGGATAACATCACAGAACAAGAAATATTTTTTAGCAAAAGATACTCAATACTTTTTTATTTTTCTCCTTATTGTGAAATTTGAATTACTGATGGACTTACTTTCTGAAATGTCATAACATATTTAGATTATCTCATACATAAAATATTTCTGGCCAAATATAAAGAAATATAACAAATATAAAACCAGGAATACAAAAATTGCACATAATTTGTTAATAGGTGGTGCTATGGTTCTTATATGTGATGCATGGGAAGTGCTAGTAAGCATGCCAAAAAAAGCTGTCAACTGAGAAATCTTGGTTGCAGATGATAAAACAAGTGGTGTGTAACACAGAGGTGAAGATCTTTTCCCCGGCTTTCCTCGCATACAAAAATTACTTTGAGAAAATTAGATAAGTCTTATAAGAAAATTAGCAATAAAACTGGTGGGTACCAAATCACTTCGCAGTGTGACAAGAACGCTGAGAAGGTCAGTTTCACACTATTTGACTTAATAAAACTCAGTAATTAAAAAAAACAAGAAAGAAAAAAAAGTAAAGCACTTTAGAGAACTCAATATATTTTTCTCAAGCTGATTTTTTCTTAAGAGTAATTTTTCCTACTACTGATCAATAGTACTGCGAAAAGAGGAGATTCATCTACCAATGCCTGTTTTCTTCCTCTCTAATACAAATGTTACCCTTAATTTGTCAAGGGTTTATTAACTTTTGTCTTCTCCTACACAGTATTACTGAAACAGTATGAACTGCAGCAGCCACAAAAGAATTAGATAAAAAAAAAATTAGTCATTAGAAAATGTTTTTGGATAAGTACATTTCATTAGAGGATAACATCTCAAAGAAATTAAGGGCATTACTTGGGCATTCCTGTTTCATAAACAACGTAACTGCAACAATAAAAAAGACCAACTGCAATTATTAATAGCATCTGCCATATTCTCAGCCAGAACAAACCCCTGCTTCTGTGAATTCCACTTATATAAATTTCAAAGCTAAGGACTCGTCTGTTTTCAGAATCTTAGCAAATCACAGTATGATCTACGTAACTGCAAATAAGCTGTGGTTCCAAAAGGAGCCTGAAAATATTAGGTCTCAGTAGGGCTTCATTCTAACATAACTTTGCACACTTTGTCAATAGAAAGGATTTGTGTTTTTTTCCAGAGAGTTTCCAGAACAGAACAAGCTATGAATGCTCGGGGACACAATTAAAAGTGTATTTCATGAAAGTCAACCTTATTTTAAAAGGAAAACAGATTATAAGTTCGCAAATGCAACTCTGGGACCCATATTTACTCGTGGGTGTAAATTACCCATGCTATGGTACTCCATTTTATATGCTTACATATAAGTGACAATATTGAAAATACCAGGTATTATGTGTCTAAATGTGTTCAGAGTGGATGTAGAGAAAGGACCTCATAAAAGGGTGTAGATAAAGGGCCCTATAAACTAGCAGTCAAGAAAAAAAAAGGAGAGAAAAATCTTTCTCACCTACTTTACAGAATGAGTACTAATTATTAACCTCCAAAGTATGTAATAAACCCACGGAAGATATTCATTTCATTGTTGTCATCACCAATAGGTCATGTTAAGTACAGGTTTAGGCTTTTCTCCTTTAATGTAGTGCATGTTGAAAATTGAGCACAAGAATCTATTAAGCTTCCAAATTGGTATGTATATTTATTGATTATTTTATTTCTGCTGGGGTCATTAACAATCAGTCATACAAGGAGTAGTTTTAAGCCTTTTTTCTTCCCTAGCACTGCACTACACACAGGAACACTGAATAAGCCTTCTGCTACGTTTTAAGCTCTCTAACACAAAAGATAATTTTGAAAGAAAGGGGCAGACACATCCATCTCTGAAGAAGCGAAATCTGCTCCGATGCAGATTTTCTGCAGGTAACACTTTTGATTCAAGAAATCCAGAAGTTGTAAACTAAAACTAGCAAGTTAGGGTTGAATACAAGTTGTGGAAAGATTTGTCAGATGCTACAGCCAAGTAATGATTAGAGACAAAAAATAGGCTAAAAATGTTCTTTCATATTTTCCTACATAACTCGAAGCATTCTGCTTTCCTTTTTGCCTTCCAGTCCTTGTCCACCTGACAAGCCTCATCAGTAGCTCCATACTGGGGCCTGGGAAAAGATTCTCTTCTTGAGAAGTGCCATTAGCTCCCATATCTAGAGCCCATGCCAAAGGTCAGCAAGGGAGGCCTAGACAGGCCACAGGAACTGACTACACATATTCCAGGGGAAAAATTAGAAAAGGTGGGACTCGGATATATGAAACCTACCTCTAACTTCTTCCACTGCTTGTAGTTTTCAGCAGCTTCTCCTCACTCCTCTCTTCCCTGCTACTCAGCCCTCCTCCTTTCTAGCAATCCAAACTACTTTTCCCTTG
Organism: Callaeas wilsoni; assembly: GCA_013398955.1. Lineage (NCBI taxonomy): Eukaryota > Metazoa > Chordata > Aves > Passeriformes > Callaeidae > Callaeas > Callaeas wilsoni. Next base: position 11,784 of record VWPU01015514.1, on the reverse strand, counting down.
CTCCTACCCTCCTAATCCTTTAGAACTTCCAAATGTCTCCACAGGTAAGCACACCGATTACTTTTCTTGTTAAAACTCACTGTCTTCTGGGTTTTACCCTGTGCTTAGGTTGTTTCCCCACACTGAAAATCTCAGAGGAGGAGCACTTGTAATCCCTTTTCCCTTCCAGAATTCCTGTCAGTTTTTGGATGCAATTTGATACTGGCTGGTGGGGAGATAGAGAAGGATGAGTTTTAACAGCTGTTGCATATCCCTTGGAGTCACCTGCACCATGTGAAAACCAGCAGGCTACAAAGCTCCTTGGCTACTCTGTCTGCACATATGTTTTTAGGCTGTGCTCATGCCCACTGAGATTACTTATCCTTTTTTCCAAAAGGCTGTTGTCATTGTTGATTCTTCCTGAAGGTAGTAGGTATCAGGTGGGAATTTGGTAAGCCTCTGTATATGAGACCATGTGGGACAGGCTCAGATTTTTGGCCATGCTAAATCAGCTGCTGCTTCCAGTCTCCTGCTAGTTCCTATCATGCAGACCTCAGTGTCCTGTCCTGCTCTCAAGGTGTGGCTACATGCTCGTACTTTCGGTCATCATGGAACAATATATAAGTAAATAAATAAATCTGGAACAGGGGATTTTGTTACTTGGCTTATCAGGAACTTCCAGCTCATTTAATCAAAATACTGACATAAAAATCTACCTACGTTTCCCATGGAAGCTCCAACTTTCAGTACAATTGAAGAAGAGGATGACTTTCTAAAATACTGAAATAAAAACTTTAAAATATATTATCATACATATTACAATGTAAATCATAATTGGTAAGACTAGAATAGTTTTACCCTGATTTCACATGAAGACGGAAAACCATAGTACATGGGCTGAAAGGCAGCCATAGCAGTATGCCCACTTTGAACAGAATATTCTCTAATTTTTTCCTTTGGGGGACAGAGTGTGTCAACTCATTTTTCCTAACTAGATTGGGAAAAAAAAAAGAAAGCTAAAGTTAAGTGAAAGAAGCTAGAGTTAAAATGAGATGAAATGTTCATCTTCCCATCAGAAAATATGATTGTGAAGTTAAGTGCTGCTGTACTGCTATATTAATGATAATGAGATTCATACAATTTCTTTTCACTCTTACAGCTTTCCATTTCCATGTGATACTATAGCCCACTCAGCCCTATCAATGGCAGAGGTTGTATCAGTTTATGTAAAAGTGTCAGCCTCATTTAGAGGAATAAAAGTTGTTTATGTTGGTTTGCTTTTACAGAGGAATATAGGATAAATAATTAACCCAGTGCCCCCTTTCCTGCTTGTTTAACATTTGTGCAATTACCCAAAGCTCTGATGGTTCCAGAGCCATGACAGTCATGGAGAGAAGAAGGCTTCCACTGAACACCCACTAAAAGCTGTGGATATTGGTGTTAATGCAGCAAGGCAACACAGGCAGCACCCTGTACTTGTTTCTCTTTCACCCACACCCACTTCTTTCATTCTTTCAAGTTTGTAAGACTAAATCTTTTTATGAACTGTAGGTGGTACTTACATGAAGGTGGCATCTGTAAAATGGAGACAAAAAACCACAAATATTCAAAAGAAAGCAGAAACCCCATATGTCTCACTTTTATTTTAGCGTTTTTTAACTCATCTATATTTGAAGGAAAGCATTTGAGTGCCTTTTAAATTCTTAGAACCGATTCTTTTCTTCAGGTTGCAAAATCCATATACCCTATTTGCAGGTCAGTATCACCTATTGACAAGGACCTGAACGTCTGTGCATCAGAGCTTTGCACAACTGAGGTGTGTCCTGAGACTGTCAGATGTTGGAGCTACACTTATAAAGGTTATTAGACAATTTCTGAAGCAGCTTCTTTTAGTGCTTCTGGATGGCTAAATTGAGTCATCTGGGATCTCTTTAGTCAAGTTTAATTTCAGTGGTTCAGATTACTGGTCAAAATACTTCTCAGCATTGGCACAAACTGTACTGCTGTGCTTCCAAGCAAAAAGTTCTGATGAAACAATGTTTGCAACTTTCTGAAAAACTCTATGTGCTCTTGTATTTCCAGATAAATTAGATAGCAATTTTTTCTTTGAGAAGACATTAAAGTTCTGAAACCATGAGGTTACTACTGATTTGAGCTCTAACCACAGAAAAAATATGTAGCCCAGCTTGAGGAAGGACAGGAATTAAATGCGCTTCACTGTTATTTGATTTGTTTAGTTCACACTCTCTCTTGATTGAGAGAAAACTGTTTTTTCCCCCTTCCTTTTTTCCTACATATTTGCAGCTAGATTCTGGTTATCTGTGTTCTGGTGTCACTGCCATGGATGTAATGCAACACTATGCATTTTAGCATTAAAACTCCATAGCTGGACATCCCACTTGCTTAAATAACCTTGTTTCTTAGAGGAAGAAAATTATCTGATTTTTCTAAATTATTCCAAGGCAAAGAAACTGCTGTGTTGGTTGACATCACTATCAGTTTGGACTAAATTATTTTTTATTTCCATAAATTAGAGGACTGGAGGTACTCAGTGTACTCATTCATCTTTTTGTATAACAGAGGTCATATGATTTTTCTGATTTGGCTCCATTTAGAAATAGCTAGAACAAGACTACCTCATTTAGAAATAGCATCTAAACCTGATTTTAAAATTACCAGTGATGGCCAATCAACAAAATCACTTGGCTGGCTTTCCAGTTAAATGACCTCATTTTAATTTTATTTTGCTTTTAGGAACATCTAATATCTGATTTCAATGCACCTATGAACTGCTTCCAGACTCCACTCATATTTCTGTCTGCTGGATTGAAGAACACATTATCAAAGTCTCCTCTCTCATGTGATGAGTACAGACATACTCTGATCAAATTACTATTAAAATTTCCTATTTACAAATAAACCACTTAAAATCATAGATTTTATACCTTTAAAAAAAGAAGTTTTTCAGTCCTTGAAATACGTTTTCTAATTTTCATTGCTCTCTTCCTATTTTATTAACAATCCTCAAGAACTGTTCATGACAGGGCTGAATAGACTCTTCAAAGGATGATGGGAAAGTTCAGGTGGGAAGTGACCTCCGAAAGTCTCTACTCCAACTGACTGCTCACAGCGAGATGAGCTTGGCCACCAGTCTGTGCTGCTCAGGGATTTATCTGGTCAACCTTGAAAATTCCATGGACATCTTCAACTTAGGGCTCAAAGCCCCAACCTTAAACACTTCCAGGGCAACCTGGGCCAGTTTTGCCACTCTCACTGTAAAAAAATTTAATCTTTATACACAGTCTAAATCTATGCTCAGTTAGTTTAAAAACATTTCTTCTTGCCCTATTTCCACAGCTCGACTGAAAGTCTGTCCTCATGTCCCTGTCTTTCTTATAATCCCCCTTCAAGTATTTTAGAGGCCACACAGAGGTCTTCCCAGAGACTTCTCGTCTAGAGGCTGAACAACCCCAAATCGCTCTGTCTTTTCTCATAGGAAAGATGTTTCATGCCTCTAATCACTCTTGTGGCTCTACATTGGAGCCACTCCAATGTCCTTCCTGTGCTGGCCCCCAGAGCTGGATGCAGCACTGCAGGTGGGCTCTCACCAGGGAGGAGCAGAGGGGCAGAATCCCCTCCTTCCCCTCTGCCCACAGGGCTCTGGTGCAGCCCAGGACATGTTTGGCTCTCTGGGCTGTGAGTGCCCATGGCTGGGGCATGTCCAGCCTCTCCTCCAGCAGCCCCCCCAAGGCCTGCTGGGCAGGGCTGCTCTCCAGCTGCTCATCCCCAGCCTGGATTGACACTGGAGGTTTACCCTGACCCAGGTGTAGGAGCAGCCCTTGATCTTGTTAAATAAACCTCATGAGATTCACATGGACACCTCTTCTCAAGCTTGCCCAGGTCCCACTGCATGGTATCCCATCCCTCTGGCATGTCAACCACATCACTCTGTCTGGTGTCATCCTATTGCCTACCTCCTTGAACAGATGGAATTTTGCTTCCATAAAGTTCACGGTCCTGATTCTTGCCTTTCCCATATTCCTCACAACTATGAATTCCACCAGCTCATGATCACTGCAGCCCAAGCTGCCTGGAAGCTTGATATTCCCAATTAGCTCAGTTGAATTGATGACCAACAGGCCCAGTATCCCATCTGCTTTGGCAGGTCTATTACCCTAAGGGTCTGTCTGGCATATCAACCTTCTCTTCCTTGTGGAGAATGTCGTGATATGAGGCATAGGTCCTTCTGACCTTGGGAACACATCTGGTGTGGATGAATCATCTTCCACACCATCAATTAACTTGCCTTTGACATCCAGAGCCTCACACCTGTTGTACAGAAGGATCTGGAAAGACAAGGTGGGCAGGGAGTGGGTTCACCTGGCACCTCGAACATGTGCTTGCCTTCACTCATTTTCTTTCTTTAAGTTATTGCATTCTGCCTGGCAAGGGGGAGAATATAGGATGCTCTTGATGTTGGTTTCCTTCCTGGTGGGTGTTCCTGTTTCTGCCTATCTTGGTTTTGGCTGGTGTAGAATTAATTTTCTTCATAGTAGATAGGAGGGGGCTGTGGTTTTGATTTGTGCTGGAAACAGCACTGTGAATACAGGGGTATTTTAGTAAGTGCCTCAGCAGTGAGTGGTTGAGTAGGGACAGAGCCAGGACAGTGGACCCTAGCTAACCCAAGGGATATTCCAAACTGAGCAGGTAAAGCTGGTGGAAGAAGGAAGCGGGGGAACATTTGGAGCAATGTGGTTTGTTTTCCCAGGTCACTGCTATGCATGTTGGAGCCCTTCTTTCCTGGGAATGGCTGAACATCTGCCTGCCTGTGGGAAGTGGTGAATTAACTCCTTGTTTTGCTTTGCTTGTGTGTACAGCTTCTGTTTTACCATCTTTACCTCAACCCAAGAGTTTTCTAACTTTTACTTTCCTGATTCTCTGGCCATGCCACTACAGCGCAGGGAGTGGGGTAGAATGCCACACCATCCTCACAGGGAAGAATTTATTCCTAACATGTAATTTAACCTGCCCTCTTTCGGTTTAAAACCATTCCCCTTTGTTCTGTTGCTACATGTCCTTGTAAAAAGCCCTTCTCCAGATGTCTTGTAGCACCTTTAGGTACTGAAAGGTGCTAGAAAGTCTCCCAGGAGCTTTCTCTTCTTGAGCCTGTGGTGCTCATCAGTAGCATATGGCATTTATCACTTTGGATTGTTTGGGAGATGGAGTAATTAGAAAGTAAAATGTCTTTCATAGTGTAGAAAATAATTTATCAAGTACTGAAGTGATTGAAGAGTTGAAATGTGCTGTGTACCTTTGAATGCAGTGCCTTTGAAAGCTCATCCTGAGTAAGATAGACTGAGCTATCTGAACAAGAAATCTCAAAGGCATCTTGATATTAAGTCAATATTTATTATATTGAATTTCTCCCTGCTCTGAAAATCTGTGTAGTGGCAGTAAAGGTCAGTTCATTCTGTAGGGAAGGTCATCTCTGGTAACATCTCTCTCCAGAGGACCAAAATAGACTCCTAAAGGAAACAAACCTAAACCATATCTTTTGTAGGATGCTACAGTAAAAGTATTTTAGAGCAGAGGAACTTCAGAAAACTGATTGCATGCGGCACATGGATGTACAAGCATTCGAGTGGTGGCCCTGACAAGCAAGGCTCAAGTCCTTGAGGGAATGTTTACTCAAATCATGATAATAGAACTGTTAGTACCACACACAAAATATGTACAGGCCTAGAGGAACATGTGTGTGCATTGTAGAAACACATGGCTCGCTGCTTTCGACTCTTGCTTGACTGCAGCTCAAAGATTATTTAGTTACTCCAAGACTTTCTCAGTATTCCCTTTTATCTTCTGGATTCAACATCCCATATTTTTTATTTCTGAGATAAATTTGCTCACCTCTAGCACTCTGCAGGGCCAATCTGTGATACAATAGCTTTGCGAAGAGCAAAATTTGACACAAAATATCCTATGAGCATAGAGTCTTTCAAGATTAGATCCAGGTTTTGCTACGTTACAGTTAGCCTGATTGACTTCCAACTTTTCATTAGTGAGAGGTGAGAACTTCAGAATCTTAAAGCACACTTTAATCTCTATTTACTATTGATCTTTTCTAACGCATCAAGCAAAAAAAAGTATAAGCTGAAGAATTTACAAGGACTTTATGTTATGAAAATAAAGTTTTACTATAAGATATGATAATTAATATGGTACCCATAATTAAATAGTAAGAAAAAATACATTCCTGCAGGAAGTTAGGATTTTAAGCACTGAAATTATTGCACTTGCTCAAAGGTATTCAGAAGTGGTGAATGAAAATTAATCTATCATTTCTAATAGAGCAGAAATTAAAGCATTCAAAGGAAAACTAATTTTAAAAATTTTAATGCTGATTTATATTTTAATTATATAATGCTTATTTACAATTATAATTATCCATGTGCTTCTAAGAAGAGTGGCAGTGTAAAGGAAATGGGTTATAAATATTCTCACATGAAAGCTAGAAACTAGGCATTTAAACAGAAATTCCTCTGTGATTGCGATGTGACTTCTTAAAATGCAGCATTAATTTATTACCATACATATATCCCCATAAGACAGTCGTTGTAAAACTGTACTTTTAAGGAAACCTCAGCTTTTGGTTTACATTGTTTTAAATTTTGAAAAATTGTATGCATTTCCAGGAGATTTTTATCTTGCCCTATATTGTCACGTAGGGAAGTTGTTGCTGTTATGTAAGCACCAGATTTAACAAATTTTCTTCCCACTTTATTTCCTACTTCTCTCCTTCCCACAGAGTTTGGCAGTGTCTCTTTCAGTCTAGTTTTTGGTTCTTTTTGCCCTTTAACTCCCCTTTTTGGGGAGGGGATGTGGGGTGAAGATGTCTTTTTATTTTCAAGAAAAGATTCTTTATAAATACCGCTGTGACAAATTCATTTCACAGCACAGAAGCAATCAGCATGATGCCAAAGTCTGGCTGGGAACTGAAGGGTCAAACCAGTACTCTTTCAAAAGATCAATGGGATGAACTTCTGAACAGCAAGACTCTTAACTGGCTCTATACACCACTAAAAGAAAATAAAAGATCAAATGGTACTTTCCAAGAAGAAATAAATGTATGTTTGTTCCTGCCTTTTGGTCCACTCTTTAAATACAGCTTATGAAAAAAATACATGTAAGGGACAACAAAGAAAATACAAGCAGCAGAGATCTGTGTTCTTCTGATAAGCTGTACTCTGATTCACTGCAATCCTTAAACAGCGTAGGTAATTAACCTTATGGACAAAAATGAATAATATACCAGGAGACAAGGTAAATACTCTCCCACTTGAATTGTTTCAAACAAAACTCGATCTCTTTAGTGGTTTTTTGATTGTTTTTTTTTAATTGTCAGTCCAGTGGAAGGTATGAGACAAATTGGGGAATAGGAGGCTAGTAATGTCTTAAGGGAGAAAGCAACACTCTTGGTGTTAAATTCTAAATTCTCCAGTCAGGAGATGTATATATATTTTTCACAACTAATATTTAATTTAAAAAATATATATATTTTTAAAATCAAATAGAACTAGAATAGAAATAGGCATTGACCAGATACTGCTGCTGAAACACTCTCAGATATCAATCTTCCTCCTTTGATTGTTGGCATACAGTAATTTATTGACTAGATTGTACTGGGCTAGCTTCCAATTTCTTTCTGCAGTACGTTTCCCAGGTATTTCCTGCTGATTTTAAAATGAAATATTATTTAAATCTCCTCTACATGTTTCTAGAAGAAAACTTTGATGTCTTAAACATCTGACAGTTTTAACATCTACTGTTTACTTGCATGCATCTTACATTAAGCAAGGAAAAAGTTTCACTTCAGAAGCCATTTAAGGTCTTTCTGTTTCACAGTCTTTTTAGTATAAAGAAATTGTGAGTTTTAAAGGAAAGTACAGCCACAAGTCTGCTTCTTGAATGAGGTTGGTTTCGTTTGTTACACTTTTTTTTTTTGCTAGTCCAGGTTAGTCAGATTTTATCTCACAAAGAACTGGTGGCAGAAAAGATTATATGTTGTTTCATCATCAGTATCAGGGATATAGTATGTTCTGTGATTAAAATGTTTTCGCAAAGAAATTCCACAAAGATGTTTCAGTATTTCATATCACATTTTTAAAGATATATGACTGCGCTAGAGAAAAAACCAAAACTCTTTAATATTTTGGTTTGAGATCTGCCTTTTTGTGCAACTAAGAAAATACATTTCTAACTTCCTTCTCCCTATAGATTGCACACATTTGAAACTAAAGAAAAGTACATAAAAGACTGAAAATTCACTGGTATATTTTAATCATCCCACAAAGCAAATTTATGAAGGAGAATGCTGATGATGTGAAGTATTTTAGTTACAAAACAATGGCCCAGCAAGAAAAGAATCTAGAACATCAGAAGACCATTGATAAAAAAGATTAATAACTTCAAATAATGAGTGTATATCCAAATTCATACTTTAAAATCCCTCAAACATTTGCATAAATAATTTTCTCTTTAACTTTTATTATTATTCCCCTTTGCCTTTCTAGTCAACCCTGGAAATGTCACAAAACACATTACAATAGCTCACTTAAATAAAAGGTTTGTTTCTCTTCCCTCCTTCCTCAAAGTAGGATTTTTTCTGGAAAGAATTTGGATCCTAAAACCACTCTGTACTTTTCAGTCTTTTCAACACAAGCATGTACATGTTCAAAGAAGCTAAAACTAGCCTTTAAGTACAGCTCAAATATTTCTCTTAAATAGGATGTGTCATATTTGGATGGTTGTGTAAAAGGGCTTTCTTTCTGTGAGGTCTTAAGATATGTCTCATATTTCCCAACACAAAGCTTAATTTGGATTGTGAGAAGCAACAAAGAGTATTTTTTCTCCCTAAATTCTCACAGCACAAAAGCTCTTCTCTCGGGTGTCACATATCATCACCAGCATCAGCTAGAATCTTAGACACATAAATCAAAAAGCTGTCAATTCTTCCAAAAACATTTGTATGTAGTGACAATACAATTTTCATGCCTGACAACATAATGAAACACTTCTGTATGGAAGCTGCTAGAAATGTTATTTACTTGACTCAAATGCCCAGCCACAGAAGTTTTAAGGAGCTTGTCAAGGATCTCCACTATCTTCTACAGCAGCCTCTGGTTTAGAGGAGGATGGGATAAACAGCGTTTCTTCTGTAAATAAGTACTATCCAGGCATGGTTTATTAGAAGCTCAAAGTCACTTAATTAACATGTGTACTGAAATAGTGTCCATCAAAATAAATCAGATTGAAGTGTGGCCACTGCTGTAGAAATGTTTAGAAGAGTTCCTGCTGTGAACTGCTGTGATGAGCTGATGAAGAGCTTACCATGTGTATCAAGTGAAAAGGGTAACCTTGAACCCAGTTGCAGCAGACCAGCTTAGAGAACCTGCTGGAAGCCTCTTTGAAAGAAAAGCCACAGTGCTGCGTGAAGGGCATCACTCAGAGCAGGGTGGCAGTAATCAGCCAGCAAAATATTTTCCTGAATGCAGTGTCTAATGTGCACATATGACGTCATTGTCGCTATCAGTGTGGCATTGGCCTGAGTTTTCCTAACAGATTGCCTTCAGGGAAGAGTTCATTCTTGATTCAGAATAAACATTTCCCACTTTCAGTGGCCATGGGAGAGGGAAAGGAGCAAACCGAAATTTGTCTTCCTCATCCTGTTTCTGTTGGGTGAACAAAATGGTTCCCAGACAGATAATAAAATAATGTAGGTTGGAAAAGACCTCTGAGATCATTGAGTACAAACTTTGACCAAACACCACCATGTCAAGTGAGTGCCACAGTGCATGAACTGCCACATCCAATTGTTTCTTGAACACTTCCAGCGATGGGGTGACTTCACCATCTCCCTAGGCAGTCCATTCCAATGGTTAAGGACTATTACAGTGAAGAAATTCTTCCTGATGTCCAGCCTGAACCTTCCCTGGCACAGCTATTCTCTTGTTCTGTCCCAGGGTAGTTGCCTGGGAAAAAAGGCCTATCTCTACCTTGTGTCCCTCAAAAGCTGGCACATCTGTTTTCAAAGGAGTGTTCCCAAATGCAAAATATAAGGAGTACACAGAAGCAAATGAATCTGTTTTAAAGACACAAAAAATGCAATGAGAAAAAAATCTTTTAAAGGATCTCCTACATATATCAATGACAATAATAATAAAGACCTGTCTCAGATCAAGTATTTTGATCACCAGAACAGAGGTTATTAATATGAAAACAAATGTAAAGAGGTTTGCTACAACTGCATCAGGCAGGAATGGTAACAGGAAATAAAATGTACGTCTGCCGTATAACGAATGCAATAGAGATCTAAAAGACAAAATGGGGAGGAAACTGAAAGAGAGTGATTTATTACCTAGTCAACTAAATTTAAAATTGCATTAATGTTAAATGCTTTTATGACTGTTCATGGGTACTGAAAACTGTAATGAATGTCCCTAGACACCAAGAACTAGAGTTAATTCATATATAAACTATTCAGATATTCTTACTGGAACTGACAAAAATTAGTGAGCTAAAGAAAAAGCACTTTGTGAGGTCAGTCAGAAATAACACAGATGAATCAGCAGCATGAAAGCTGTCTCAAGGAAGAAAGAACCAAAGGAACAGAAGGAATCTAAGGAAGAAGAAGAAAATAAGTAACCTGATGAAAAGAAGAATATTTAGATGGAAATTCAGGAACTATTGTAGTTAAATATTTTCTTGGTTTTTAGAGCCAATAGAGGACTGAAATATGCTAAATAAATTTTCTAAACAGCAGAATACAATACTATGATTGGTATTGTTATTTATTTAGATTATAATGAGCTAATATCGAGCTATGCCAGACTGATACTCCTCAGACCCACCAGAATGAAAATTACAAGTTTTCTCTGTCTATTCAAGCTGACAAATTGCAAGAGCAGCCACAACTCTGATTACCTGATATAATAGCTGGCTTTCCTTTGCAGGTGAACAACTACTTTGTGTTTCATGGAATTAGATTCCCTGCCCTTCACTCAGCTGTGACAGAGCTTCTGGTGCCAGGCAGGTTTGGGGGCTTAATGGTTACACTGGAATAACAGAATAACACAGTGGTAACAAAAAGCAATAGAGTAAATCTTAGACATTAGAATTTGTCTTCAGTGAATTTTTTGGTTTTGCCTTAAAGCAAACAAACCCTAACCACCACCCTAATCCCTCCCAAACAAACACAGCATATCCAAACAAAAACCTAATTACGTTTAAATTAATTCTGAAAAAAGCCTCCCACATACCCACATATACATGTAGAAGTCCAGGTTGTGTAATCAATTTATAGCTCAGGTTTCCTTAAACATTCACACAGTATTAATAATAATTGTTTCAATATAGACTGCAGTAATTAGCTCTGTTTATATGTAATAAATTCGTCCTCACCGAGGTTTGCATATAGAACTCTGCTTCTTCACAACTTTATTAGAATTAAGGGGGGAAAAACATTGCTTCTATGAGTACAATATTAACTTAACAGGCACAATTACCCCAGTTGGAGAATCACAGAATCAGCTAGGTTGGAAAAGAGAGAGAAAACCTTTGAGATCATCAGGTTCAATCTCTGACCTAACACCACCTTGTCAACTAGACCATGGCACTGAGTGCCACATCCAGTCTTTCTTTAAACACCTGCAGGGACAGTGACTCCACCACCTCGCTGGGCAGACCATTCCGATGCCCAATCACCCTTTCTGTAAAGAACTTCTTCTTATGTCCAGTCTAAACCTCCTC
>VWPU01015509.1:0-66833 GCA_013398955.1 Callaeas wilsoni | reverse complement strand
CTGCCCTTTCATCTGGCTGCTCTCTGAAGTGGATTTAATGAGGATTTTAAGTGGTTCCTTCAGGCAGGTGCTGGCCAGGCCAGCCCGCCAGGACCAAAATCCACCCTGGAAGCTCTCCTAATGAGCCCTGCGGCCGAAGGAAGGAATGTGGACGGGTGATTCTCTGCATTTGCCGGGAGGGCTCCAAGCGCTCAGCTCCGGCTGCTGCCGCGGCACCGGGGCCAGCGCCAGACGCAGCCGGAGCAGCAGGGGAGCAGGACGGGGCACGATGAATATTTCATGGTGCAACGCCAGAGCTTTACATCAGCACCAGAGCGGAGGGCTCAGCACTCCCGGTGTTTGATCCCGCACACGGAAATGTCAGGGCACACGAGCCTGGGTGGAGTCCGAAGGCGAGGAGCAGCCGCTGTGCTCCCACCGAGCTGCCACACCCGGCAGGGGCCCGACATCGGCTGCGTGGCACAGCGGGGACACGGCGGCACAGGACCGATGTAGAGGGGAGGACAGGGATTGCTCTGCCAGCGCTTCAGTTTCCGGGCTGACAATAACTCCCTAGATTTCCTCAGGGCTCTGAAAAGATCTGGCTAAAGAGAAAATCTTCGTCATGAAGGGAAAGCAGGAAAGGTTGGGCTGGTCATCACTAAAAAGGTCACTCTCTCTGCCGCTGGCGCCGCTGGGTCCTGGCTGCGGGGGCTGGCAGGGGCAGGGACCTGCCTGACAGTGGTGGGCGCTGGCACCAGCCCACCCAGCACAAACCTCTCTCTGGGAACGTTTGCCTGGTTCTAAAGCCCAGGTTCCCCACGTCCTCAGGAGTCTCATCCCTGCAGGTGTCTAAGGAATGGCTGGACGTGGCACTCAGAGCTCTGGGCCGGGTGACAAGGAGGGGATAGGTCACAGGTGGACTCGATGGTCTTGGAGGTCTTTTCCAACCTGAATGACTCTGGGATTCTGGGATTCTGGGATTCTGTGTCTGGACCCTGTGGCAGCCGACAGCCTCTGCCTTCCCAGAGACACGGAGCCAAGCTCTGTATCATCACCTGCTGCTGAATCAGCCCCGGCAATATCCCGGCGGTGCTTCAGAGCTGGAGAGCTCTCAGCTGGGAGGTGCTCCCTGCCACTGGCATCAGTTCAAGCCGCCTGGTGAACTAAATTGATTTTTTATAGTTGCTCTGGAGCAAGTTAAATGAATCTGTTAGTAGCTGCTCCCTGCTTAAAGCTTCCCTCAGTGCTGGAACTGCAGCTCGGCGCTCCATAAAACGGGGGGGCTGCTCCAGCCGTGCCCCCGCCCCCGAGCAGTGCTGCTGTGATTAGCTGCCTGCTGCATAATTCCACATCATTACTGCGTGCACTCGTGCACTCCGAGGAAGCCATCAGCGGAGCGAGCCGCGCTGGGCTGGGAGCGGAATCCGTGCCTCAAATGGGAACCCTGTGCAAAACACGACGTGCAGGTGTCTGCACGCTCCCGGTCTGCGTCTGCACCTCCCGTGTTAGTCCAGCGCCAGCTCCAAGTGTTAAATCACCGGGAGGCAGCTCAGCTATCCCAATCCTGCCTCAAAGACAATGATATTAAAAATTAACAGCAGTTTTGCTTTTATTTTTATAGAGGTTCGTTTGGATTTATTTTTTTTTTTACTTGAACATTTCCCCACATTTCTGTGCAGTAAAAGGGCTGGAAACCCACTCCCATAAAACCAGTGCAGGTGGACATTCACAGGACTCCAGGACCTGGAGTTTTGGGAAAACAAAGGCCACCCCTCGCATGTGTTTGCTCCTCGGAGTGGGACTGGAGGCTGCGTTCAGGCTCGAGGGGGCTCGGTGGTTCCCGCATCCCCGGGGCTTCGGACGCAGCAAGAGGTGTCGAGAGAAGCAGCACTGGAACAGGCACTGCTCAGTGCCAAATCCAGCCCAAACCAGCCATAAAACCCCTTGGTGGGTCTGCTCAGAGCCACACCACAGCGGTGCCACCCCGTGTCCCGCTGCCCGTGCCCAGCCTCGGCAGCTGGCACTGCTTCCCCCGCGCCGGCACTGGGGCTGGGGGATGCTGAGCCGGCAGAACATCCCTCCCAAAAACGGGGCTGGGGGATGCTGAACCGGCAGAGCATCTCTCCTAAAAACGGGGCTGGGGGATGCTGAACCGGCAGAGCATCCCTCCCAGAAACGGGGCTGGGGGATGCTGAGCCGGCAGAGCATCTCTCCCAAAAACGGGGCTGGGGGATGCTGAGCCGGCAGAGCATCTCTCCCAAAAATGGGGCTGGGGGATGCTGAACCGGCAGAGCATCTCTCCCAAAAACGGGGCTGGGGGATGCTGAGCCGGCAGAGCATCTCTCCCAAAAGCAGCACCGGGATGGAGCCGCCCGGTATCGCGGCTGGCACCATCACGGGCGGTTTCTATCACTCCACACAGCTGCTGAGTGCGCCTCTTCCTTCCCAACAGCTGCTGGGATCTGACCCTGTCCATCAGCAGTGCCAGGAAAGCCAGCGAGCTGCCGGCAGCCGCCTCGCTGACATCGGTGTTTTCAAACATGCAGGCAGCGATGTGATCGGCGCCGTCCCCAGAGGCCGCGCTCGGGGCCTCGCTGCGCGGAGCTGCCGCCGGTGCTGCCAGGAAACGCTGCTGCTGCTGCCGAGCACAGTTTAACTCTTGAAGCACAGCGGAGCCGGGCCCGGGCGGGCGCTCCGTGCTGCTCTGCTGGCTCCCGGATCCCAGTATCCCGGCACTGGGAAGAGGGGCTGAAAGAAAAGGCAACTTTGGGGATGAAGGAGGCAGAGCTGGGAGGTTTCTGGTGGTGCCACCATCGGACAATGTGGGTGCCACCATCAGAATAAGGCACTCTGTGTCACCCAGCCAGTGGGTAGGGAGCAAAAAAATGGGGTTTGTCGACTTGGGGCAAACGATAATTAATATCGATTAAAGCAATATAAATGGCACCAAGCATTAGCAGGACAGCAAAGATATCACTTAAGCAGCAAACAAAGGATGCCTGCACTGGGTGGGAGCCGGGAGCAGAGGGTGCAGGGGAGGCACAGGAAATCGGCCAGCCGAGGCTGAGTGAACAAGTGCTCGTGGAATTTGAGACCACCAGCGCCCATCTGATGGTGCCACAAAGCCCTGCCCGCTGCGGGTTGGCGATGGATGGCAAGAAGTGCCCCCAGGTGCGGGGCAGAGCCACGTGGAGGGGACAGGCAGCCCCTCAGCGATATCTTGGGAGGGTCCCTCACCCACATCCCCCATCCCCATCCCTCCTGCAGCCTCTCACTCAGGAGGTGAAGGTGCTGCTGGGTGCCCGCTGCCTTTCTCGCGTTCCTGGCCTGAGGAAGCGTCTCCCAGCACCCTCGTTAATTTGAACAACTATTTACTTAAGCCCCCACCTCCTCTCCCGCCCCCCCCCGCATTATGCATGCGGCCAGCGGGGCTGTGACTGCGGCATCGATCGGCACCACTTCAATACCCTCATTGAGATTCCGGGCACCGGCTCAGGGACTCTATCTCAGTGTCTGGTCAATAGCTTATATTTTTAATTTGTCGATAATCAGTCAGGACCTTGGTCTGAGTGCTGCCGAGGCTCCCTGCTCAATGGAGAAGGTGAAATCACTCAAGCAGGGTCATGTTTATGGCCTGAGCTGAACCATGGGAAATGGAGATATCAGTCAGGCTTATGAAAAATAACATGCTATATTATTTTTCATAAAGCTGACAAAATCATATTAATTTAAAGACAAAGATAAGGCACCCAGCTGGCAGCGCACACCTTCTCTTCCCTTCTGAGCTTGCTGAGCCCCGGGAGGCTCAAACAGCCCAAAATGTGCAAGCCTGGCACCACCACCAGCACGCAGGGCACGTGCCTAGGAGCCAGTGACAGCCCCCGAGTGTGGCACCATCTCACTTGTGACACTTCTCCTCCCCATCCTCGTCGTCATCATCATCATCATCATCATCATCATCATCATCATCATCATCATCCCCTCGCTGACTTCAAACACCAGCTGAAGGCAGTTCCTTCAGCCTGGGGAACAGCAGCAGGAAGGACTCAGGCCTCAAGAGCAGAGGGGGAAACAGCTCTGGAAGAGGGGCCTGGCTGCTGGGAGCTCCAAAGTGTTCACAGCAAAGACGTGATTCTTAATAGGAGAAGATACCTGTGTTTGCAGGTGAGTGCTGAGCCTCAGGGCCTTTTCTAACTAATACTTGGAGTATTTAACTGGTTTTAAGGCTTCTTTTGAGAATTTGGTAAGACGAAAATCCTGGCTTTTGGAGTCTCTACCTCTGAGCAGTGTCACTGAAGGCACTGTTAATGGTGTTGGCTCTGCCATAAATGTAGCTGTGAGTTTTTGGAGCAAAGGGAAGGAAAGAAAAAAAAGAAGCTTAAAGTCGCAGTTTAAGTCTTTAAAGAGAAAACTGTGCTCTGTAGGGTTTCTCTTTGAGGTGTGTGAGCCCCAAGAACGGCGTGGGCTGGAGGTGGCAGCACGTGGCTGTAAGGAGCAGGGTGTTCATAATTTACAGTTTTTAAGCAAACCAGCAAAACCTGGGAGCTCCAGCTTCATGTTCTGTGCTACCTCCTGTGAGTGGGGAGCTCTGCTGGGGTTTTGGCCTCTGATGGACTCACCCAGCTCTGGCTGGGACCAGTGGCCTTGTGCTGGCCTTGCCCTCCCCTCCTGTGCCTGGGCACAGAGCAGGGCTCATTGCAGCAGCTTTTGAGGAGCTCGTTAAAATGTGAATGTGGAGATGCAGATTTTCGTGCCCAATTTGTCTGCAGTCCCTCAGCTCTCATGCACTCAGTTCTACTTAAAAAGACTAAAAAAAAATGTAGAATAAACTGTTAGAAACCCCCAAGGCAAGATGAGTTGACAAGTCAGGAAATGCACATGCACACCTGGAGAGGCAGTGGCTAAAAAAAAAGCAGGAAGACCTGGAGCATTGTTCAGGGAGAGTTGAATTGCTTTGGGAATGCTGGGAAGGGAGCTGGGAGTAAGGGAGGGAAGGTGCAGATGTAAATATAGGGGTGTTGCCTTGAAGGGATGTTAGAATTGTAGAATTCCAGAGTGGTTTGTGTTGGAAGGGACTTTAAAGCTCATCCCATTCCACCTCCTGTCATGGGCAGGGACACCTTCCACTATCCCAGGTTGCTCCAAGCCCCATCCGACCTGACCTTGGACACTTCCAGGGACGGGGCAGCCGCAGCTTCTCCAAACTCTTCCAGTGCCTCAGCAGTGCTGATGACTCCAGTGCTCTCTGATTTCTGGAGGTGGTGAGACATCACCAAGAGCTCGGGGCTGACCTGAGAGCCCCCTCTGTGCCCCACACATCCCCGCAGCTGCGTCCCCTCCCTGCGAGTGGCTGGCCCCGGGACCCGCGTGGCTGCGGCTCAGCAGGCTGGGCCGGGTGGGGGGGCTGCATTCCTGGGCCTTGTATCCACCAAAGAGTCCTGCTCCCGTATCTCACACTTGTCTCCTTCGATTTCTCTGACAGCCAATTCTGGAAAGTTGGAAGGTGTGCCATTATCTGGGACTACATTATGAAAGTGTCGCGCGGGTGATGAATGGCAGCGCTCAGCGGCTCCGAGGAGCAGCGGGGAAAGAGTGACATTAGGAAAGATCTGCTTTTTATGGTTTCTTCAATAGGGAGGGCTCTTTGGAGGGCTGTATTTCAAATCAGATAATCAAACACTCTTCCTAGCCTCCCAAACTTTGCAAGAAAGTGGTGGAGGAGTGTCCTGGTAGGGGGACAAAGGGGATGCGACTCATTTCACTTCCTGCCTTCCTGTGACAGGGAGCTCTTGGGCAGAAGTGCCCCACTCCCCTGGCACTGCCCGCTGCCTTCAGCCGGGTGCTGCTGCCTGTCCTGCTGAGGAGCGGTCTGTGCTGGGCACTGGGGGGTTCTGCTGGGTGGGAAATGGCTCGGGGGGGGGTTTGTTCTGCTGGAGGGACTGGAGAGAAGGAGGAGAGTGCAGAGAGAGCCGTAGGAGGAGGGTGGGAACTCATTGCCCTAGTGCTCTGCAATTTCACATCCTGGGGTGGTGAGATATCGCTCAGAGGGCCGTGGAGCTGGAGGAGAGGGGACCTGGGTGACATTCCCTGCAAGCACAGCGTGGTGCTGGCTCCAGCAGCTGGCACTGCCCCTGTGTGTTCCATGCTGGGCACTTCACTCCCTGAACACGCAGTTCCCAGTGAGGCCCCGTCTTTCTCCCGGTTCCTGCCCTTCCCCAGCCCCATGGCCGCTCTGTGCCCATCTCCAGAGCTTCCCACGCACCTCCTCGTGCTCTGCCACGGGAGCAACTAATAAGGTACACGGGCACATCATTTAAAATGATATTTAATACCGCTGGAAAAACCCTAAAGACCTATTGACCACGCAATATCCCGTGTCAGTGCGTTTCACAGGGAGTACGGAGCGAACATCAATAACCCCGCACAGGCTGTTACTGCACAGCTCACCGGTAAAACCCAGCCCAGCAGCTGCGAGTCCTGCTCGTGTTCCTCCTGTCAGGGTGAGCCCAGAGCCTGCAGGAATCCACGGCACCTTTCCCAGCATCTCCTGCTGCTGCACGGCAGCAGATGGCTTTTGGCCCCGCATCAAGTAAGGAAAGAATCATGGAAGAGTTTGGGTTGGAAAGGATCTTAAAGCTCATCCCATTCCACCCCCTGCCACAGACAGGGACACCTTCCAGTATCCCAGGTTGCTCCAAGCACCGTCCAGCCTGGCCTTGGTCACTTCCAGGGATGGGGCAGCCACAGCTTCTCTGGGCACCCTGTGCCAGAGCCTCAGCACCCTCACAGGGAAGCATTTCATCTGAATACCCAGTCTAAACCTACTCTCTGTCAGTGTGAAGCCATTCCCTCTTTTTCTGTCACTCCAGGCCCTTGTAAATAGTCTCTCTCCACCTTCCTTGTAGGCTCCCTTCAGGCACTGGAAGGCTGCAATTAGGTCACACCAACGACTTTTCTTCTCCAGGCTGAACAATCCCAATTCTCCCAGCCTCAGAGGGCACTCAGGCTCATTCCTTTCCTTCAGAAAGGTGGATACTCTGTCCTAGATACCATAGAACCACCCTATTTAACAAGACAGAACACCAGCAGCACCAGCCAGCTCAGAAAGTGAAGGCTTTCTTTTTTTTTTTTTTTTCCCCTGTTGCCTTCGGGATATTAATAAAAACAGATTAATAAAATCAAAGGCATCTCAATTAGACAGGGCATCAAGGAAAAAAATGTTTGCTGTACAGTCTTTCAATTTCCATGGCAGTTCTCACGCTGAGAAAATCTGTCTGCAGTTTCTGATGAAAAGATAGAAAGCTGATGTGTGAAACACAGGGGAGGGATGTACAAGCACGGCTGCCTTTGTGCTCCTCGTGTACAACACTCCTGTGTGGTGAAATTCCCAGGTTCCCAGCACGGGGCTGTCCCGCGTGTCCCCTTGGGGCAGGATGCTGTTTGATGGGCTGGGATTAAATGAAGGTGGTGGGCAGGGGGTTTGGAGGGGGTGAGCCAGGAGTGCCTGGTGAGGGTGGTCACCTGCTCCCAGCCCTGAGGGAGGCAGGAGCTCCTCTCCTTGGGGAAGGGTTCCGGAGAGGCTGGGTGCTCCTGGAGTGGGTGCCAGGGCTGGCCGAAGGCTCACTCTGCTCTCTGGGGCACCGTGTCAGGAGCTCTCTCCTGTTTCCTGGTTCTTCCAGCACTGCATGGTAAGGAAAGCATTTATTTTCCCAGTGTTGCTGGGTTACCTCCATTAACCTGGACCCTGTTTGGAGCAGCTCAGACAGTCTGGCAGGGCTGGGGGAGGCTGGGCTGCCTGCAATCAGAACACACCTCCAGCATCCCTGGCTCCGAGGTTGGAGTGGGTCTGGCAGCAGGAACGATCCCGGAGTGCTGCGTTGCTGGTGGGGAGGGACCCCGTCTTTGAGGGGAGTGTGTCCCACCCCAGAGTCTGTTCCAGACACGTGTCCAGTTGGAATCTCGTACCTGAGGCTGTATGGGCTGGGCTGGGCTATCTGCATCAGGAGGCTGTAGGGACTTCCCTCACCCAGAACCCCCGGGCAGTCAGAGTGAAGGCAATTCCAGACACGTTTCCATTTGCAGGAAGACACCTCCTGATGATTTTCTGTTGGGAAAACTCCTCCTTGGAGGAGCTGCCTGCTGGGTCTGTGTGTTACTGCTCCTGGTCGGTGCCTATTGAGTCTGGAAAGGAACAGGGATGGAACCATTCCCTTCTCCCAGGCTGAGACATTCTCAACCAACACATCACTGAGGTTGTGGTGTTGTTTAAACTCAAAAAGGTTTTTAACCACTGCAAAGTCTGAAGCCAGACAAAAGGCTGTTGCTGAGTGAGGACGCTCATCATCCCCTCAGAGCAGGGCTGGGCTGAGGGCTCTGGTGGGGCCACAGGGTGGGCACTGGCAGGGTGGGCACTGGCAGGGTGGGCACAGCCCATCACATGCACGCACCACGAGGTGCCCTGATGGCTCTGTCTCACCCCTAAAGCCCTTCATCCTCAGGGGTGGAGGCAAGAGGGAGAGGCCTTGGCTGTTTGGAACTTTTTGGTGGGGTTTCTTTGTTTGTTTTAAAGGCAGCAATAAATCCAGATCTAGTTCTGCAAGTGTGAACAGGATCTGGTCCCGGGGAGCTGATCTGGAGTGTGCTGCTGAGCCAGAGAGAGCCTGGCGCAGACGCCGAGGCTGCAGGATGGAGGAAAAGGTGCCTGGATCTGAGCACTGAGCAGC
Source organism: Callaeas wilsoni (assembly GCA_013398955.1). NCBI lineage: Eukaryota > Metazoa > Chordata > Aves > Passeriformes > Callaeidae > Callaeas > Callaeas wilsoni. The sequence continues at coordinate 58,128 of VWPU01015509.1, read as the reverse complement.
AGGGGCTGGGAGGGGACCCGGGGACGATGTCTGTGACCCCAGGCAGGGTCCTCTGGAGCTGTGCCCCCCACTCCTTCAGTCCCGGGGGAAGCGTTGAGCTGCACGTGGATCCCTCCTGTCAAATGCCGAAGCACTTTGTGGAATGATGGTAATTATTACAGCACTAAAACAAAGCACCAAAAGCTGATTGCTTGGGAGAGATCACTAACTATCTTTGTCTAATTACTTGGCTCCAATTAACATTTTACCACAGACTCTCTGCAAGCACTTTTCTCAGAAGAGAAAAAAAAAAAAACAACCAGAGTCAACAGCAACATAAAATAAAAATACAGTAGCCTTGGAAATAGTCCTTGACATCACACTGGAAAAATAGGGGAAAACGAACCCTTCCCACCCAGGAGCCTGGTGAGGGAGAGACTGGCACAGGGGGATGAGGGAGGGGACGTGTGGCAGGGAGGAGCTGATGGAGCTGGAGAAGCCCAGACGCCCTCAGTGCTTGTGCTGGGCTGAGGGATAGTGTTAATGGGGCTCTGGGATGGGCAGAGCCACCTGCATCCCACCAGCATTCCCAAAATGTGCTGTGCCAGCACCTGGGGCTTCTCCTGCCTGGAATGACCCGGGGATGAGCCCACTAACTTCTTGGGAATGGCCAGAATCCATCCCGAAGTGGCCCTCAGGCCAGCGGTGTATCCCTGTGGTGAGGCACAAAGCCAGGTTCAGGGCTGATTTCAGCAGCTGCAGTTGCAGGGCAGAGGCAGCACAGCCCGAAACCTTTCCAAATCCTGTTTTCCCCTTGCCCAAGGCCCGGGAAGGGCCGGGACAGGCGTCCCCCAAACACCCAGGCTCAGCAGTGCGTGTTGCTGTGCTTCCTGGCACTCCCATATTTACATACATCCTATAATTACCATCTGCACAGCCAGAGGCATTTGCTGGGAATGGGTTGATTCCATCTGTTGGTGCAATTTTCTCTGAGGAATTTGCATTGATCACTTTTTTATGCAAAGCTTTTGTATAGATCATTTTTCCCCTTTTTTTTTAATACAGCCAAATAATTTTAGGGAGGGCAGGGGTCTCTGACAGCAGAGCAGACACTGGCAGAGACCCCAAGTCTTGGAACAAGCTGCTGCTTTTTCCCCCCTTGCTCAGCATGGACTAAGGAGTTCAGGCTGCTCCAAGGTGGCATTTCTCAAATATTTATAGTTTTCTGTTATACTTGAGGTGGTAACTCATCCTTAATGTGTTGACCTTCAATTAAGAGGAAGAGGGTGTGGTAATTAGTCAGTCAAGTGATTCCTCCAGATCAGAGCTCAGACTTGGACCCGGTGGGACCAGATGGGACTTTTTGCATATTTTTGACAGCTGTGATGAACAGGGCAGCGTGTATGGATCAACTGGCTGGGAAATCCCCCCAGGCTGCGGAGTTTCCTTAGGTACAACTGCTCCAAGTCTCCCCAGGTTCATCCTGTCTCATCCCCACGGGCAGGGGGTGAGCTGGGGACAGGACAGCCCCGGGGTGCAGCACCCTCGTGGTTGGGGTGCTGGGAGAACTGTGGGATGCAGGGACACCCTTCCTCAGGGAATGTCACCAGCTGGCCCCAGCCTCTGCTTTGGGAGTGTTGGATCACAGAATCCCGGAACCATTTAGATTGGAAAAGACCTCCAGGATCGAGCCCAGCCTTTGGCTGATCATCCCCTTGTCACCGGCCCAGAGCACTGAGTGCCACGTCCAGGTGTTCCTTGGACACCTCCAGGGATGGGGACTCCAACCTCCCTGGCCAGCCCCTTCCTAGGCCTGACCACCCTTTCCATGAAGAAATTTCTGCTGACATCAAACCTGACCCTCCCTTGGCACAGCTTGAGGCTGTTCCCTCTCCTCCTGTCCCTGTTCCCTGGGAGCAGAGCCCGACCTCCCCTGGCTGTCCCCTCCTGTCAGGGAGTTGTGCAGAGCCAGAAGGTTCCCCTGAGCCTCCTTTTCTCCAGGCTGAGCCCCCTCAGCCACTCCTCACAGGAGTCGCTCTCCAGACCCTTCTCCAGCTCCGTTGGCCTTGGCAGCTTTGGGGCGTTCCCGGTGTCCCGGGCTGGGCTGGGAAGTGTCGATGCCATAAAGGTGGGCAAAGGGGCAGCGAGATCCCGGGGGCTGCCGGGCTCCCAGTACAGCCCAGTGCCTCCGCCTGCAGGGCAGCAGCTCCCAGCAGTGAGGGAAAAAACTTCGCAAAGCTTTAAACCAACAAACCCAGCTGCTCCCCTGCCCGGCGGGTCTTGGTTGAAGAAGTTATTGTAAGGAGGTGGTTGGACTTGCTAATTGGAGGGGTTAACGGGGATCAGCCAGGTTCTGCCTCCTGAGCCGGGGAAATAAATAAATAAATCCATGAAATCCATTGTGCTGTAAACAGTTCTCGGGAAAGAGCAGAGAAAATGAAGTGAACTCTTCCAATGCATCATGGAATATTACTGTATTTCATTTACTGTGGCACCAATTAGATGAGAGCCTGTTCTATTAACGTGCACCCTTGCAGATCCATGCTAAATTAACTGCTGGATCTTCACTACAGCAGTAAAGCGATTGATTTCTCCCCTTAATCAGTTTATTTCATTAGTTCTACATTTATTTTTACATGCATTTTGCCGAGCCGCAGTGAAATGACCTATCAAGGTATGTGACATCACGGACTGATTTGAATATTAACCAAATAGCTATTACAGCAGTGCTGGTGCTTAAAGATCATATGTAAATCAAATGTCAGGGGATAAAATTGCAGCAAGAGCTGTCAGAAAACAATTTAGCAGTGGTTAAAGGGACAGCTCATGGCTGGGGAATGGTGAACTCTGTAAATGGATAATCCGCTTCCTGGTTCCATGGGAGCAGGGAAGTTTTCCCCATACTGTAATTTTTTGTTGTGTTAAATTAGCTGCAGTTCGAAATCTTTCCCTTTTGCATTCAGCATCTGGCTCCTAAGCACAATTGTAACTTTAAGGTTGAGCTGGGCTCAGAATAATTTCCATTTCTGACCCAGGAAGCCGAAATACGTTAAATATAAATGGCTGTTAATAGCGAGAGGCAAAAATGGTTTCTCCAGTCCTGTAATTATGAGGAACACACTTCCAAGGGGAAAGGGAAGAAGGCTGGAGCCTGGTGACGGCTCCTGTCCTGTATGGAAGGCAGGAGGGTGAGGTGCTCCTTTTCTCCTGCACAGGGAGGAGCTCTGGGCTGTTGGGGTGGTCCCTGGGAGCAGCGGGGTGACTCCTTTGTGCTGGCATCGGGGCTGGGGGGCCGTGTCCCATGGCTGGCTGAGCCCCCTCACCGTGGGCACTCTGCAGGGGCTCCAGGGGATGCTCCTGGAAATCTGGGCTTGGAGCTCGGCTCACCAGAAATACCCTCCTCTGTGCCAGGAGTGCCCAGCGCTGGTCCCTCCTGCCCCTGGCCACCCTTGGGGCACAGCAGAGCCTCGCTCAGGGGCACAGGGGGCTTGGCTGTGGGCAGAGCCAGGGAAGGAGGTGCAGAGCTGCCCGTCAGTAACGAGGGGTCTGCTCCGGGACACCACGAGGTCCCAGCTCCATGGTCCCAGCAGGGCTGGGGGCTCTTGGGCCACCAGCACCCATTGGCACCACCAAACCCTCACTGGGGCAGCCGCAGCCCCAGCTGGGAGGTCTCCAGCCGTGGGCTGGTGCCACTTGTGGGCTTGGAAGTGCAGAAATGGAGCAGTTTGGGCAGCACGGAAGCTCCGGGGCAGAGCTGTGCGGCACCGTGAGCACCCAGCCCTGCGTTTGTCTTTGAAGCAGCAGTGAGGAAATGAGGCGTCAATGACCAATAATCAAAGGCAGCCAAAGGAAAAGCAGTGGCAGATTCCCCTGCCCAGCAAAGGAAGGGCAGCAGGCTGTGATGTGAGCTGTGCCATAAAGCCATCCAGTGCTCCCTTCCCGGGGTTTAAATCCAGCTCCTGTGTCCCTGGGGCACCATCTCACAAAATCTGTCTGCACTGAGTAAACATTGAAATTATATAATTAGCCCCTCAGAGAAAAGAATTCTAAATTCATGGGAGCTTAAAGTTAAGAGGGAAATATTACAGCTCTTCTGCCCTTCCCTCTCGTCTCTAAACATCGAGCGGTGCAGTGGGAGAGGAGATTCCAGGAGGGGCAGAGGGCCTGGGAGGGCTGGATGCACCTGAGGGTCTCATAGAGCCCCCTGTGCTGGGGGCCTGGTCCTTCAAAGGGCTGCAGGTGCCAGGGTGCAGCACAGGGTGGGTGGGCTCCAGCAGCTCCTGGGGAATCGGGGGACAAGGGACGCGTTCGGCCTGGGTCTGCTGGTGTCTAATCAAACGCCAGCGCTGGCAATAACCCGGGATTATAAATGGGAATTGTACTCCATCAAAATTGATTCCAGGGTAAATTGAATATTGAGTTAAATTCCAGAGCCTGGTGAAGGCTCTGCCTTCCCAGTCCAGCGCTGAAGCAAATCCATCGTGAGCCTCCTGGATATACCGCGCCGCCGTCTGACCTTGGGTTACTGCAGTAACCTTAAGTGCACAGTAATACACTTTCAGTCACTGTTCAATGCTCAGGGGAATGGTTTAAGGCCCTTGGCTGGAGTGAATATTTTTATGCAGGCTATAATTTCTTTTAAGACCTTCGCCAGCAGCCAGGCAGCCTTCAGAGCGTCCTTCCCCTGGAGCACCGCGGGGTGGGGACCCCGTGGAGGGGACCCCCGACCTGGGCAGGTGTGCTGGGACAGCACTCCAGGAGTGGGGGATGCTGAGTGCAGGGAGAGGCTCGGGACAAGTGACCAGAGCACCCCCCGGGGTGGGCAGCCCCCCAGGACCTCCCCACGGCCTCCTCCAGGCAGGTGAAGGTGGGCATCGGGCTGTGCGTGGTCCTGGCTGTGTCCAGGGGGACAGGGCTGGGAACAGGCAGGAGAGGAGGGAGAGGCAGCAATGCCTGAGAGGGAACACATGGCTTTTCCTCTCTGCCTCACTCCGGGATGCCAGCAGCAGCCCGTCAGCCCCTTTTCTCCTGGGAAAACTTCCCCACGCTGGCTTTGGCCCCAGCTTGGGAATGTGCCACCACGGGAAGCCCCATTCCCATGGAGCCCCTCGGCCTTGCTGCTGAAGGGGGCTGTGGACTGGGAAACACTGGTGTAGGCAGACTCTGTCCACCCCGTGGGGCTGCCAGGGCTGGATCCACCCCCGTGATGAGAAGGAGGAGAAGGTTCTGGTGTCTCTCTGGTGATTTCTGGGCTGGGCAGCCTGGCTGCCCCATCCCGGGCTGTGCAAGGCTCCGTCCCTGCTCCCTGCCCGGCTCTGCACCCGGGGCCTCATTGGAGCTGAGATTATGCTAAATTCAGTTAAGCTGGACAAATGCTCGCTGGAGACCCAGAGAAGAAACCCCCAAACTGATTTTCATCTGTGGATCAGGCAAAATTTGATTCACAGTTCAATTCTCCAAAGGGTAAAATTTGCACAGAATCCCTGCTTAGATTTTATTTTAAGCAAATCCTATAAAAATCCATCTGAAGGAGACGGTGACTCCATCTTTCAGATCCTGCGCACTGTATCTGGGAACACGAGTTCTGCTTTTATATAATAAAAAATGTAGAGTTTCCTCATGTTGCCATATGTTTTTGCATTTATCCGTGCACTTGCTATAACCCTCTCCGCGGTGTGTGCCTACAGAGCTCTCTGTGTCAGCATTGAAATGCAACGAGCCGGTATCATTCATGCAAAAAATGAGCCTAAAATCTCCCTGAAGAGGGGAATATAATAGAATACAATTGTATCATTTAAAAAACTTTGCATCATATTACACAGTCAAAAAGATAATGTATGCTACGAGGGAGGAAGCCGATGAAATATTGGGTTAACTCTTTAGTTGCCCTTGCTGCAGCAGATGGCATCAGCTCAGCATCCCTTTCCTGGCTCAGCATCTTTCCTGCTCAGCAATCCTTCCAGGCTCAGCATCCTCATCCTCCTCACCCCGTTGTGTTCCTGGTGGTGGGCTGCACATCCCATTCGGAGGTGGGATGTGTTCCTGCCTCTGCTGTGCAGCCCTTTGCTTCCAGTTTTCCCTTGCAGGACCACACACCCTGCCCATCCATTCATCCATTCATCCCTTCCCTGCCTCCTGTCTTGGCTGGAAAACTCTGGGGGGATGAAGCACGGCCCTACAGAGCTGTGTGTTTAGTGGGGGGGTTACTCCTTCTGCTCGTAGGTGTCCGATGGGCACCTTGGACCAGGTGTTTTGAGGAAGGTGGCATCGTCCACCTGGGCCTACTGAGGGCCCACGGCAGCTCTGTGCCCACGGGACCCCCTTCGCTCCCTCCAACCCAACCCTGCTCCTCCCTCACTGGCGTAAAAAGGAATATTCTCCTCTCTTGGAATACTATCTGTTCCCAAATCATGTATAAAACATTTGCAGAAACCACTTACTCCTCATGTATTTTTTATGAGTCCGATTCGATGTTAAAATATATAAACATAAAAATATCAAGAAGTACTTTAGGAAAAGGAAAAAAAAAGTTATTTCATAAAATATCAGGAGACCAATTTAGAACCTCGCCAGAGCCGCTGCCCTCCTGTGCAGCCCTTCCTGAGCGCTCCACCAGCTTCTCCCATGAGCAGGGACCCTGCCCAGAGCTTATCCAGCCCCTTTGGCGGGCTCAGCCTTTCACACTTGAGAAATAAACCCCATAATTTCATTTAATCCAGGGGATAATCTTTTTTGTAATGTGCCGGGACAAAGATGGGAAGTTTTATTTCCGGAAGACCAGATTAAAGCAGTTTTGTGCTGGCAGAAGAGGCAAAGTGCAGAACCCAGCAGATCCTTCAGCCCAGGCTGAAGCACCCGGGGGAGCGGGGCCGAGCCAGGCCCTCCCCGCTTCCCAACCCCGCTAACGAGGAGGAATTTACAGGCAATCCCAGCGCCGATGATTTATTTTTTCCTTGTCAAGGACGTGCATCCTTGAAGCCTCCTCTCGCCGTGGATCATTTCAGCTGCTGCCAGAGCGGTGCCGGAGATGCTGCTCCATGGGGCTGGATCGCTGCATCCCAAAGGTGCTCCTAGCGCGGAGTGGTGCTGGATACTGCTCCATGGGGCTGGATATTTGCATCCCAAAGGTGCTCCCAGCCCCGGAGTGGTGCCGGACGCTGCTCCATGGGGCTGGATATCTGCATCCCAAAGGTGTTCCCAGCCCCGGAGTGGTGCCGGATGCTGCTCCATGGGGCTGGATATCTGCATCCCAAAGGTGCTCCCAGCCCCGGAGTGGTGCCGGACGCTGCTCCATGGGGCTGGATATCTGCATCCCAAAGGTGCTCCCAGCCCCGGAGTGGTGCCGGATGCTGCTCCATGGGGCTGGATCGCTGCATCCCAAAGGTGTTCCCAGCCCCGAGTGGTGCCGGATGCTGCTCCATGGGGCTGGATCGCTGCATCCCAAAGGTGTTCCCAACCCCGGAGTGGTGCTGGATACTGCTCCATGGGGCTGGATATTTGCATCCCAAAGGTGCTCCCAGCCCCGGAGTGGTGCTGGATGCTGCTCCATGGGGCTGGATATTTGCATCCCAAAGGTGCTCCCAGCCCCGGAGTGGTGCTGGATGCTGCTCCATGGGGCTGGATATTTGCATCCCGAGGGTGTTCCCAGCCCCAGAATGGTGCTGGGTGCAGGACTGGGTGCCCTGTGGGACTGGGTGGCAGCAGCCCAAGGGTGCAGCTTTGGGATTAATCTGCCCACGAGGGTTCCTGCTTTTGGTGCTTTTTCCCGGTCGCTCTGGGGGTGGCAGAGAACTCCATCCCGCTTGGCTCCACACCCTCATTCCCACCACATCCCTCCAGCCCACCCTGCTGCTGCCAGCCCCTGCCCTGGTGCTGTCACAAAATCCAGTGTTCCCCACCCTGCTGCTCACCCCCCTCCAGTTCCTCCTGAACCATCTCAATCCCTCCAAACCCCTCCACAAACTCTGTTGGTCAGGGCTGCCTCTTGCTGTCAATTCCTGGAAGAATTCCTGGAAAAGTTGCAAATGTTTTTGCCATTTTTCTCCCTGATGAGCTGAGTTGGAGTTAATTGGGGGAGTTGCCGCCCGAGTATCGGTCACAAAGCTGAACACTTTGTGCTTGCTTCCCTCAAAATTATCTCTTTGGTTTCTATTTTGCCCTTTCATGTGTTTAATTGGGGAATAAAAGAGCCCGAGCCCCCCACAGCCCCAGACTTTGCCTGAAGTCCTGGCTGTGGGTCTGAGGGAGCTCCTGGGCCCTGCACAGCCCAGACCTGAGCTGAACCTCTCCAGGGGATGTGCTCTGGAACACGGTCCAGCAAAAATCCCACACAGGGCCGTGCAAAAGGCCTTTCCTTCCCCATTCCCTCCCTCTTGGAGTGGTTGAATCCCTCCTCAGAAAAGCAGAGTGTTATTTCATGCCAGGGCAGTTTTCCTGGAAACCTCCGAGACAAAACCTTGCTTTGGTAGGTAAAAATTGCTACTTTTGTTAATTTTGCCTCTAAGCATTATCAGTTAAATATTGTTTCTTTAAAAATGTATTTAATTTAAACTAAAATGCTGGAAATTTCCTTTCGAGGGCACTTTTTTTTCCATGCACATGAATATTAATGCCTTTCTCCAAGAGATCTACTTGAAAAAAAACAAGAATAAATTAAATACCTACAGATTTTTCTAATTCCTCTTTTTGGTGACATGCCGTCATTACATCAAATTACCGAGATGTGCTCCCATTTTTTTTTGTGTGTGTGAAAATTATGGAATATAAAGTATATGTAAATGCAGCAAAAGGCTGTGAAGAAAGAACAGGGACAGGGGAGGCATTAGGTATTCAGCCAGCGTCGTCGTGAGCCAATTAATCAAGCAGTGGCGAGGAAAGATGCAGAAACGATGAGTTCGCCCTTCATGTTGATGAGGCCGGTCCAGGGCAAATGCTGCTGCACCTGAGCTCGTAGTTAGGCATGCAGAAAGGAATCATGGGAATATCTTCACGCCTTTGTCTTTCTCGTGAAGGATGGAAAATGTCAAGCTGTTGTTTGGCTGCATGTGGGAGACTCGCTGAGAATTCACAGTCTGGCGAAGCAGCTTTAACTCTTTGTGGCCGGGCTCTGCCGGCACATCTGCACCCGGTGCCGCGGGGCTGGGGCGGGGAGGGGGCTCTCCACTCGGGAATTCTGTCCTCTGCCCCTCCCCCCAGCTGTGCCCCGGCCAGGGGGTGCGGGGGGAGCTGCTCCTGTGCTCCTAGCCCACCCTCTGCTCTCCCAGTGCTGTTCCACCTGCCCACCTCTGTCCATCCCCTCTTCCCGCTGGATCAGCAGCTCGGGACAGCACCGAAGGCCCTGCCAGTCTCTCCTCTGGTGTGTTGCCCCTTCCCCTCGCCCTGGACACGCACAGTATCTCCAACCTTGCCAAAGCCAGAAGCGATGTCAGGTTGGAGCCGCTGGTGTCTGTGGGGGTGCCAGCCCGAGGCCCCCACCGCTCCATGTCACAGCCAGGCGTCCTTTCCTTGTTGTCCCTTTGGTTCTCCTGGGATGGCTCCTGGGACGCTGGCAGAGGTGGGAGGGGGTGCACAGAGATGTGGTTTGCAGCACCGAGCAAAGGACTCTGTTCCCAGGGATCTGCTGTGGATGTCCCTGCGATGTGGGATCACACGTCGGCTCGGGGAGTGCCCCAGAGCAGGGGATGTGCTGAGCTCTGTGCACCCCGGGCAGTCCCAGCGTGGGTGCTGCTCACACACGGGGCTCCTGGAGCCGTTCCCTGGATCGGGGCTTTGCACCTTGCAGAGGAAGCATCACAGGGATTCAGGTGGGAAGATGAGAATTCCTCAGACCTTCATCCACCCTCCTCGCCCAGGCAGAACACTGTGAGTCTCTGATTCTTCTCCTCACTCCCCTCTGGACCCCGTCTTGGTGGCCCCTGTTCCCAAACCTGGAACAGCCTCGGCTGCTCCTTGGCATCGCTGAGTTGGTGACAAAAATTACATCCCGCGCATCACACATGATGCTTTTCCCTTTTCCCTGCGAACCATTTGCTTTTCCTTTAGCATCATGATATTGTTGGCCTAATTTCAACTTCTGATCTGGAATAAGCCTGAGATCCTTTCCTCCTGTCACATCAGTAATTCCCCAATTATGCTGTGCTCCAGAGGCCGTACTCTGCACCTGGATCCAGCAGATAAATTCCCATTTCTCTCAACTAACTCCAGCATTTTCCAAGACCTTTGCCATTCAGATTCTGCTCTCTAATGCATTCAAAGATTGCAAATTTTAATAATTATATTTTTCCCATCACACAGACCAAATAGTGAATGGCACTGGATACAGGACAGAGCCATCCAGCCTTTCTCATTTCATCCAACCACCCCTGACTAGTCTCTGACTGCACTTTTTCAACTGGTTTTACCCTCACCAAATAGTATTTTCATCTTGACTCTGATTCCTCAGCTTGCTTGTGAGAATGTCATATAAGACGGTGTCAAAAATCTTATTAAAGTCAAGATATGACATTTACTGCTTCTTTTCTATCCAGAAGGCCTATTACCCTGTCGCAGATGAAAATTAGATCGGTTTGCCACGATTTGTTCTTGACAAACCCGTGTTGGCTGCTACTCACCCTGTTATCTTCTTGGTGCTTATAAATAGTTTGTTTGATCATTTGTTCCAATATTTTTCTGGGAACTGAAGTTGAACTGACTTAAACTGATGATAATTTCCCAGCCTCTCCTTCCCCTCTGCAGAGCAGGCAGAGCAGAGCAGCGCTCGGTGCCTCCCGTGCCCACAGGGACCACCAGGAGCCACGCCGGGATTCCCTCCTCCACTTTTCCGTGCCCTGGCATTCACCATTCCAGCTGCTTGATCAGGGCTTGCCTGTTTTCAGGTATGGAAAAGCAGGTTTACAGCCCCCACCTTTCCTGCACCACCCTTCCTTCTCCTTCCCGTGGTCTCCCCCAGCACAGAGCAGGGAGATGCTCTGTCCTGTACCCGTTGGGGACAGAGACCCCTCGGTGCTGCCTGCCCTCGTAGGGTGGGTGATCAGCACAGGGCTGTGGATCAGCGCTGCCTTTGGGGAACGCTCCTTGGGATCCTCAACAGCCCCACACTGCTGGGTTCAAACGGAGCAGGAGGGGATGGGTACGGGAGTGGGGGAGAACACAGGGTCTGCTGCGGGAGGCTTCTCATTATATGGAGAAGCCTTTCCTTGTTTTTAATTAAATACAAAGACTATCTTACAGTTATAATTAGTACCAGGTGGCCAAGGATTAAAGGGGCAGCATCAAAGGCTTGCCTGGGAGGGGTAAGGGCCAGGTTTGCTCCCTCATAAATCACCAGGAATCTCTGTTCTCTGGAAACTCCTCATTGCATGAGGTGCTTCCAGTGCTGCTGGGCTCCAGTCAGAAGCTCTGAGTCTTACAAAATCCCTCTTCCTCTTTTAAAGCAAGTGGAGCAGAAGCACAATGTTTAATAGATATTGGTCTGCTGGGATCGAAAGTTTCTCTGAGCGAGCTGGGGGCATCCAGAGCAGAGAAAGATCAGTGGTAGTGACATCCCACTCTGGCTCTGGGCTGCACAGGGTGTTCCCCTACCAGCCAGGCAGGGATGCAGGCAGGGATGAAGGCATGGATGCAGGCAGGGATGCAGGCAGGGATGAAGGCATGGATGCAGGCAGGGATGCAGGCAGGGATGCAGGCAGGGATGAAGGCATGGATGCAGGCAGGGATGCAGGCAGGGATGCAGGCAGGGATGCAGGCAGGGATGAAGGCATGCATGCAGGCAGGAATGCAGGCAGCAACCAGCAAAAGCAGCAGCAGGAGTTTGTGGTGCCTTGGGGTGGGAGATCCAGCCTGGCAGGAGGCAGCTGGGTGTCTCCCCCAGTCCCAGACTGCGATTTCTCTCTGTTTTTAATTTTATTTCCCATCTCATTTGCTTTGCTCTGCTCAGACTCTGCAGAGGCCATGAGCGCTGCAGAGGGAGCTGACAAATCCATCCCCGTGATGGATCGCGCAGCCTCCTCCCCAGCCAAGCCAGTTTTGCTTGGCCACCCCAGCAGCTCCTGCCTGTGCCCACTGCCCACCTGGGCAGACCCCGGCTCCAGGAGCCGGCCCCTGGCAGCACCCACATCTGTGCCAGCCCTGGAAAGGGCTGTGCTGTTCCCACCCTGGGCTGCTGTCCCTGGGGACAGGCAGACAAACACACAATAAGCTCTGACACAAATGGTGTTTATAAAATATTGCTCCTCTGGGACTTTCTTGCCGACAGTCATTGGGACGCTACTGGTTGCAATAAAATGGAGCTGCTCTGATGCTCCTCACGCAGTGCTGGGCCTGTTCCTGGCAGAGCCGGGCTCGCTGTGAGGAGGCTGAGGGAAAGGGAGCTCTGTTCCCTCCTGTGCCTGGCTGGCACAGGCAGCCTAAGAAACCCTGCATGGCTCTGCCAGACCTTTCAGCGCATGCAGAGCAGCCCTGAGCCCCGGCTACGATGGTGGGATGGAAATGTGAGCTCTGCTCTGGGGTCCAGGGGGCTCTGGAGTCAGGATGAGATGCAATAACACCGTTGTTGGAGTCGGTGTTAAAGGTCTCTTCCAGCTTTAACGATTGTGTGATTCCTGCTGCCCGCACATCCCAACTGCGGGGAGTTGTCACAAAGAATGGGGACACGGTCACCAAATTGTGGCTGGAGGAGCCACATCCTGCCTTGCTTCAGACCCAGCCAGCGACGAGGTTTGCTGTGAACACCCACCTCTGGCATCAAAACCTGAGAGAGGGAAAGCACAGCCACAGCTGTCCAGGGGAACGCCAGGGGAATGGGAGCCCCGTCGCCAGGAGCAGCCTGTGCTCCGATTGCAGCATAATTCATTTCACAATGTATAAGAAAAGTTGAGTTATTGGGACATGTGACATTTATTTAGTTACATATCTCCTGTGGGAGGTTTCCGGGGCCATTAATGTAGTGTATTTGCATGGCTAGTTTACATGCCTTTGCTTGTTATTGCTGTCTATATTCCATGCACCTCACACTCAATTTCAATTCAAAGTTTGGCAGTTGAGGTGTCACGACTAAAAAATGGAATGGCCTCCCTCAGAAATGAAATAATTTTGTTGTTCAGTTCCGAGCGATTTTGTAATTTCATGCTTGTGTATGATAATTTTATGCTGTCCTGCTCCACGTAACTCAGCTCTGCCAAGCCCTGACAGGTGATAAATACAATCTTTTCCACCCGGCATGCGACAGGCCGGGATGAGGAGAAGGGGGGAAGAAAAAAAAGGTGGCAATTTCCCATCTGAGGTCCTGGCGCAGCCGGAGCTGCCGCAGCCCCGGCCCTTCATCATTTCACGCCTGGATTCCGGCACTCGGCCCCTCGGCTGCGGCGGGGGAACCCGGGGGTCAAGGAAAGTGTCCTGGCGATGGAATGCTGCTGGAGAGGAGCCAGGAGCTGTGTGTACGAGGGGGAAAGTGATGACTTTGGCGTGTCCCTGCGTGAGGGCTCCGGGACGTGGCTGTGATTTAGAGCCCAGCCTCTCTCTAATGGAGTTCAATAGAACCGTAACCTTTTGGAGAAATTATTTTTACAAATCTGTTAAACATTTGAAAGACAGCAATTTCCAATAAAAGAATATGAGTCCTTAACATTTATCACCGGGCTACAGATTTTATAACTGTTACTTCATATTGTTCTTGTAAAAAATGTTTCTCCTCCTGAGAGCAGATGAGTCAAAAGACTATTAAGGAAATGCCAGAGGTACAAGGGGGATCTAATGGGTGCCAATAAAATGAAAGCAGAAGCAAACCATTTAAATTAAATTCAAGTGGTGATGAGAATCATCATTCCAGCGACAAACCTGGAAAGCTAAACACCACTCGGGAGCTCTGCAGCCTCGCTGAGCCACAGCAAATGCCCTGCCCGGCGCCAGTGGGATGCAGCCTGTGGGATCAGCAGTAGGGCCAAACCCGGATGCATCCCAGTGCCAGGGCAGTGGTGTCAAGCCTTGCTCTGTCCTGGTGTCAGACAGGGATTGGCAGTGGTGCCTGGTTCCATCCAGTCAGGATGCAGGCAGGGATGGGGCTGGCCGATGTGCAGTATCCCTGGTCAGCAGGCAGGAAAACCCCTCCCAAGCTGGAGACTTTTGGGGGAAGCTGCTGAACTGCAGGAGAGGAGCAGCATGAAGGGTTGAAGTTCTCGGAGAGAAATTTGGCAATTCCCTCCTGGAAGGGCTGAGACACCCTTGTGGGAAGAAACCCTTCAGGAGTGGGAAGGACAGTGACATCTCTCCTGGGGTCTTCGCTTGCTCAGGTTGCATCTTCCCTTATCCCTGCGCTCTTGGCGTTGTGCCCCATCCTCACACTCCCATTGCAGGGTCTGTGGGATTTCCTGGGCGTCAGGGGTTGGTGGAGAAAAACACTTCATGTCCAGCTGCTGACAGCAGGAGGAGAGTGCAGCTGGGGCAGGGCAGTGCAGCCCCCCTCTTCCCTCCCTCCCTCTCTCCCTCTATCCCTCCCTCCCTCTCTCCTTCCATCCCTCCCTCCCTCCCTCCACCCCTCCCGTGTCCCTGACTGGCCAGTGGCCAGCAGCCAGCCTGCCCAGGTGCCCGGCCACCTCCCATCTGCCACCCAGCCCACATCGGGAATCGCCGCTCGCTCGTGTCTTCACCTCAGTCATGGAAAATTGCTTCCAGTCCTGAGTCACCAGTGAGGCCAACTGCCCTGCCTCTCGTTCTGGAATTTAGGCCATTTAAGGAAAACCCTGGAAAAAATGTCAGGTTTTTTTGTCTTTGTTTTCTCTTTCATCTACCCTGCTGTGGGCTGGGGGTCTGTGGCATGCGTGCCACAAGGGATGGGGAGGCTCTGCCTGTGCCAGCTGGGAGCACCAGGCTGGATTTTTGGGACTGACCCAGCTGGCCAGGTCAAAGCAAGGGGCACAGCCAGCACCTCTCAGCAGCCTCTGTTGAAGTGGAGGGGGAATAGCTTCCTCTCCAAGCAAGCTTGGGGCCAGCAAAAGATATTAACTTGGTGAATTATTTAATTCCAAAGCTAATTGGGAAATGTGTTTTAAAAATCTGGATATCTTATTTTACGGTTCTTAAAAAGATATTGTGGGTTTTGCAGGGTTTTGAATATTGTTTTCCTTTCAACAATGCAGATGTATGTGCAAAGAGGTGAGTCTGTACACAAAAAGAAGCATTTGATGAGAATCGTGGAATCATTTCATTTGGAAAAGACCTCTAAGGTCATGGAGTCCAGCTGTTAGTGACAACAGAATTATTTCTGGTTTCTTTCCATGTTCACATCCCTTTCCCCCGGGGATAACCAGAGTGGTGACTGGTTTTGCTTTGGCCAGCAGGCTGAGAGCTCTGTGACCAATCCAGAACCAAGCCCTTGCGCTCTGCACACACGATCCATTCTTTGGGTGCCCTTTGGAGCTCCCTCTGTGGCAGGGAAAGAGACTGGGTGGGAGCCTGGTAGGGCAGGAGCGAGCCTGTACAGGGCTGCCATGGCCCCCTCCACCCCGCCAGGTGCCAGCTGGTGCCCGGGAGGGTGACAGGGCGCTGGCCCCCCGTGTCCCTCGGTGTTGGCACTAATGACTCGCAGGAGGGACAAGCGCCTGTCACACCCCGCGCTCCCGCCCCGGCCGTGTTGGCTGCAAATACATTTTTCTAAGGACACACATGAAAGAGATTCTGAATCAACATGACGACAGCTCTGTTAACGCGGGTTCCCCTGAACCGGGAGGTCACCTCACATCGCTGTGCTCACAGGACCACAAACAATGTATTCAGCACGAGCCGCGCATCAGTGTCTGCGCGGGCCGGGCCCTCCGCGGGCACCGCTCCCGGCCTCCTCGGGAGCCAGCTGGGGGGATTTACGGATTTCTTATTACTCTGAGGGTATTAAAAATAGCTGGGAAGTGCCCAAGATAGAAAGGCTGTGAAAATCTCCCTCGTGTCCCTGACAGGAGGCTGCTCACAGCGCAGCAGTTACAGATCCGTAATGTGCAATTAAGGCTTTCTTGAGGGTTTCTTAATATATTTGTGCAAGCTCAGGCATTCTTGGGTGGCATCAAGAGCCTCCTGGTGAACCCCATGGATGCTCGGTCTTCCTTGCATGTGCATCTCTTATCTGGGGGTTTATTTCTGTGATGAAGTCTCAGCTGCTGGGGATGCTCCGAATCTCCTCTGAGGCTACCCAGCGGAGCCAGCAGCCGTGTGCTGTCACAGCTGGACATCACACAGTACAGAGGGCACCTCACAGGCAGGATTTGGGCTCTGGCTTGGGAAGGAGCGAGGAGCAGCCACCAGGGACATCAAGTCATTGTGCTGATGGCAGTGACCCCACACTGCCCTGTCCCACGCCAGGCAGGTCCCCGTGCAAGGGGAGAAGTTTTGCAGCACAGTCCCCTCTGCAGGGACACAGGAATCCTTCAGAGAGGCACAGCCAGCACCGGTGTGTTTGTGTGCTGGAATATTTAGGGGGAAGGAGCTGCCTGCCAAGGATATGCCTGAGCTGGAGAGATCGCGTGTCCAGACCGGACCTGATCGGAATTGATGAGCCTCTGAAAGTCTCCTGATGCATTTCTCCGGTTCCAAAATAAGGGAACCTCAGAGCAAAGCGCTGCTCCAAGCCATGACTAAGGTTCTCCAGACACTCTGCTCCCAGCTCTCCTGAGCGCTGTCATCAAAAATCATGCTGGGCTCTCCTCCTTCTCCTTCCCCAGCCCTCACCCAGGCTTGGGGAAGCCATGGGAAATGGAATTCAAAACACCCAGGGAAGCATGGTTAGGGTCAGCCCAGGGTGGTCCATCACCCAGCTGTCCTCCACGTGAGCCTTCTTTGCACCCGACAGCACTGAAAACATTTTTCCCCAAAATTTTCACCCACCTGGTGCCCTGGTGAGTGTGGCAGTGACCATCACCAGTCCCTCAGCTGTACTGGGATTAATCCAAAGCGAGCTCAGGATCCACAGTCACCGAGCCCATTTAGCCAGCTGGGAGTGAGCCTTTTCTCCCACAGCATGAGAATTCCAGGCATTTCTTCTGGGGCCGGGGCTGTTGGCTCTGATTGACCACAGGAGGCTGCTCTGGAGTAAGTGGACATTTGCCACTTGGGAAAGGGTTTGTCAGTCCCACATGTGTGTGTGTGTGTGGCTTCCCACTGCTCCCAGCTCCCTGCTGGTGTCCCAGCCAGGAATGGCCCATGTCACACCCCTGTGCCCAGCTGAGCGAGGACAGAAGGTCCTTGGGGTCAGATTTTGGGGGGTTTCAGCCATGGCAGCAAGCCCAGATGTGTGGGGGCTCAGTCCCTTCCCCAGGCTTCCCAAATTAACTCCGTATGTAACGCCGCACCGAACGGAACAATAAATTAGGGTTGATTTTTTTTATTGTTGTTGCATATTTTTACACGTCGCATATTTAATGCCTCTCTGAAAATATAAATAAAACATTCGTAACCATTAGAAATCCTTAGAATCTGGGAAGCGCCTAAGAATTTATTTGTTTGCTGGAGGATCATACATATTGTATTAAAACTATATAAAGGGTTTAATAAAATGGCAAAAATAAAGCAAGAGCGAAGGCTCTCAATCTGCGCTGAGAGGAGGGAAGTGATCTTTCTTTGATGCCTATTAAATGTTCCAGCAGATGAAACCCTATATTCTGCCAGGAAATGAGTTTGCCACGAGCCGATTGGGCGCTGTCGTGTGTGCTCGACTCTACCACTGTCATTCCTCTTCCTCGAGCAGCAATACATTACCCCGCCTCCATTTTTCATTCCTCACTGCCCGAAATGCAAATTTTCTCTCTGTTGTTTATATTAGGTTTTCAAATATATGGAAATCCAGATATCTGGAGGAAAATGTCAGGGCCAGGAATACTCGTGATCTGTCTTTCCCCCAGCCTGACACTTTCCTCCATCGCTTACGCGAGAGCCTGTGAGGAGCGTTTGGGGCGAGGGCTGGGGGTGCTCAGGGGGTGCAGGGGTTGCTGAGTGCTGGGGGTCACCATTTGCATGGCTTTGCCACCTCTATAAAGCTGAACACGTGGCCTGGGGAGCAAAAGGGATGTGATGTGCAGGGATGAGCGAAGGGGAGCCGGTGATGGCTGAGCAGGAGCTGGGGAGAGGGGTGGGCTCTGCCTGGGGCCCAGCACCTGGCTGGGCACTGCCTGTGCTCCAGGGAGCTGGTGAGGATGGATGTTCAGGCAGTGGTCACTGGAAAGGGCTCCCAAGTGCCCTGTCCTCACAGCCTGAGTCTGCCGGGGCTGGGCGAGGGGCTGGGGGCCCCAGGGGTCAGCGATGAGCTCCCACATTGCTGCTGCTGCTGCTGCTGCCAGCGGAGAAGGGAGGTGCCAGCAGGCACCAGGTGGGAACAGATCCTGCAGCTTTAGGAGGAGTTTATGGCCAGATCAGGCTGAGCTGCTGCTGTTCCCCTCAAGTTTCTCAAGACAGAGCTGTACAAATAATCTAAATAAGGGCAGACGTGGCCTTGCAGAGCAGAGAGCACTGGGGCTGTAAGCTCAGGGGTGTTTGTGAACTGCTCATCTGGCCCCCACTGGCCTGCTCTACCCCTGCTACACCTTTCTCATGGTGACCCAGCCCTCAGGGCTTGTACCTGTGCTGGTTTATACTGGGCAGACCCAGCTCTGCCTTGCCCTCAGCCTGATTTCAAGCTGCAGCTTCTCAAAATCTCCCCACTTCCAAACTCCCGATGCTCAGCGTGGCTGGTCCCAGCGGCTCGGCCCGTGCTGGTGGCACTGCTGTGGTTGGGGGTCAGATGGGAGGAATCCCTGGCACCAGGCACCGTGCCCTGCTCTGGCAGCCGGGAGGAAGCAGTGGAGGTGTGAGGGGAAGGGACAAACTTCCATGTGGGCACGGACTGTGACTGACACACCGATAATGAATGCGAGTTGCATCCATTGCTCCTCTATGAGTAAGAGCTATTTTAGGCTCTGGCAGCTTGAGAGGATGATCTGAAGGCAAAAATCACTGTCTCCCAGTGCTGGAGAGAGCCTGATGTGCCTCATATGGTGTCACCACAATTCTTCCAGCAGCTCTGAGGAGGTTGCACATGCAGGAAACCGTCACTCGAGTCAGCACAACATTTGCTCTTGGGTTCTTTCTCTAAGCAGAGACATGAGGAGCTGAGGGAACAAAGTGTAACAGCAAATCCCCTCTTAATAGGGGTTTATGTTCCCATTTCTGAATGAGTGTGTGAGACCTGCCCACGCCAAAGGCTCCTGCACATGGTTGTCATTGCTCCTGGCACGGCGCTCATCCCGCAGCCCCACGCAGCAAAAACAGCCCCAGACAGGCCCGATTTCAGAATTCGGCAGCCAAAGGGAGGCTCTGGGACTTGTTGGACATCTCTGAGCACAGTCTCTGCCTTCTCCATCAGCCGAGCTGCAGCACTCAAACATGTTTGCAAAGAGAATCACAGAAGGTTGCAAACACAATCCCACTGAAAGCTGTGTCGGAATAATTGTACACACACAGAAATCTTTTCATCTGCTCACTCAGCTCTGCATGAGCACTCCTCCAGCACAGAGCAGCAAAGAGGTCACACAGTCTTAACACACACAAAGGCCACGGTCCTTTTACCTGGACATTTTAACACCTAGAAGAAAAATTTATTTCTGAAATCACAGAAGAAATTCCAGGATTAAGAAACAAAGAAGCAAGAAAAGCCACCCCCGTCTGCTGAGCACGGTTATTCGCCCCATCCCAAACACACACAGAGGAGCAGCTGCTGCAGATCCTGCACCCAGAGCACACGGGAGGGATGGCCCTGCCTGTCCCTGCCTGTCCCTGCCTGTCCCTGCCTGTCCCTACCACGGGCTGGGAACACTGCGGCTTTGCACGGGGACTTTGCATGAGTCTTTGCCCAGGGATTTGCACGGAAATTTGCGGAGGGGATTTTGCACGGGAGCTGGCTCTGCTTGGACCCCCTCTGCCACCCCACCGTGCCTGGAGGTGCTCGGTGACATCAGAGACACACGGGGAGGTGTTCATCCCCCTGTACGCCCAGGGCACAGCACTCGTGAAAGCAGCCCACACTCCTGTGGTTCTGTGACTCAAGAAACAAAATTGCCATGCCCAGGATTTTCTTCCTAGGGTGCCCATCAGAAAGAATGCCTGGCAAAGGGAGATCAGATCCAAGGGAATTTTCGGGGAACAGAGCTTGCATCCTCTATCACCTCAGCTGGAGAGGCTGGCATTTCCCACAGAGCAGAGTTAATATTCTCTGTGCCTGCAGCAGCAGCAACTCCAGCCCTCTCCTCCTCAGCTCCCCCTTCCCAGGCTGAGTGTTTTGGCAGACTTCTTGTTCCAAACCAGTGGACCTTGTAACGCCTCGGAATGCATAATCCAAACCTCCTTCCCTAGGAAAGGCAGGAGTTGGGACAAAGCAGCATGCACCTTCTGTCCTTTAGTTACCAGTTCAAGCTGTGTGGAAGGAAAAAGGGGTTTTCTCTATGTTCTTGTTTTCCTCGTGCCCTGGCCTGCCCCACTGAGTCCCTCAGACCCACAGGCTGCCCTCGAGGAGCTCCAGGGCTGCATTCCCTGTTGGGAACGAGCCAGCTCCGTACTCGGGAGCATCAAAGAACATCTTCCCCTGGTATTCCATTGCTTGTGATCCTACTGAGAGGCAGCTCCCGGTTTTTGAAGACTTCAGAGCTGCTCCAAGGCCACGCGAGAGTGATGAAGAGAACAATCAGGAGTCTGTGACAGGAGAGGATTTCCACTCTTGTCTGCCAGGACAGGTGAGCCCAGGTGAGTGCTTTGCCCGTTCTGCTGCCTCTGAGCCTCTCGGAACACAGAAACACCTACTGCAGATCCTCCTCTCCTCTGAGCGATAAAATGATCACAGTTTAAAAAACTAAAAATTTTTAAAAATGGAATCCCTGTGGCCACGGTGAGATCCTGAGCACAGAGAGCAGACCCCTCACAGCTGAGCAGCAGAAGCTGTCACACACTGTCACCCAGGGCAGAAAGCACTGCCCACACGCTCGGCCCCACTATAGGCAGTTTTAGGCTGATAGCAATTTGCGATGGGTTTATTTCACCAGAATGAATTAATACAGGAAAATAATTTGCAGATTACAACAATTCCTTCAGCAATGTATGACTCAGAGCCAGGCACACAGCCAGCACTGAGAGTCAAATTATTTGCAGCTCCGCGCTCTGGCAAGGTCTGGTTTGAAGCAAGTCCTAATGAGATGCACGACTTCATTCTGGGCCACGTGAACACGAGAACTGGAACCTCATCCTGATGAACCATTGCCCTTGACAGCCCAAATTTCCAATGCAATTGGGGCTCACTTCCTGCAGGTGAAGTGTTTTGAACACCAGAGCCTCGGCTGTCCCTGCAGGCGCTGCACAGCCCCCTGGACCTGGGCAAGGACGTGAGGTTTGCCCCTCAATTCATTGCAGCTGCAGGTGATGCATCAGAGTGAAGGCTCTCCACTGATGATTCTTACAAACAGGCCATCCATCATTAGTGAAGGTCAAGTTGCAGATGAATTCCATCATTTTACAATCATGTACTTCCCCCCCTCGCCCTTGGTTGGGTCCCCAGCAGAAGGTGAAGCTCTCGGGGGGGTGTTTCCAGCTGCCTGGGGCTCGGTGCTCTCACTGGAACAAGTGGTGGTGGAGCACAAGGTGTCATGGGTGGCTCTTCATCCCTTCAGGGGCTGATGAAAATAAATCCCAAAGGAATGCGGCAGCCCTACAGGTGGAACCTGAAGTCCCTGGTTCTGCAAAGACCCCTTGAAGCAGAGAGCAAGGAAAAACTCTTTTAGCTCCCAAGAGCCTGTGGTGGATGAAGATTCCAGGTCTGCTTGTAAGGTCTCCCACAGGGAGCTCCTCCTCAGTTGCTGTGGTGACCAATCCAAGCCCCCACGTTCAGCCTCAGCTCGGAGTACCTGAGTCCCCTTGGTCCAGGAGGCAGGACACCAACTTATTTCAAGATCTAACTCACAGATTTCTCTGAATATTTTGTTTCCTTTTAGCTGGCAGCAAGGCCTGAAAATAGGGGTCCAACTGGATCACAAAGGTGCTAAAGAAGAAGAACAGTGGAACAAGGGAAGGAGACAGCCTGGCATGAACTCAGCATGGGCTGAGCTGTTGTAGGGAGAACCAGGAAACGGCAGGGTGTGTTTTTAGGTGACTCTTTGTGTTCCACCTTCTTCAGCACTTACAGGAATGAGTGTTTAGCCAAGCTGCTCTGGAAGCCCAGCTTTAGGAAGGGAAGAGTTGTCCTGGGGCTCTTCATCTCCACCCCCGAGGCTGGAGTCTCAGCACACTCGGGCCTGTGCAGGCTGGGAATAAACCTCCTCCTCCTCCTCCTCCTTCACTGTGCAGAGGATGTGTTGCTTTTTTCTGTCACAGGACAAACCAGAACAGAAGAGCTCCTGCCTGGCTGTGCCTCGCAGAGCACACCGGGGTGATCGGAGGTGTCATGTGTGCATCATTTAAATTAACGCTACTTAAACAACAATGCTATTTTTAATATTTAAAGAGCCCCTTTGAAGAGTAGGAGAATCTGTCACCTTTCCTGGTGGATTTGAATCCTGTGTTCTGAGGGTTTTTCTTCTCTGATTAAAGCAGTTGGCTGCATGAGGAACAGCTACACATGATGTGCTGGGAGGGGGTGTGGGACTGAGGCACGTCCTGGGGAGCAGCTCCCGCTTGCAGGATGGATTTTCTGGGTTTTCTTTGTGAAGCTCCCACGCCGGTGTGCTCCTTGTGCCAGAGGCAGAGGGCAGCTGGCCAGGCAGGGCTTTCCTGGGCCCCTGCCCCTGGCTGTCCCTGCTGGGATGCCGACAGTGGGCTTGGAGCATCCCGGGCCTGTGGCAGCACAAGTGGAGTCACTCTTTGGTTTTGGTTTGCTGAGGAGAAACTTCCTCCCCGCTCTGTCCCCACTGCACTCTCCAGAGTCTCTCTAGGTGTTCAAACCTGATGAGACCTGTGTCTAACCCAAAACACTCCTTATCCCCAGTAACGGGCTTGTTTTTGGGAAAAACCCACATGGTTCATCCAAGAGAGGTCCAGCTGGTGCCAGGGGTGGGCAAGTCCCTTCACCTGTCCTGCAGGTGTCACCTCTGCTGTTGTGGGAGCACAAAGCTCTGCCTTTTGCAGAGCTGGGTGCTCCTGCTGAGCTGCACCACCTGCAGTTGTTTCTGCTGAGTTTTGCTCTGATTTCTTTTGGGCCAGGCCTGCAATTTGTCAACAGGGTTCTGATTTCTGACCTCGTCCTGGTGGTTTTATGCTCTGGACAGCCATACATATTCTGCAAATACAACAGGTTCTCCCTTTCTCCCAAAACGAGGTCAGTGGGACATAGAGCAGCACCTGACCCACCTTTCCCTGCAGCCCCTGCACAGGGACCTCCTGCACTGCTGACGTTGGGCCAGGGGAGCGCCTGTGACCGAACTCACGTCCCTGTGTCCAGCTCTTTTCCACCTCCCTGGATTCCCACCCTGATGAGGTTTGCTGAGAACCAGGAGTGGGAGCTGCCTCCTGTGGTGACCAGGGCCCGGGATGCGGACTCAGCCTAAAATGTGGGCTCCCAGGGCTCTTCCTCTGCTGGAAGTGCATCTTCCCAAGTGGAGTGCAGGGAAGTGGAGGAGAAGGACCCATTGTCAGCATGGCAGGAGCAGGGAGCAGAAAATAATGTTATTGGAGGGAAAAGACTATTAGGATTCTGCAGCTCCGAAAAATACATAAGTCTGAAATAAGACTAATGAGACCTTTACTGGTGCGGTTGGGTTGCATTAATGACCCTTCGGAGGATACAATTGCCGAAAGCTTTCACTGTAATTACCACGCTAATGGTCGGCAGTGACATCACTTCAGCCCAAATACGATGCTTGTTTTGGATGCGTTTCAGGAGCGGGGCTTCTCGGCGGCTGAAGCCCATCAGCCTTATTGCCTGTGCTCTGCTGACCATCCTTCTCAGCTGCCTCCTTGGCTGCTGGCTCCCCTCCAGCCCGGCCCCGGTGTCCAGGATTCCTCTGCTTTTTAAGGTGCTTCTGGGACCGCGAGCTGGGGACGGCAATTTGTCAGCACCGCTGGGCTGGAATCGGCGGAGGGCCACACATCCCCTTTTATTCCTCACCATCCTTAAAAGGCTTTTTCTAAACAATGATTTACACTCTCCTGGCATGGCCCAGAGCACACCTGCACCGCGTAACCTTTGGACAATCCCTGCTCCCGGCGCGCATCTCACAGCCGGTGGGGACAGGCTGATCCCGATCTTCCCCGGCGCCTCTGGGCTTACAGGAACATATTAATTAACCTCATTATCCGGGATCATTTCAGCACTCACGGAGACAGGGTTTTACTGCTCCGAGAAGGACTCTGGCTCCCAGGGGCAGCCGGAGGGGCCGAATATTTGCCTCTACAAGGCCCCGGGGCGGGCGATGCTGGGGCTGGGAGGGACTGGAGATGTCCAGCGGTGGGGGCTCCTCCCAGCCCCTCCACTGACCCAGCCACCCCTGGGTGCTCCTGGAGGAGGGATCCGAAGAAGCGGCAGCCACAGGAACCGGTTCCCCCTCGGTGCTGCTCTGCCGGGTGCTTTTCTCCCGGGATGGGGCCGGAGGAGCGGGCTGTGCCTGCGGGGTGTGCCCGGCTCCCTCTGCTCCTCCCGGCACCAGCTGGGGACGAATTGACAGCGGCTTGTTAAGCCTGACAGAGCATCACCTTTAAGCAGTGGGAAAAAGCAGGGCTTTTAATTAAAAAAAAAAAAAAAGACACACACAAAAAAAAGGCAAGTCATGATTTCTGCCTTTCCTGCTCCAGCATTTAAAAACATCAAATTGATAGTCCTGTCAGCTGTGCCCATGGGCTACTGCTCCCTGCCCAGCCCTCCCACCGGGCTCTGCCTTTGAAGGCGAAGGCACCGCTGTGTGACTGTCCTCAGGGACATTCATTTTCTCTCCTACAGTCTCGCTGGTTGTCACCAGCAAATACCCAGCCAGGCTCCCGTCATCCCGCTGTTCCCAGCAGCATCCTGATACAGGTACCAGGGACCGAGGCTGGCAGGTGGCTCCCTGCAGCACCAGGAGCACACCTGGGGGGTCACGGGGAGGCCGGAGCAGTGTGTGCACCATGCCAAGGGGGTTTTTCATCCTCTGCCTGTGATTCCCTGATGGGTATGTGCAATTTCCTTGTTGTGGGGCTCCTTCTGCCCCCAAAGCAGGTGAATGGGGTGGGCAGTGCTGCCCCAGGTGAAGGCACATGCACCAGCAGCCACAAACCCCCGGTCTGCAGCAGAAAGGAGCTGTGGGAGCAGTGATGAAAAGAGCTGCCTCCTCCCTTTTGTGGAAGCCCAGCTGCTCAGAGCTGCTCTGTGCCCAGTTCTTTCTGATCCTGCCCACTTCCATGGTGCCTCCAACACCGCCAGCAGCGGGAGGGAGGGGGTCAGCTCTGCACGGGGGAGTGGGGGCTGTTCCTGCTGATATTGACCCTGAAAACACCTTTTCACTCTTTTCTAAATTCTTCCCAGATTTGGAACAGGAAAATGTCCGCTGTTTATTTCAGGTTTTTTTCCCCTAGAAAACCCTCTTTTTAAAAACAAGAAACACCCCCCCCCCAACATAAACTTCCTTTACTGGTTTCCAAGAGAAACCGCCCCTTGGAAAAGGCTCTGAGCAGCATCTCTGAGGGTCTCACCAAGGCAGGAACCCCTGGCTGTGCCTCCCTAATCCTCAGCCTAAGGGGAGTCGCACCCACACAGCGAGAGCCCAGCACCGGAGCATCACAGCCCTGCTCTCCTTCAGCCTCCTGACCCCGCGGTGCTCTGGCCCCGCTGTGTCCCTGGTGTGACCAACCTTGTGGCCTCATTTGCAGCCCCCTAACGAGGCTCGCTGGTCCCCAGGCTCTGCCGGAGCAGGGCGGCATCGGCACCGACTCAAGGTCTGTTCCTGCTTGAGCGATCAACATCATTTCCATACTATAATTACATTGCCCAATCCTCTCCTGATTTTACTGCTATCTTGTAAGGCGTCCCGGTTGTGAGTAATTTAAAGCTGTATGAGATGTCAGGCTCTGTGAAACAATCACCCCTCAAAGAAATATGGCCTGAGATAATAATTGATAAGTCCCATTAGGCAGCGGGGCCCACGTTTCCCACTCGGCCTCCTCCGCCGTGGCCTTGCTCGTTCCCTCGGTGCCACCTTTGCCGCTCGGCATCCTTGGGAGCCATCCCGGGAGCTGAGGGGAGACCCTCGGGGTGGAGGGGCTGGGAGAGAGGGTGATTTCTCACTGCAGGTGCCTCAGTTCCAGAATTCCAATATTTCAGCCTGATTTACAGGTGTGTTTGCGCAGAAAGCACGTCAGGAGCGTTGGTTACCACTGCATTCACCCTGTGGGTTTGTCTCGGTGGCTTCTCCCCATCCTCATCAGCAATCAGTGGTTTGTTTTATTTCTGCCTCCAGTTTGCATTCTTTAACACCTTGTCTCCAGATTTGTAATGCTTGTACCGTTTACAAACCTCCTTTAAACATCTGAATTTTTAATTAAAGAATAGAATGTAAACTTAACTTTGTGTTTTCTGCAGCCAGGAGAGGTCTCACCTGCGAGCAATGAATTATGCAAGCGTGAGGAAAGGGCTGGCTGGTTTTGATGTGCTATTTCATAATTGCACAAACTACTGCACTCCCAAATCGGGCAAACATTATTTTACACATTCAGTAGCCTTTAAAAAAGAGTGACAGCTAATTGATGATGTTCCATAACAGAAAAAAAAAAAAAACCAAAATAAACCAAAAAACAACCAAAACAAAATCCCAAACAAGCAAAAAAATCCCCAACAAAAACCAAAACCAATTACAACAGGAATTTTTAAAAGTTGCCAAAACACAGGCACTGTCTCCAGCAAAGGTGAGGAGCTCAGAATGGGAAAATCTTTCTGGAAAAGAGATTTCTTCTCCCTTTGCATTTAGGAAGAGATACCACAAATCGAAAGATACACCAAAGAGATACCACGTTGTCATGGAGGACTTAATTTGGGGAGGGGTTTTACCTTCGGGGCAGGTTTGCCCTCTGTGGCCAAGTGAGGCCCTGAGCTGTGAGACCTGAGGCACAAAACGAGCATTCAGTAAACTGGGGGTGACCTTTGGGGTGAAACTGGGAGCTCTTCATGTCGACTTTGGAAAAGAAGGTGCTTTCCCAGGAGAGAGTTCAGTATTGGAAATCTTTTATCTCTGCCCCAGAGTGAGCTCTCGGAGATGGAAATCTGTATTTCCCAGAATGGAAATCGTGGAGAAATGTTCCATTTCATAAACACCAAAACAACATTATTAGAATGACACGATCTGACAGCTGTTAAAGCATTATAATAAACCAGAGGAAATAAAGAAATATCCTGTGATTCATTACTATCTTTGAAATGTTTAAGAGAGTGAAGAAAGTCAAAACGGATCAGTTTTGATCTTGGATTATTTCATCGAAAAACTCATCAAGCTGAGGCAGTCCCGTGGGGTGTTTTGATGTGGATGTAAAAGTGCTTTTGCAGGAAACATCTGGCATTGGAGGAATTTGATGGTTTCTCTCAAAACTCCCCTGAGCTCCTGTTGGCCAACGGGGCCCCGCCACCAGCCCTAGTTCTGATGGGATTACACAGAATTACAGAATATCTGAGGTTGGAAAAGACCTTTAATATCATTAAGTCCAACTGTAAATCTTAGTTTGTTTATCCTAGTGGAATTTCAATTAGAAATTCCCACCAAAGTCCTTCAGCTCAGCCCCACTGATGCCAATAACGTCTCTGGAGATGGCTTGAAATCCTGCATTTGTAAATGATGTGAAATTCCCCCAGCAAAGCCACCAGGTACAAACAGGGGCCATCCCTGTGCTGGTGGAGCTCCACTTGGGAACTGCAGCGGCAAAATAAAAATGCAAATGTTTATCTCAACTTCCCTTTCAGCCTTGAGTGCTGGTGAAAGCAGCTTTACAAATTCCGAATCCATTGCCTCCCTGGAGAAATCCCGGCGCTGTTTTGTAAGCAAAAGTAAAAGTCTTTGCCACACAGCTGCTGTGGAAGTTTTGACAAGAAAGCGACTGCTTTTCAAACACCTGGGTGGGACGCATTGATCGGGAACCATCCCCTGCTTGCCGAGGACAGGCTCTGGCAGCATTCCCTGCTGGAATAACAGGAGGCATCAGGCACTGAACTCCCCCCTCTCACCATGAGAACTTGGGCTGCCGATGCCGCTCCCACCAGGTCACCTGTGGGATGGGATGTGCAATGGCCACGGAGAAATCAGCCCCAGAGCCAGAGCCATGGCCAGAGAAAATGCCCATCTCTCTGGGCTGAATAACAGTAATCATAATAATAATCATAAATTTGTATTATATCTGTAATACATTATTATATTAAAGAAAATTATTCTAACTTGCTCCTTTGGTTTCTGCCTAAGCCCTTGCTGCCATCCAGCTCTTTGCTCCAGAAGGACTGAAACTGGAGAGACCAAAAGAAGCGATAATTTGATATTCCAGAAACTAAAATGTAGTCATTTGGGAGCTGTGTGCCCCGAGCTGCGGGATGGAAGTGGGACTGTGGAGCTGAGGCTGAGCCCAGGGGTGGGTCTGGCATTCCAGTGCTGAGAGAGCTTTGCTGGGAGAGCGACTCTCACTTGGCTTTGCATGTTCCAGGCATGCTGCCTTCACTTACAAATCACCTCTCCTACCCCTTTCTCCCTCTACCTTGCGTTGTAAATTTGCTGCTATTAATTAATTTATAATTAAGTTCTGTACAGCAACCGCTCGCTCTGAGAGACAATTTCAGATAATCTCCATGTGTCAAAATATGTCTGTCTGTGCTCCAAGCCACGAGGAAAACACCAGGAGCTCCAGGGGGTGAGATGGGGAACAGGGACAGAGGAGCAGCTCGGCCGAGGAGGGACAGAGAGGGAAGGCAAAGCTCTGGATTCGGCAGTGACGAACATCATCCTCCTCCTCCCCTGACTCCAGTGCTCCGAGAGCACGGGGCTGCCATGGCCTCCAAAGCCTGGTGTAGATGGAGCTTGAGCACGGCTGAATTAAACACTAACTAATCCCTGCAGGAAGTGTGGAAAGTCATATTTAATCCGTGCCAGCCCATAACCCGTTTGTGGTCTAATTGCTGCCCACTAAACAAGCAATAGATATCCAATTATGGGAGCGTGTTCCCATTGTCCCGTATCCTGCCGTAGCTCAGAGGCTCAGGGAAGCATTTAACTGGTAATAAACAAGGTGCAGGGTTTAATTTGAAAGGTTATTGCAATTTCATATGAGTGAATGGTGAGGAGCATTCACAGGGGGAGTTGCAGGAGCCCTTATCACGTGTGTGGCAGCCCCGGGCAGGCGAGGCGAGTCCTGGCTGGGTCGCTGCAATGCTGAATGGAAGGAATATGGGAGCTGAAAAAGAGACCCAGGAAGTCAGGAAAAAACCCTGGCTGTTACTGTGGACAGCTCATGGAGAACTTCTGTACAACGACTGGGAACTGAGGAGAAAGCAACAGGTCAGGGACGGCAGGGAGTGCAGGAGAAAATAGTGCTGGAAATATCCCAACACCCTGGAGCTGAGCCTGGCCCGGCACAGTGCGTGCTGTCCTGATCCCCATGGAGAACAGGCAGAGGAGGACTGTGGGATTGGAGATGGGCAGGGATGAGGGGCTGGAAGAACATCTCCCTAAGGAGATCCTGGCTGGGCTGAGGCAGTGGGGGACAGCAGCAGTAAAGTGGAGGTTCCTTCCTTCCTTCCTTCCTTCCTTCCTTCCTTCCTTCCTTCCTTCCTTCCTTCCTTCCTTCCTCCCTTCCTCTCCAGGGCACAGAGGAGTGTTGGGACCCCCTCACCCCCGTGACACCACGTAAAGCACCTGGAGAGCAGCGAGATTCCTGCCACCGTGCCGGCGCTGTCTCTTCCAGGGAGCAGCAGGAGCAAGGAAAAACAAACAAGCCTAACGAAGTGCTTTGGCAATTATACAGACAAACAAATCACTTTCCCAAATTGCTTCTTTAGGGAATTACAGCTCCTGGAAATGAAACACAAACAGATTATTAAAAAAGAGCTTCCCGTTGGGAGAGAAGCAGTATTTACCAGAGAAGATGTGCCTAGCTGGACCTCTAATTGCTGTTCATTAGCTCATATTGATTTAATTAGTTGCTGCACTCAGGTCTAAATTGCCTGCTGGCCTCAGCAGGGATTTAGGAGCCAGGGCACATCCCTGACCTGCGGGGGCAGTGATGAAATGGGGTCCCCTCTGCTGCAGTGGGGACACAGCAGAGGAGTGGGGTCCCCTCTGCCATGGCAGGGATCCCCTCTGCCACGGTGGGGACACAGTGGCAGGGCAGAGGTCCCTTCTGCCATGGCAGGGACACAGCAGGGACATGGCAGAGGATTGGGGTCCCCCTGCCATGGCAGTGGTGGCAGGGACAGCAGCACATCCTCGTGGGTTGCTCCTGCCGTGGAACCCGCGGCGTCATAGAAGTGCTAATTAACTGAAGCAATTAGAGAGGGTGTCTTCATAACACAGAATTAAAGTGTCTGTGTGAAGGTAGATCCATCACTGGATGGCTGTGGGAGTGGGAGGTGGTGGGAAAGCGGGGGCTCAGTGTGAGGCTGTGGGGTCATGGGCAGTTTTTGGGGCACAGCCCCATCCTCTGCTCCGGGACATTCTGGGAATGCACAGCCCAGCCCAGCCCCAGACACTGCCCAAACCAGAACCTGAGGACTATTAACTTCCCTGATCAGGGACCCTTGGGGAGTGGCTGCTTGGCAGATCCCCGCTTCCTAATTGCAGGTGATTAATGGGCAGCTGCAGTTCTGCTCAGAAATATCTGTAATTCCCTCTTTAAGGAAATCCTGGCTGGGCAGGACACTGGGACTTGCACCCTCAGGCAGCACTGAGCTCAGGACTGGTGCTCCTGCTGCAGAACACGTTCCCTGGATGGAGGTGCAGCAGCAGGCACAAGCTGGAATCTGAGGAATCCTGCCATAAGCTCTTTCCCACACACACAGGCAACGCTGCCTTATCCCAGCCATCATTCCTGCAAGTTTTATTCCTACAGCAAGAGCCAGGGACGCGCAGAACGGTGGGAGCTGGAGGAAGAGGCCCAAGAGCAGAGGGGGAGGATGCACTGTGAGCCATTCTCTTGCCTTTCAGTGGGATTGAAGGGAGAACTGGGTCAGAGGACCTGGAGGTGCAGCCGCTGTTAAAAATGATCCTTTGTGCATCAAATCAGTATTCCAGGGGCTGCTCCAGATTCAATACATCAAAGGTTGAAGGATCATACAACCCTATTAGCTCCAAACTTTAATTTCCCTTCGGGGCTGGTGTGTTCCAATGCAACTACAGCAGCAATTACAACTTTTCCTTCACTGACAACTTGTTTAGATCAATAATGTCCTCAGCATCTTGAATCGAGATGGGCTCCATCAGCTGGACAAGGAAAATAGCCAGAGCCCACGGTTCTCCCCCATGGCTCCAAGGCCAGGACTGCTCCCCTGCCCAGCCCGGATTCCTGTGCCATGGCAGGCTCAGGGACTCACAGGATTTTGCAAAGTTTGCCCCTCTCCCCCTTCTCTCACCCAGCTGAAGATCCCCAGGCTTTCTGCTTTCCCTCCATGAGCTCCATCCCTTACTGGTGCCACGACCTTCCAGCAGCCCCTCTGGAGCTGGGGATGGGGACCAGGATTCCACAGAGCATCCGTGAGGCTGTACCAGGGTACTGTGTCTCTCACGGTGCTGCCACGCTCGGGGCATTGTCACAGACCTCAGGGGGACATGGCTCAGTGCTGGACACACACTGGCCAGGGCCCTGCCTCCCCTCCACGGCTCTGGGATGAGTTTTGGTTCCACCCCTCTCACACCCAACATTTCCACGCCATCCTCGGAGAAGGGAGGGGATTTGAAGCCCTCCTCCCTGCCCTTTGACACAGCTGTGACACCCCTGAGACAATAACCAGGGCAAGGAGCAGAGATTTGCTTCTGATCAACACCTGTAACACCAAGCCTCCTGACACAGTGCCCTCTTTGGGACACGGTGCCAATGTGCCAGCCCAGGGTTGCAGTTCCTGGCCATTGGAACACTGCCCGAGCTGCTGTTCCCCCGCGCCATGGCACGGAGCCAGGGAGCACAGAGGAGGAGTAATAAATCTCCCCACCGAACTAGAGCTGACTTGGGAATTGGAAAGGAGAAAATCCCAACAGGAGTGAGTGTGGTCTCGGGCTCTGAGACAGATGGGCTGGCAGAGTCATAAAGAAAGTGGTGTTGAGCTCGTGGGCGGACTGGGAGGCCGTAATTGCAGCCCTTCAGTGAGGGAGAGCGTCTTCCAGCCATCCCCCACTGATCCCTGGGAAGGCTGGACACCTCTCTCTGGGCAGGTGAGGACAGTGATTTAACACGGGTGTGTAGGACTTTTTAATGCAGCAGATGAGCTGAACCCATCGGAAATGCCCACGGTTTTTGCTGGCACAAACTGGGGCTGGAGTGCCAGCAAGGGCAAGGATTGCTCCAGGCTCTGGGAGCTCCAGGTGGGAGCTGGCAGGCTGCACATCAAGTTTATAAACCAGCAGAGAATGAACCATTTTGCAGAGCATTAGAGGCCAGGGAGATGGCCTTGAAAGCCCCAGAGTGTGATGGATTGGCTCTGTGTCCCTCGCCCTGGTACAGGCTATTCCTCCCAGCAAATGTGCCAGAGTGAAGCTCAGGGATACCTCATCAAAACACGGGCAGAAGTTTAACAGCTCACAGGCAAACGTTACAGACCTCCCTTCACTGAAGCCAACAGCCTTGTTTGGGCAAAAATGGGATTTAACCTTAAAACAGCTGGCTGAGCTGAAAATCGCAGGCCCATGAGTTTGCAGAGGGGCGGAGACAGCTGTGCCCGTAGGCATGTACCTGCACACATCTGGACATACACCTGCACACATCTGGACAAGCCTAATAGGTGACAAAATGAGTCACACTGCTGGCTCTTTCACAGGGAAATTGGTATCTGCAGGTTCAGAGGATAACTTTTAGCAAATTTAACAGTTTTCTGCGAGGTGGAGCAGATGAAAGGCTGTGGGAGAGGATGTTTAGGGGCAGCAGCTGGTCTCCTGCAAGCTGCATGAGTGGGGAATTCCAGGTTTGGATTCTCCAAAGGAAGAGGCTCCCACTGGGCTTTGGGAGGCTCCTCCTAGCCCAGGTCAGAGCGTGGCTGTGCGAGGAAGAGCCAGGGCCCTGCTCTGAGCAGCAGAGGCATTAAATGACATAACCAAGGACAGGGGAGATGTGCGCAGGAGGGGGAGCGAGGCTCCCATGACAACACGGCACCGCCTGTGGCACAAATCCCACATCCCTCACCCTTCCTGCCACCTGCTCCTGCCACTCCAGTGCCCAGGTCACCACCGTGTGCCCGAGCCCGGAGTGGGGACAGGCCTGTCCCGGGCAGACCCAGCCCTGCTGACGCTGATCTCTCCAGTGGAAACCACCAGCCCAAGGCTCAGCAGCACTTGATGTTCTCTCGTGAGGTCGCAAGGGCTTTGAGGAATGTAAAGTGTGTGCCAGAGAGAGGCTGGTGCTTCCCTAACTACGGGAATGACTTGCCAGCATGTACAGAAACAGAGCTGGAGAAGCCAAGGGAGCATCAGTGTAAGCTGGGGGGAATTCGAACTTTTCCATGGCAGACTCTGGGCCTCAGAGCTGCTGCGATTCCTGCCGAGGGAATGAACATACCAAGATTTGCGTATAGAACACCCAGAGAAAGCCAGAGATCATTCCTTGCTTTGGAAACGTTCTTGGGATGGGACAAACAGTGCCCTGAGCAGTTCAGATCCCGCAAGGACGGGAGGCTCCCTCCAGCCAGGGCGGCACAGGCAGATGGATGTGGGATGCTCTGAGCCTTGGAGCCTGAACGCGCCTGGACCTTGGCCAGGGATCCGCCTGCCATGGATGTCCAAGGCTGGTGTCCAACAGCTTTTCGTTTTCCAGACTGCTTGGCACAGCCTTGCAGGGTCATTGGCTGACCCCGAGAGCTCCTCAGCCCGGCCTGTCAGGACTGCTGGGGCTGAGAGCTGGGGCTGAGAGCTGGGGCTGAGAGCTGGGGCTGAGAGCTTGGGCTGAGAGCTGGGGCTGAGAGCTGGGGCTGACAGCAATGCTGAGCTCTGCTCTGCCAATCCTCACCCGATCCCAGCGCGATTCCGGCATCGGCTTTTGGATGCTTCACCCCCCACCCCCCTCCGTGTTTTATCACACCCCCGGCCTGACTGCAGGCAGAGATGTGCACGGTTTTCTGGGCTTTGGGAGCTTGAGGAGGATTCTCCTGGGTTTGTGTCACTGTCCTGGGGACACAGGGAGCCGCAGCCCTGGAGCGGTGCCTGCACCAGCAGGGAAACGCTGGAGCGATCAACTTTGTCACTAAAGAGATAAAGTTTTACTACAGAGAACGACTCAGTATTACAGCGTCTATAAAAGCCTGGGACGTGTTTGTGAGGGGTCGGCAAATCCTGCTTCCACCTGGACCCGTAAATCCAACAAAAGGCTGTTGCTTCCAACCGGGTCACTGTGGCCTCATTACAAAAGTCCTCAGGTGCCAGTTCTCATGAATAAACAATTGTTTTGTGAATAAAACAAATCAACATGTTAAACACCCTTTACAGATTAAAAAGTTCCAACCGTTATGCAAATGGACCTGTTAAATGAAGAATATTCCTAGGTAAAATAATTATGCAGAGCAGTTTCCCCTCTGCATAAGGTGCCAAAAATTATCTCAGTGATGCCAATTATCTGCTTGTTAGCACTGACATTATCATAGTCATTACACAGAGCCGGTGCAGTTTATGTAAGATCTACACTGTGTTCTATTGTCATTTTTCCCTCTATTTACAACTCTGTATAATAAATGTCATTTTTCAAATGTTAAGGTATTTGGTATTTAATCTATCATTAAGGCTCTGAATATGTCTAGCCCCTAATAGGAAGGCTGGTTGTAACACCCTGTGGTACTAAAAATAAAAATAAAAGGGGGGAAAAAAGGGAAAAAAATCTGCTCAGCTCGGGTGGAGATGTGAGAGTGAAGGAGTTTGAAAGAGGGGACTTTTCCCCGGTGATTGAAGCATGAAGATCCCCAGGAAGAGATCCTCCCCAGCCCCTGGTCCACAGCAGGACCACAGAGGAGCTGGAAAATGCTGCCTGTGCCACCAAGGTGTGTCCCCGAGTGTATTGAGAGAAATAAATTTGCCCATCTCCTTGATTCTATAAGGGCTTTTGAAATGTGCTAAAACCACCTCTTAATTATTCTGAAATTACTGATAACTGCCTCCGCAACAGGTTATGAACCATCCTCTCATTATATTATAGCCACAGCATTCCTATGAATCATTAATTAATTATCCTCGGCTCTCCAGCATGAAAAATTGATGCCTAGAGAAAACAAACAGAAAAGGAGAAACTGAACACGGGCACAAACAGGCGAGAGAAAAGGAGTCCAAACACTCAGAGAGCAGGCAGGGGACTGGGAGGGAGAGGAGGCTGAAGGCAGCAGGCAGAGAGGGAGGGCTGGAAGTGCAGGAGCAGGGTTCCCCCAGCTCTTCTGGAACTCTGCAGCAATTATACTACCTGTTATTTAACCAAAACAACAAAAAAAATTACACTCTAATTACTTTGACACAAGAAATGAAGCAGATTGTTATCAGAGTGAGATAAACACCAACCTCAAAGCAGTTTTGCTCTGGAAGTCATTTACATGCGAGGAGCACGTGGAGTCTTGCCCGCAGGGGCTCCAGGATTCGCTCCCGCTTTGCTCCCAGCCCGTGTGGAGGAGCTGGGCCGGTGTCAGCGTGATCACCCGTGGGAACTGGCCCCTGCTGACCCCTCGGAATTGCCCCTGCTGGTCATCCCTGCCCAATTCCCCTCGGGATGTGCCCTGCCAGCTGGGGCTGCTCACCGCGCTGCAGATGTGCTGCGGGTCCCTCCAGTTCCCATGTGGCGGTGGGCACAGCAGGGCACCCGTGAGCAGGGCAGGCTGCCCGGATCTCCTCCTTCACCAGTGCTCTGGCAGGGTGCAGGTCACTCCTGAAATCCCAAGGATTGCGGGCACTCGTTGGTTAAAGCGGAGAGAAGGACTGGTGTCAGTCACACAGCCCTGTAGGTGCCCCAGCGCTGCGAGGGGACCCATCTCGGGCCAGCAGGGACACACAGGGTCCTCCCAGGGTGCCCCACCAGCATTTGGAGGTGACTTTGCTCTGACACCCCACAAACAGGCTTCCCAGAGAAGTGATGGAGTCACCACCCCTGGAGATGTTCAAACAAGGAGGGAAGTCGGCCCTTCGCCATATGGGCGTGGGGGCATTGGAGGTCTTTTCCAACCTCAATGGTTCTGTGACTCTCTAAAAATGTATCTGTCCCCCGTCAGGCTGGGACAGGACCTGGGAGGGAGCTTTGCCTCAGAGAGAAGCAGCTGCTTTCCCTCTCCAGACACCTGGGAGCGGTGTGATGGATCCTGTCTCTCAGTGACACCCTCGCCCTTCCATCCCTCACGCTTCCATGATGATGATGATGACGGTGATGATGATGCCCCGATGTCCAAGAGCTCACTCACCCACCGGCACCGCACGCTCCGGGACACTGCAGCTCCTGGGAGGGGGATCAGCTCGGAGCTCCGCCCGCCCGCCCGCAGCCGCTTCCCCGGAGCCCTCACAGGGCTCTTGTTTTTATTACCTTTCCTTTGGTATCTGAGAGAGAAATCACACGTCCCTTCAGAAGTGTCCCCTTGTAAAGGAGGGAATGCTCAGAAACGCACAAACCTCTGAAGTCTAAATGCCTTGAGATTGTTCTGCCATTGCAGCTTTGATACAAAGAAAAGTCTGATGGAAGTGTCAAAATATTTGATATTTTACAGCAAAAAGAAAACAGTTCTCCTAATGGAAACTCCGCTTCCTTGTGCTTCGGCGCCACTTGTTTGATCATTGAAGGGCAAGAAAATAAATGTTTCCTTGTAGCTGTGGATTTCAAATTCCAATGTAAAATCCAAGCAAATATATCCTGGCCTGGAGAGCCGTGAGGGAGGAGTTTAACTCTGTGTTGGCCGTGGTCAACCATGGTCCCAACGCTCCCAAACTGTCCGAGGCACAGCAGCACTGCCAAGGGCGAGTGGCACAGACGGCCACCTCGGTGCCACTGGTTGGTGGCCCTGGACGGTGACAGTGCCAGAGAGCGCAGTTTTAAACACTGAATCCAGACTCGAAGGATGCTTTGGACTCAGAGAGCAGGACCCATGGGAAGGACACACAGCCCCTGATGTCCCTGCCAGGCAGGGCTGGGTGGACACACGGCCCGACAGGAACCTGCAGCTCCTCATGGACCAGGATTTTATTAAACAAACAAACCGGAGCGATTCCTCCAGATTTACGAACACTTCCTCTGCTCTCACTCCCATGACCTGCTGCAGATTTACAGCTCTGCATTAACCTCGTGAGCACTCGTAAAACTGGCTGAGATAATGTTGGCCAGGAGGGGTTTATGGGCAAGTCATAATTACAAAATGCAGAAGGACTCCGGGAATCTGTTTATTAGTCCTTAATACTTGGTCAACAGCTGCACTGCGCACCTCGTCCCTGCCTTGTGGAGTACCTGCCCGCACGTCTCCTCCTCAGATCAATTGTTCTCCCAGGTTTTCCCTTTCTTCCTTTCCCTCTAAAAGAATTTAGCACCTGTGCCAGCAGAATATAGTGTGTTTTAAACAGTTTACAGCGAGGTCAGGTCCTGTGGGTGGGCAGAGCGCGGCAATCACAGGCAGCAGTGCCTGAGGGTGCTGCCAGTGAATCCTCCCCATCCCGGGGCATCCCCGGGGCATTCCCGAGCATGTCCCAGGCCAGGAGGCCCTGGCCGGGTGGGAGCCGCATTTGCAAGGAGCTCTCAGTTAGGGAACAGGACTTTTTGTGCCCCTTCTCCGTGCAGAGCAAGTCATTGGCACATCTCAAAAGCCCCTTCGCTGCGACTTCCTAGGATTTGAAACTCAAACAAGGCACATGAATAATGTAACGGCGCTCCTTCTTCTCTTCTTGCCTTCAAATCCTCAGAGGGTGAGTGAAGCTTCTTGTCTGCCTCATTAGTGGCTGTTGAGCCATTTGATTTCTGTAACAATGAGTGCGCTCGCCAGGATTTTCATACCCATTTGCGTCATGGAGTCAACACGGAATTTTTTGAATTCGCATAAAAAATTAATGGCGTAATCTGCATCCGTCTCTGTGGCAGGGGAGGCTCCTGTCCCCGTTCCTCCCTACAAATGGATAAGGACCGGGAGAGCGCTGCTGCCCCGAGCGTGGCCATGCAGGTGTATTTGGGTGCTGCCAATAAAATAACTGATATAACAGCTATAGATAAGAGGAGCTGCTTCACTGGGTCCCGCTTTTCCAGGGTTACTCAGGAAATTTAATTAGAATTAATTTAAGGTGTGAATTAGGTAAACCTCATTAAATGTCCTCCCGCAGTGAAAACTTTATTTAGCATTAAAGTGAGCAGAGGCTGAGCTAAACCCGAGCACCGGGATTTCAATCCTGAATTAATGTGCACGGAGGAGTTTAATGTGGATTAATTAAGCCCTGTCCTATTTTCACGGCCATTTAATTCGGATTCTTGCGTGAGCACCCCCACCTTGGCAGCAGGTGCCAGCCAGGTGTGGCAGGGCAGGTGGTGCCATCAAATATTCTGTAATTGATACACCCACCCCAGAACCCATTGGTCAAGGTACAAATGAGTATTCTCAGGAATACAAATTCCTTTCAGGCCAAACCTTTAGCACGCTGGTGCTGTCCTCGATGGGAAGGAACATTCCTGCAGAGTCGCTGCCTCTGCTGTGGTCTGAGAGGGAATCTGCCTGAAACACTCTCGATGGCTCTCTGAACATCCGGGCTCACTGCGCCAGGGCAGGACAGGGATCAGCACAGCCTGATGTGCGTGCACAGGGATTATCTGTGGGAGATGGATGGGGAGAGACTGATAACAAACCTGCAATGCAATCAGTGCCTCTGATGGTATCACAGGTGGAGAGGCAGAGGCCGCGCAGCTGCTGGGATGCTCAGAGCGTGCAGTGGTGCAGCTTCTGCAGTCACTTGTCTCTGTCTGCTTAGCTGTTATTATTTTATTTTATTTTATTTTATTTTATTTTATTTTATTTTATTTTACTTTAAAAAAAAATTTACTTGAATTTATTTTATTCTATTTCTCTCTATTTTAACAGACGATCAGATTGACCTCAGGTCTCATTTCTGTTCTTCACCGTTTGCTGTGAAAGACGAGGAAGGAGTTTTTAATGACACGAGCGGGGACTCCTCTCCTGGCTCTGCT
This sequence comes from Callaeas wilsoni, assembly GCA_013398955.1. Lineage (NCBI taxonomy): Eukaryota > Metazoa > Chordata > Aves > Passeriformes > Callaeidae > Callaeas > Callaeas wilsoni. Next base: position 18,858 of record VWPU01015509.1, on the reverse strand, counting down.
CCCTCCAGTTGCCCCCTCCAGCAGTGAGCTCCCTCCACATCTCATTTCCATCCTCAGGTGCCATCAGCTCCTCAGGTGCTGCCCACAGCTGCTGTCACCCTGCCCATCCCAGGGATCCCGGTCATCCTCTCAGGGCACAGTAGAAAATAAAAGTCCGGTACTTTCCCTCAGTTCCCAAACCCTGAGCTGGAGACCCAGCTCCCCTCCAGGTCAATCCACCCAGCTCTGCTTCTTCCCAAGGGAGTGGGGCTGTGCTTCACCCCTGCCCTTGTCCTCCAGTGTGGCCCAGTGTGTCCCAGTGGGATGGTTTAGACTTGTACTGGCACAGCACTGGGACGGGCAGAGGCTGGGCTGGGTTCCAGCACTCGCAGCCCAGCTTGGCACAGGCAGGAGCACAGCTGGGATTTTGGGAAGCGTTTTATAGGGACCTCCAGAGAATGATGGTCGTGAACAAAGAATTGCGCTTGCACTGAAGTCACTCTGACATTAATAGTGACAAAAAATCAAGGGTACCTGCGTGGGACTGGCTGGGAACATCTTGTGTCAGATGAGACAACTCAGGAAAATCCAGCACCTCTGAGCAGGACCCGCAGCTCCATGGGTGGGTTGGGAGGTATGGAAAGAGCAGAGTGGGATGGGCATGGCTGGAGGAGGCAGTGACCTGGCAGTGCCCAGCCATGGCTCTGGTGGCCAGTGTGGCCACAGCAGGGGCTCTGTGCTTTGTGGAAAGGTGACAGCAGGTGACAGGTGACACGGAGCAAACCCCTGCTTAGCAAACCTCTCACAGCAGCCCCACGTGGCAAAGCCCCTCTGCCCTCCCTGGGCACTGCCAGCCCTGCTCCCCCCCGGGCACGGCTGGGCCTGGAGGGTTCCCTATAGCAGAGCCCTCACAGAAACACAAACCCAGCTACAGGTTCTGCTCCACCTGTAACCAGGATAACTTATAAAATCCTATAAACCACGACTGAATTCCCCACAACAAAGATGCCTTTGGTCTGGCACAGGCGGGTGATTGGTGCCGTTTCATTTCCGCTGCGAAACGCTTCTGACGGTGTCTCAGAATCTGTCACTGGGGATCGCTGGGGATCAGTCCTGTTTTCTGTATGTTTTACCAACCCATATTTCCCATTTATGACACATAAAGCTTTGGATATCACCAGAGGAAATACTATAGTAAACCTCTAATAAATTATTACAGGCAGAAGCAAACTCCAGTAATTTATGGAGGGTTTTGACTTTAATAATGTTTTGTCTTAGATTTGGCCCTAATTATAAATCATTTGTAAGGACAGTTTAAAATATAAGCAAATCTTATATGGCATTCTTATTATCTACTTAATATCCCAGCCCCAAAGATTTACTGGATTGCATTCTGGGAATTAAGCAAACTGGGAAACTAAGTAAGAAAGAAACACAGGAAAATTATAGTTTTGTCATAAAACTTTGATTGATCAATGATTATTGTAAAACTCTGGTAACTATGCAGATGCCAACATAAATCTGTAACAGAACAGGATTTATTAGGGAAAATAATATATTTTCCACTATTTTGACTATAGCGTTAATATGAGTCTGGCAGATTTACTGTGGTTTTAGCTTAATTAACTCTATTTGACTGTATATACCCTTATAATGCATGTATCCCAAGGTGCAGCTGCTGCAGATCCAGTTTTTCCCTTCAGTTGTAGTTTAAGGAATATTTAAGCCTTGTCAGTGCTCTCAGGCTCAGTCAGGCTCAGCAGCACCGGGCACATCCTTGTGTTTATCCTGTCTGAGAAAGCAGCGATGCGCCGGCATCGCTCTGACGGGCAGGTGCACCGTGTTCCCTGGGAATACCTTTCTCCTTGGAGTTTGCTGCAGGTGCCCGCTCCTGCCACTCCAGGAAACCAAAGCTGCCAAAACCAGGGAGAAAAAAATCCGTGTGTCCACCAATTACTGCAGAGTCCTGGGTAGGGATCTGTATCCATCGCTGGAGTGGGGTGGAAAAGGGCACCAGCTCCTGAACAAAAAGCTGGGGCAGTGGGAGCCATGTGGGACTGGCTTCCGAAGGGAGCTGGGGACCCCAAACCGGGGCACTGCAGAATGTTTCCACCAGCAGTGTAGAACCCGACTTTTCCTTAGGATTTTTCCCTTTGCAAGCCCCCAGCCCCCTCCCCGTGCTGGCCCCGGTGCTGTGAAATCGGGGTTTGTTCCGTCCCTGCCGCTTCTCCGGGTGCGGTGCCTGCTTTGCCTCACCATGAAATTACCAGACTGCCCTTAAATACACTCCTGCAAATGAGGACACCGGAAAAAATGCAATAATTGTGACAGTAACTCACTAGGCCAAGCCTGACATGTCTCTAATTGCCTGCTAAAATTGTCTCTGTCTCCTAAAGTGCAAATTATCACCCGAAATGACAAGAATAATGAATGAGTAACTCTGATGTAATGCAACAATTAGCCCTTAAAGACACTGTCTAATATGCTAATTCTGAACACCCACTCCTTGTTATTAAGTGGCTGATAATTATTTAATTATCTATCTGCCAGGATGATTTACTTGGTTTATTTAGCTGCAGATGCAGGGCAGGAGCTCTCAGGTTTGGGGTCAGGAGGAGGCAGCCCCAGCGCCGGCCGGAGCTCGGGCTCATCCTCCTGCCCGCCTGTCTGCTCTAATCAGCGGTGTCAGCCCCGGCAGCAGCAAACAACCGGGCTGCGCCGGTGTGCCGAGAGTCCCTGCTGCTCACAGGTCAGGGAGGTGTCAGCCCAGCTCTTCAGTGAGAAATTGCTATTTCTGCGTTTATTCCGTGCTGTCAGAGCCGTCCTGCTGACGGCTGAGCCTCCGCGGCCGCCCCGTGCCGCTCGCCCCGCGCGTTGTTTTCTGGCAATTTTGTGATGATCTCTTTGAAGGTGAGGAAGCGTCTCTGCGCTGGAGGTGTCTGCCAGCCCTAAAGAGCCTTTGCTGCTGCACGGCAAGGCACAGGGAGGTGATGGGAGCAGCCAGCATCTTCCTGCAGTGCTCCCATATCCCAGAGAAAAATCCGTCAGGGAGAGCGGGCTGAGCTGGGAGATCTTGCTCACACCACCCTGGGAGCAGCCAGAGCAACGAGACGGTCTTCAAGGTCTCTCCCAACCCAAAACATTTAGGATTCTACGGAAATTTACTGACCTGGTCCAAGCAGTCTGACTTGGAGCTCAGGAGGGCCCATGGGAACGTTTTGGTGACAGAGGGTTTGGGCACCTGGGAAAGAAATGGAAGTCAGTGTGGGCTTTGCCTGTGGAGAGATGTTCCAGCCTTAACTAAAGGCATAATGTAAAAAGCCAGACTTTCCATCAGACACTCAATTCCTTCTTTGTTCAACAAATTCTTCTGCAAAATTGCGATTAAGCACAACATTTGCAAAAAGAACAACTTCTGCGACGTGCAAATAAATCCTTTCTTGTCCTGAGCTCTGCCCAGGGGGGGACCACACCGTCTGTGAATTAACACTCTCCAGCAGTCAGAGGCTTCTTTAATTAGCAGATATCCCGAATCCTGCCCAGATATATGTCCCACATCCCTGTTGGTGCATGACTAATGCCAGAGACACGCCACAGCTTTGTTTATGGCAGCTCTTCTCTCTCCTGGCCTGGCCTTTCTTTGTCCTGGGTGTTTAAAGCACAGAGTTTACAACTGAGTGGCCTGTCCCCGGTCAGTGACATCCTGGGGACACAAGGCAAGGGACCATGCCCGGGTTTTCTTCCGGAGCTGCCACATCCGAGTGTGGCACCCCTGGTGCTTTGGAGCGTGGATTTTTGATGGGCATTGGAAGCGTTTTCCCACAGAACAAATCTCTCTCCGGCCTCAGCAGAGGAGTGATGGACCCGGGGGGAGGAGGGGAGCACTGGGGCTGGTTCTGGCACCCCCCTGGCAAAGCCCCCTGTGCTCCTGCCCAGCTGCAATTAGCACAGCATTGTTGACGATGCTGGATGCTCCACCCCGCTGGAATGAAGAGGAATTCTGGTCCTCCGTGTCTGTGGTGAATTTAGTTGACTTTGGAGATTTTTTAATGCAGTAATAACTCCACACTCCCTCTTCCAGCGCGAAGCCAGGGAGCTGTTCATTATCCGGATTCTGTCTAGAAAGGACTTTTTATCATCAGATTCCCAGGACAGGAGCGGGATTTAATCTTCTGACTGCAGCTGAGCCAAAGAGCAAAGCCACCTCAAGGTCACCTGGCCCGAGGGGCGGCTGGGATGCACTGAGGGGACCCAGCGAGGTGACAAGGAAGGTGCCAGCTCTGGCACAGGACAGCCCTCGGTGCCCACCCTGCTGTCATTAACGTAACTCTCACCCAAAAATGACACGAAAAAATGACATGAAAGGCAGGAGGTGCGGGCTTGTGCCGGGCTCGGAGCGAGGCGGGGCCCAGCTGGGGGGTCTGGGGAAGGGGAGAAGGGCACAGCCCCCTCCTCCCTCCCTCCCTCTCTCTCTCCCTCCCTGGCACTGTGGCTGCAGCAGGATCCTGCCAGGGGCCGGGCAGGGGTGGCAGATGCCATGCGCAGGTGCCAGCACCGTGCAGATGTGCCAGCTGCTGAGCAGGGCTGCCATATGCCGAGCAGGGGTGCCATATGCCATGCAAGGGTGCCAGCTGCTGAGCAGGGGTGGCAGCCACTGCGTCCCCAGCCTCGGCTCTGGTGCCGAGCCGGCGCTGTCGGCAGCAGGGGAGAGGCTCGCAGGGATGAAGGAGGCTCCCAGCAAATGCAGGGATGAAGGAGGCTCCCAGCAAATGCAGGGATTTCCTCCCTTGCAGCGTGAGCCCCAGGAGCCAGCGGCCGCAGCCTCCCCAAAGGACAATGGGCTGCGCATTCCTGCCCCCTGCACACCTGCAGAGAAAAAAGTCCTCATTCCTAAAATCTCTTTATCGAGGAGCAGGAGGGAATCTGGGCTCTGCCGCTGCCTTGGCCAATTCTTGATTGTTCCCCACAATAATTTTTCTTTCTGCTTTCAAGAAGGCTTCTTTCCTCCTCCCCTTTTTCCTGTGAGCCCCCTGATGCGATGAGTTAAACATCAACTAAAAGAAGTCCAAAAATTCTGACACACCCCAGAGGCCCCACGCTCAGCCCAGGCTCTGCTCAAAGCGGTAACAATTAAGACTCGGACAGTTTGTTTTTTCCTTCTAAACAAAGAATTAATGATGCATGAGGACCTGGGGGGAAATTGCTCATAATTTATGACGGCACTTTTAGGTGAGGGTGGGAAGTTATGTAAAGCAAGGGAAGGGTTGGGAAGGTAAACACTGCGAGCAGCCGCCTGCGTGGCTGCACTGACAATTTCAAATCTACTCCATCCCATTAACCCACCTAAAATAACTGCGATGGTAATAACCCTTCAGACACAAACGCTTGTGCAGACAAAGGTGTTATTAAGTTAAATTACCCTAAAAGTGTCGGATTGACAGAAAGGTTCACTCAGTGGTTTGGCATCCGAGGGCCTCAGCGACGCGAGTAAACAGTCGCTCAGGCTTTGTTCCCGCTTTGCGAGGCTCGGCGCTGGGATTTGGGGCTTCTTCTGCTGGTGTTGAGCACGGTGTCTGCTGGGAGACGTGTTTGTGCCTTTTGGAGAGGGCTGGAGCTCTGGGATGGTGCTCTGGGATGTTCCCAGGGAGTTCTGAGGGGCTCCAGCAGCTTCTAAACCCCCCAGCCCATATCCTGGGGTCACACCAGCCCCTTGCACATGCGGAGCAGATCCTTGGGATCCCTGAGGAGAGGGATGCTGGGAATGCCAGCCTGACTTTTGGAGGTGCTTCCTTTGAGAATTCCCTCCGTAACCCAGGGGTTGGGTCTGGACAAAGGGCTGGTTCTCCTGGAGCACTGGCAGTTCCATGGGAGTTACCTCCACAGTCCCACAGCCCTGCTCCCAGCACAGGACCCCGGTGGCTGCATGCAGGGCGAGTCCCTCTGTCCCTCTGGAGGTGCAGGATGACGCTCTTCCCCCCGAGTGCCTCCCATGCAGCTCCTTCCCCAGCAGCCCTGGCCAGGAAAGTCTGAGCTGGCCCCCCCATCCTCTCAGCAGCATCTGCCTGAGGAGCCTTAATTAAAGTTCTTCCCTTGCTTTTATTATCCAACACGCTCGGCTCGGCTGCGCGGCTCCGCTGAGAGCCCTCGGCTCCGGTGTCGAGCTGAGGTGGGAGTATATTTTAAGAGAGCAGCCGGAGCGTTCCTGTTCCCGAGATGTCCCGTCCTCCCCGATGCAGATTCTGACTCCTGTTCCACACTCTGCAGCAAGATAAGCCATAATTAATAATTAATATCATTATTTAATCCCTTACATTCCTAGAGCTTGGCTCGTCCCGAGGATCCCCTGGCTCGAGCCGCTCCTGAGGATGGGCAGGGAGGGCAGAGGCTCCTCGGTGTCCTTGGCAGGGGCTCTAAGGACCCTGGATGGGAGTTAGGTCAAAAAATTGGGAGCGATGCTCATGTCCCAGGCCCCAGCCACACGGGACAGAAAAGGAAGGGACATTCCAAGCTCCTGCCACTGCCAAAAGCTGTCATTATTGAACCACAGGGGCCAAAATTCATGGCGGGGGCTGAAATGGGATTGACAGGAATGGGTGGGAATGTGGCTTTTTCAGGGCTGTGGAGGGGGTATTCCCATGGGCCTGTGTCACCCAGTGGTGGGTCCGTGACCCACTTTGTGACACGCCCACCTCCGCGCTGGGATGGGCAGCGGAATGTCGGATCCCAGCGGGAACATTTCCAGCCTCAGCTCCCTCCTTCACCGCATTTTCCTGGAAAAAACAGACCATCTTTGTGGTTACAGACCATGGTAAGCTTAGGGAATTTTAAAGCATTCCCACATCCCTGCAGGTTTCGTTAAGGAGGGGCATTCCGGGTGCAGGATCTAGTGCAGGGGCTGCCGGCCCTGGAGCGTGCAGGCATTCCCATCCCTTCCCACAGCCACTGGGAATTCTGCACTGCTCTCCCCTCAGGAGGAACTCCAACAGGTGATGCCACACCGTTTCCTCCCGCTCTCTCTCATTTTTCTCTCTTTTTGGATGTTTTTTCCGTGCCGGAGGTACCTTTGAAATCTCCCAGCATCAACTGGAATCAGCTCTGGCTTCTGCCTGGGCTAATAAATTAGAAATGCCACATTCTCCCAAACTGCATTATTACCGTTTATAATTTTGATTGTTCATTTGCATACGAAAATGAGTCCTGTGACATGCGTGAATTTTATTTTATTCTTGGACTAATTATAAACAAGAATGCCACATTATTTACATAACTAATTATTGTTCCTTCTGTTCTCCCATTTTGAAATCACAGGCCCATTCTCTGCCGGTTAACGATGCAAATGAACAATCAGAGAACATTTCCAAACTTTCTGAATTTGTCCTATTTGCATCAAATACAAATTCCTTTGAATGGGAGATAATATGCTTTTCCATTTTAATGGACGTAAATTAGGCTGATCTTAATTTATAGTTAATTTGAATGAATAATTCCTGCCTACCTGAGTGTATTTTTTCAGAGGCCAATCGTAGATGTTTATTAACCCATAAATCTGCTTTTTGCTAGAAACAAAGGAAAATTTTGTCCTAAAAAGTGGCTTTATGCCTTTGTTTTGGAGCAGATACTCTCCTTTTGCTGGTTACCTGCCCAGCTCAGACCTGCTGCTCACCTGCGAGCTCCTGACTGGGAGGGGGACGAGGTGGCACCAGCACTGGGCTGCTCAACCTGGTCTTGGACACGTCCAGGGATGTGGCTTCTCTGGGAAACCTGTGCCAGGGCCTGCCTGCCCTCACAGGGAAGGATTTCTTCCATATATGTGGATATTTGTCCCCCAGGATCTCCTGGGGTGAGAGGGCAGCCCGAGGGCAGTGCCCTGGGACAGCTGGGCCGTGGGGCACCTCCTCAAAACAGCCTCTAAATAAACGTGTTCCTTCAAAAATAGCTCCACAAAACCACATCCCTCTGATAATGGCTGAATCGGCTCCCAAGGAGCCGTTATGTTCTATGTAGTAGAAAATATGAATTTTAAACTGGATCCTAAATACAGCTTTTATAGGACGCGGCGTCACAGCTCACAAAGAGCCGTCACAGTCCAGCGGGTGGATAATGCACAGCTGGAAAAATTGTCTCCGTTCTCACACACTTCCACAAGTGATAAATCTCAGGAAGGCGGCGGCAGCAGCCCCTGCTCCGAGCTGGGAGAGGGGCAGGAGGGCAGGCCTGGTGTCCCCAGCATCCCATGGGATGGAGACGGTGCTCCCGTGGGGCTCCGGAGCCCTGCACCACAGGGAGGGGGAGAATGGGACTGAAACCTTCCCGTGGTGCCAGGACAGCACCAAGGAAAACACCCCAGGGCTTAAAAACCCTGCAAAGGAATCCCCGAGCTGCACAGTGGCTTTTACTCCTGCATGGACAGGGGTGTGTTTATAATTTACATGTTGGTTTCAATATTAATGTAAATAACAACAGAAGAACTCCTGTAGGGATGTGGGAATCTGCACTTGGAAGTTCCTTCTTATTCTGGAAAACTGTCAATTCCACATGAGAACTTTCCACAAAGGCAAACTTTTATTTTACTGAGCGTAGGTTTTTAAATTGCCTCCAGTACAACATCACATCAGAACAGGCCAGTGGGGAGGAACCTCTGTGTGAGGGTGGTGGCACAGGGTGCCCAGAGAAGCTGCGGCTGCCCCATCCCTGGAAGTGTCCAAGGCCAGGCTGGATGGGGCTTGGAGCAACCCCGGATAGTGGAAGGGGGTGGAACTGGATGAGCTTCGAAGTCCTTTCCAACCGAAACCATTCTGGGATTCCATGAACCTGCATCCCTGGGGTGTCCCTGGGCTGAGATCTGCCACAGCTCCCATTCCTGGACTGAGAAGAAAACCAAATGCATCAGCCCAAGTTTTTATCCAGCTTTTCTCCAGCTCTGATCTCCGCACGACAAGGAAAGGGAGCTGTCCTGTCGCTCCTGTTTAATGTAACGGGAACCCGAAATAATTGTTCCTGGATTCTTCAGGCCAGATTCAGCTCCTATTAAAGTCAATAATTAGATTTTGATCACCCGTAATTGGAAGTGCTGCCCAGCCAGCTGAGCTGTCTCTGCACGCTGTGCACACGGCTGGAGCCCAGGGCCTGCTCTGCTGCACAGCAACAACCGGCACCGGCAGGAATTCAAACATTCTCCAACTCTTCCACGCAAAATCCAAAGATTTGGGGAGCCTCTCTTCTTCCCACGAGGCCATCAGCAGCGTCTCCACCTGCCCAGCGAGGACACTGCTCTCCCAGACCAGCAGCAGGACACGGGGCCATGCGGGGGTCCCAGGGGTCAGGTGTAAATGGGGTGAGAAGGGATTTGCACCCCGGGCACGGCCCCAGGGCTGCCAGCCCCTGCCACGGGACCAGCCAGCAGCTGGGTGGGTGTCACCTGTGTTGGCACTGCCCTGTGTTAGGCCAGCAGGTCCTTGTCCTCCCGAGAAGGATCCTGCCCATGGCCCGTCCTCCCAGAGAGGAGAGAAGGACTGGAGCTTATTTAGCTGGAAATTTCAATCAAATTAGTGACCCGGAGCTAGTTTTTGGTTTTACTAATGCAATTAAAGAATCTAATTGTATTAATCAAAACCATATTATATTATATTATATTGCCAATAATTAAATTCCCTTTGACGCCATTGTTTACACTGCTATTGCTTATTAATTAGTGTGACATCGTTAGTCCCTTATGGAGTGGGGAATTGCTCCTCGATAGCCCCTTGAGCTGCCAGGGGGTGGGCAGGGGGATGAATAGGGGCAGGATCCTGGGATTTCGGAGCTCCTGTCCTCAGCAGGGCTCCTGGGAAGCGGCGCCCCGAGCACTCGGTGCCCGCGGCCAGTCCCCATCGTGGGGAGCCCAGGGGCTCGGAGCCGCCGCTGGAGGTCAGCGGCAAACAGGGATTGAGCCTTTCCCGACAGCTGCTTGTCCTTCCTGGCCTGAAAAGCCTCTTTATCCTTCATACAAAGCCCAAATTCCCTTTCTTCCCCACAGGAGCCAGCAGTGCGTGACTTTCTTCTTCAGCTGCCTTTTGCATTTCCAAGCCCGTCCTCTCCTCTCCCCTCGGACTTTTCTTTGGCCAAACAAAAGCTGCTTCCTCTGCCTTTGCTTTCACCCCTCCCATTCCAGGTTATTTCACAGGGCTCTGCCGAATTCCTCTGCACCAAACCATTTGTAAGCGTAGCAATAAATACAAATGGAGAGGAAACTCTTCTGGATCTGGTGCTAATCAGCAGAGGAACGGGCTGGAATGTGAAGGCAGCAGGCTGTTTGGGAACGGCTGTGAAAGAATGAAATTCATAATTCCTTGGAGGAAAAAAGGAAGAAAAGCCAAGTGAAAAGAGTGGACTTTTAGAAAGAGAAAAATCCAGACAAAGAGCAGGAATAGCCTCCCTGGAAACAAAACTGACAAAAATAGCCAGTTTCTTAAATAAATTACTGTAATACACACAAACGAGGTATCTCAAAATACAAGGAACACCAGGATCCACAACGGGACAAGTGCCAGCACTCCCAGCACCAGGGCACAGACACTGTCACTGGGAGGGGACCTCACTTGGGAATTTAGGGAGGGGAGAAGCTTTCCCAGCAGAAGCTGGTGCCTGGGTGAGGGGTGTTTGCTCCGTGGTTGCAGCACCGTTAATTCCTAATTGGATCTGCCGTTCCCTCTGATAAGCCCTGCCAAGTTATATCACCACTGCTGGGGTGAATTCGGCTGCTCACGGAGTTGCCATTATTGTAATTATAATTACGGATTTCATGTGCTCCTTCAGAACCCCCCGTGTGCCTCCACTCCTCCAGTCGGACCATGCTCCTCAGTTTAGGGGTGGGAGGCTCGCCGGGGTGTGGACATGATGTGAGGGGGTGACTTGGAACCCTCTGTCCCATCCTAGGACCCGAGTGCTTGCCCTGAGTTTACTGGGAGCTCAGTAAACTCCAAATCATTTCTCCCTGGACCCCATCCCGCCTCCCTGTCCCCTGCCGTGGACCCTGGAGCACGCAGAGTTGATGTTCCTGGGGGCTTTGTGCCCCTCAGAGCATGGGCACAGCGGCTCCGGCCCTGGCCTGCATTCCTCACACCTGCCCAGCCCTGGCCCCGGCCCCAGCTCTGGCTCCACCTGCCTTGGATCCCACTTGTGATCAGAAATGGCAATTCCAGACTGGGAACTTTTAATAATGGTGCGCAGAGGAATGCCTGCAAGGCTAAATTGCTTAATTTGCATTGTCTTGGAATATTTTTGCATCTCATAAAAATCCGTATTTCTGCTTTGCCCTTCTCCCCTTGCTCCCCTCCCCTCCTCTTCATTGGGAGCTGGGAGCGCAGAGCCCCGCGGGTCGGATCCGTCTCACGCTGCACGGAGCCAGGAGCTTTCCCTGATCCACTGCTGGGTCTTTGGAGGGGGTGGTGGTCCCCAAAAGCTGCCAGCTCAGTTGCTGGGTGCTTCTGCAGCTCTGCCCCTCCTCATCTCACGGGTTTGGGACAGCAGGAGCCAGATCCTGCTTGGGGGAACGGGGTGTTTTGCACTCCTGAAGGTCAGCTCTGTTTGCAGAGGGGACACGGCCACTGCCAGGAGAGAGGGAGCAGCCCCCAGCCCTTCACCTGCTCCCTTCCCACACAGGATCCCCATCACCCACCTCTCCTCCCCAGGACCTGACAGTGCTGGGAGTGCACCCGAGAACACCTGGGAGACGTCACCTCCCTCCTGGGCCACCAAGGAGAGGGTGGGTGGTGTGGGATGGCTCTAGGACACGTCATTTCTCTAAGAACAGCTTCAGTTTCTCCAGACTAACCCAAATGTCTGCAGCCTGGCCATGCATTCTCCCTGCCTGGCCTTCCCCTGCTCCCCGCCTTGCCTTCCCGCACTTCCAGGCTGGAATTACCGGCAGGAAAGGCGGCCGAGCCCGGCTCAGAGTGCATCAGTAATGAGCACGGGGCTGATGGATGCTGCTGCACCGTCCTTCCCCGGAACAGAGGCCACAGGGAAAACAGAGCAAAGTAGGAGGAAAATCGGCTGGAATCTAATTGTGGAGGCGGGGGAGATGCAGAGGGAGAGGCGAGGATTGATAGCTGTCTGCTCTGCTGCACCTTGGAGGAATCATTAACATCTGATTAATTAGTTAAAGGCTGCTTTGCAAGTGTAAAGCTCTGCACAAGTGCAAAGGATAAATGGGATGATCTGGAGTGGCTGGAGATGGCACTCGAGGTGATGGAGGCACTTCAGAGGAGAGAGGGAAGAGAAAGGCAGTGACAGCATGAGACCTGGAGCTGCGACTGAGATAAACTGCTCCGGTCTGCGCAGCTCCGGGGGGCTCAGCAGGGACCCAAGTGCTGGTACCAGCCCTGTCCTCCTTCTCCTTCTCCTTCTCCTTCTCCTTCTCCTTCTCCTTCTCCTTCTCCTTCTCCTTCTCCTTCTCCTTCTCCTTCTCCTTCTCCTTCTCCTTCTCCTTCTCCTTCTCCTTCTCCTTCCCTGGATTCTGCCCCCTTGGTGCTGCCTGCCAGAATTTGGGAGAGAGGGGACAACTAGAAAGTTTTTCGCCAACTCCGTAACCAGTATCTCTCCTATTAAATAGTTAATACACTTAGATATATTTTAATAAACTCTATTTAATGGCCATACATTAATTGTCTGATTAATTCTAATAAATCCTTATTTGAGATGCTTAATTTAGAGTGTGACTGATTGTCCTGTCACGGTTGGATTATAGAATTGTTGTCTGGAATGAGATACTTCAGAAGATACTGGACAAAGGCAGAAATCTGGGAACTTCTCTGGTAATTGAAAATCGCATCAGCACGAGGAACGCTGCCAGCAGCGGGCAGGGACGAGCATGTCCCAGGGGATGTGGGGGCAGGGATCTCACTTCCCCTGGGTCCCTGTGTCCTTCAGCAGAGGGACCCTGCCCTGCCTGACCCTGACCCCCATTGCCCACGCGGGGTGTGGGCGGGGTGCAGTGGTGGCACTGGGGGGACACACTGCGACCAGGGACGGGAGGGGCTGAGCAGGTGTCTGCAAACAGCCTGCAGGGCAGAGGTGCCTCGTGTGACGGCCGGCAAAGGCAGCAGGCCAGGTGGATTTGATAGTAATTTACTTAAAAGGGGAGGTGACATCGTTTAGGACCCGCTGGCTGCGTTATCGAATTTGCCGGCGGCTCCCCGAGGAGCCAGGGGAGCAGCAAAGGTCACCCCGTGTTTACACTCGGTGACATTTCTATGAAGAGCTGTCAAAGACCAATTTCCTCTCTCGCTGGTGGCTGCAGAAATGCCACCTGAGCTGTGCACAGAGACACACCCTGCCCCAGCCTCTGTGGGACCGGCTGGGCCAGGGACTTCCCTGGGACCCCCTGAGAGCCCCCCTGACTGAGCCGGCCCCCAGCCCTTGGGGGGTCGGAGGGCTCTGGGGGCTGGGGGGGCTGCAGCAGCTCAGGAACCCATGGGTCCAGCGACTATAAATCAATCAGTTATCAATAGGGACCTTTTCAAGCCAAATCTGAAATGCTGAGTTAAAAGCGCAGTCTCAGGTGCTGTGGGTTGACGTTGCACTTGCTCTTTTTCAAGAAAATTTAAATACTCAAAGCCAACCCCTTCCCAGGAGCATGGGGATCAAATACCCTCAAAGAAGCTCCATGAGAAATTCCCAGATCCCTTTGCTTTCATGGCTGCTTCTCTCCCAGGTCAGTCCTGGTGTTCCACACCCCTTCCAGGGCCCCAAACCCCACTGCCAGGGCAGCCCCTGCCCCATCCCAGTGGGATCAGCACCCTCCTGGCATGGCACACGCAGCACACAATTCCTGAAGCATTTTCCCACCCCAAGGAAGGAGCAGGAAACCAAACACACCCCTCTTCCTTTCTTTCCCCCCTACAAATTCCAGATTTCACTTCAGCGCAGGCTCCAACTTTTCAGTTGATCACGGCCCGTGTGAATTTGTAATCACACAATTAGAAGTGAATTTGTAATCATACAATTATCCTCCTGCTAAATTAATATATTAAAATGTTCAAACAATTGTTCCAGTAATTAAACAGACAGATATTAGAGAAAATGAAGGCATTTTAGTCCTGCTCTCTGGAATGTGCTGACCTTTCCCCTTTCTTAGCTGCTACTCGGGTGGTGTAGAAATGATTGGATAATTGGATGGTTCGTGTTCTCCTGAAGTCACCAAAGCAGAAGAAAGATGGAATTGCCCCAAAGTTTCCATGGAGCCGTGACTGTGCTAATTAGAAAGTGCTTTTTTTTCCCCTCCACCTATGGTTAAAATTCAGAAATTATTGTCTGTAACAATTGTCACTGTCACCCCTAATCCTGGCCGTGCTGATGAGTGTGTCCCCTCTCACCTGTGCCATGCAGGGACACCGACCCACGATGGACCCTGGTGCGGCAGTGCCACCACTTGCTGCCTGGCCACCAGCCCTGGGCACCATGGCCATCATTCCAAAATCAGTGCAAATCAGGAATTGTAAGAGAAATGGGAATTCTGAGGGGCCACAAGAAGGTGGAAGGGAGAACAGACTGTGGAAATCTTCTCATGTGCCTCTCTAATGTGCGTTCACACACACTCCGTACACCTATTTATCTATCCAGCTATTTATCCATCTATCTATCCATCTCTCTCCATCTAATTATCCGTCTCTCTGCCTACCTATACATCTGTTCTTTAAGAATACTCATTTTTTACCCCCTTTCCATCTCGTTCTACTCTATTTTTTCTGCTCCTATAACGCTTAGAGAGGGAGTTGTGACCTCTTCCAGGGACGCTGCCCACCATGGATGCTGCATTCCATGCGTGTTCCCATCTGCAGGTACTGCCCACCATGCTGCCAGTATCCCAATTTCCTTAGCAATTGCCACGGTGAGGAATCTCTGTGGGATCCTTCCCTCGCCTGGGAGGATTCCTGGGAGGATTCCTCCTGCCTCCTGCAGTGTGAGAGCAGCCTGAGCCTCGACGCCTCCAGTTCAAATGCGATGTGACACAACCTAATGGAGTAAATACAGGTACAACAGGCACTTCAGGTGCTCATAAACTGTGTATTGTTGCTTTTTGGATGGCGCTGATGTTATTGCAGATGCCGTGTGAAGTCTGAAATAGGATCGTGGCGAATCCACTGCTCCCATTCCCAGCTCCTTTCACTGAGGGGAAATGGCTCAGCTGACACTCTGCATCCCCAGCTTTAAAACGTATTTATTGTCTCTAGCATTCCATATTCGTTCAGGGGAGCAATCCAATATCTCTGCCACAAGTGAGAGCAGCCAGCACGCTGAGGGAAGGCAGGAGAAGCCCCACGGAGCTGCAGAAGTCGGTGATCCGGTGTCAGGGCTGGGCACAGGCCCTGGGTCAGGGTCCCCTCTGCAGCCACCCCCTCGTCCCCAAGGTCCCAGCCTGGTGCTCGGGGCTCCGGGGGTTGCAGCACCCCAGTGGCTGCTCTTGGAGGGAACACATGGTACCTGTGGGACAGTGGGAGACCCTGAGGGTGCTGATAATGGCATTAGTTGCTAATTAATAGTCCTTTTATTTGCTCTGCGAGGTGCAGGACTCAGCACTCAGCCCTGCTCTGCCCCCAGTAAAATTCACTGACAAGTACAGAAACAGCTTCAAGTATTGACAGAGAAATCGCTGATTTAATGTTAAAATGTTTCAATAAAATAAACCTGTAAGTGCTCCCATTACTTCACAATTGCCCTGCAGATCCTTGTTAACTTTCTATAAATAATCCCGAGGAGCTCCCGGCCAGCAGCTGGAGTGCCAGGGACACTCTTCAGGGATAAGAGGGACCGCGAGGCTGCACGCACCGAGTGGCTGCTGACAGCGAAATCCTCGGCTCCTGGCGGCCCTCGGGGCACGGTGGCACCGCTCTGCAGTCCCCGTGGGTGGGAAGGAGCAGAGGAAATCCTCCCTCTCACGCCCCGACCCCGGCACAGCAATCCCTTCTCCGCACACCCCGACCCCGAAGCTCTTCGCCAGCTCCAGTCTCCCGAATATGGCATCTCCCAGGGATGAGGAGGATGATGCTGATGCTTTTGGGGCCCAGCCTTGGGGGTTCTTGTGGCTTAGCCAGAGGAGAGGGATGCCCAGCATCTCTGCAAGCCAAATCAGCCCACGGAGGGACGCGAAACGTTTGGGAAGGATCCCAAGGCTGCAGTCAGGACAGGCAGGGTGGCTTCGCACAGCCTCCTGCTCTCCCCAGTTATTAGCATACGAATGGCTTCGTTATGTGCTTCCTACTCCCGTTCCCATCCTGGCACCAGAGCGGGGAATGGGAGTTTTGATTACTCATCTGCTCGGCGCAGGCAGCAGCCGGCACAGCTCTGCTCCCTCCGTCCTGAGCCGGGGCTCCTCGGCGCGGGACCCGGCCGGAGGGGACATTGGCTGCCAGCCCGTGCCATGGCCCATCCCGCCCCTCCTGCAGCCCCGGTGCCGCGGGGAGCCCGGGTGGCACCTGGCCCTGGCCTCCTGTGCTGGCTGTGGGGCAGGAGCACCGTGCAAAGGGCACATCCCGGGGATGTCCCAGCCGAGCTGGGCTCCGGACACCTGCACAGGTGACGTGTGTGTGTGTGTGTGTGTGTGTGTGTGTGCTCGTGTGTGAATTTTCGGCACGGCTGGGAGGCTGGAGGCAGCCCCAGCCTCAGACACCGCCCGGCGCTGGGTTTGATGTGACTGAAGCCCACTAAATACACGGTGTCAGGGGTAATTGCACGGTACCGGCGGCGCGCCAGGAGGAAGTGGCGAACACATTGGCATGGTTACGGAACACTTGGGGGAGTCTCAAATACAGGTTTGTTGGTATCGGATCGGAGGGAAAGAAGCCAAGTCTGACTGTTGAGCAAAACAAGTGGATGTGCTGTAGACTCATTATTCATCCCTGCTCCTGTAGCTCTTGGATCAAATAACAGGCTCCTCTTCCATTGTAACGGAGCCTGCTATCTCCTGGAGCCTTCCCTCTCCCCGGAGCCTCGCCGGGGCTGCGGGAATGGTGCGAGCAGCAAACCGGAGCCAGGAGCAGGGAGGTGGCCGCCTGTCCTGCTTCCTCCCTCCTGCTCCACTCGTCAGCTCTCCTCTCATGCAGGAAAGCAGCCACAGGTGGGTAGGGGCCTGGTGTGCCTTGGGAGGGATCCAGGCAAAACTAGGGATGGGTGCAACCCCTGGGTGCTCAGTCTGGTCTTTGGTGCTTTTCTCAAGGTCAAGCCACGACTGGGAGACTGGCAGAGCCAGGAGCAGAGCCAGAAGCACCCACCTCACCATGAGCATCCTCCAGTGAGCTCCTGATTCCCCTTTCCTGGGAAGCACCAGTGGGCATGTGAAAAACACGTAACAGGCAGCAGCATTTTGGAGCCGGGAGCTGTTGGACACCAGTCTCACTGGAGCTGCTGACTGGGGCTGCTGCCGGGGACGCTGAGGCAGAGGGGATCTGCTTTGCCCATCCATGCAGCCAGCCCCGGCTCCAACAGGTGCCACGGCACTCCTGGCTGCTCACAGAGCTGCCATCTGGCTGGTACGGGGCTCCCATTAAAATGGAGCTGTGGCTTCCTAAGTGAAATATTGATGAAGAAGGCCTGAAGCGAGGAATGGAGTTGCCTGACTGTATTTCCTTCCCATTTTTAATAGCTCACCGCTTCATGCCAGGAAGACTAAAGTGGGTTATTTGGCTCTGGATGAAAATGATTCCAACTGGGGAGGGAGCCTGTCATTTGCATCTTGAATAAATAGGTTCTAACAAGAAGAGATCTGTTTAATGGAGAGATTTGGGGAATTCAGCCTGAATCCTGCCTGACTTGAGGTCCTGAGACAATAATTGGGATGAGCAGACTAAAGCCGAGAGCTCTTCATGGGACCAGACAGCGTATGAGGGCTTCAGTAGAAATTGAACCATACAACTCTGTCAGTGCAGCTGGAATGGGAAATGGGATGTTTATAGGCCTGGGAATTGGCGCTCCCTGCACAAATTGTGTATTGTGTATAATTATCTGGCCTGCCTCAGAATGAGGGTGGCTGGAAATTAAGAGACATGATCACACTGAGCAGGGATTGCCCTGCTCAGCACTGCAGGGGCTCAGCTCCTGCCCAGTTACCAGGCAAAGGCAGAGCCACGGGGGTCCTCATGGGAAGGCACCACTTTTGGGGGCTCCACAAAGTCCCATGTGTCCCTGGCTGAGGATGGGGATCCTCCTGGGAGCAGTTCCAGTGCTCCCACAGGAGAGCCCTGTGACATCACCCTATGCCACCATCCTGTGCCACCATCCTGTGACATCACCCTGTGACATCACCCTATGCCCCCTGGACATGCCAGGGTCCCTGAAAGATAGTGCTGGTGAAGGGCAGGAAACGGGTCCTGTTCCTCCTCCTCCCTCATGGCCACAGCCAAGGAGCTGGAGGCAGAGTGGGAGCAAAGAGGAGAAACAGCTGGAAATGGAGACTTTTGGTCCTGGGTGAAGGGAAGAGTGGGAACTCCCATGGGGATGCCCTGTCCAGGGCTGAGCCGCTCAGGAACACAGCTGAGGGACTACAGCTCCCACAAGGCTCCCTGGCAGCACAGCCCCTGCAGAACGCTTCCATTTTTGGCTGTAATATTTTGGCTTTGGAAAAAAAATGTGCTTTTTGATTCAAAGTGAAGGATTTCAAGCACAAACTGCTGGTATTTGCAAATAAAAGAGTAAAAAAACCTCTGTTAGAAAACAGTGGGTGCAATGATTGTCAGCGGCTCCAAAACACATCATATTCCTGCTCAAATTGCTGCAGGTTGACGAGGAAGGATGGGGATGTGTGGGATGAGGAGATTAATGAGAATTTAATTTTTAAGGCTGTTTTAAAGCGGGGTGGAGGGATGGTGGAGCTGTGGAAGCCAGAAGCTTCTGGCAGAGCAGGGC